>OU015749.1:17655375-17669765 GCA_907169655.1 Acomys percivali
TCTTCTCTTCTCTTCTCTTCTCTTCTCTTCTCTTCTCTTCTCTTCTCATGTCTCATTTATGCTACTTCTCTACAGGATAGAGAAAGGGGAAGAAGGGGCAAATTACTATTTGCTTTTTATATTTTGAGGCAAAGTTGTAGTTTATTAAGAAATAGTATTGCAGAGGCAGGTGGATCACTGTGAGTTCAAGGCCAGCCTGGTCTACACAGTGAGTCCAGGACAGCTGAGGCTAAGCAGAGAAACCCTGTCTCAAACAACAACAGCAACAACAACAAAAAAAAAAAAAGAAGAAGAAAAGAAAAAGAAATAGTATTAATACACATTTAAAGGAAAAAGAAGCATACACACAAGAAAGAGGTAGTTTTACACATTCAAGGCAATGGTGGATGTGGCTTTCTCAGAGAACAGACACTGTAAGTTATTTGCAAGAGCCTGGGTAGTGTTTTGACGGGTGTGAATAAAGACAGGACCACACTTGGCATTCAGGCATGGGGCTTAAAACCACTAACAATGTATTTTTGCCATGAAGGCTTCTGAGGTGAATATTGGTTAGCAGCACTGGGAGCAATTACTTCAGGCCCAAAAGCCATTGTCACTTGAGCTCACTCAGCATGGGTGACTCCTCACTGGGCCAGTATGAGATCCCTACTGGGCCCAGACTGCATGCTGCTTTTGGGTAAGAGGTCATAGCTTGCCTGTCAGTAGGAGACATGTTTGACTTGACATTAAGAATGGTCCCTGTTGGCCAGGGTTAGCTCTTCTTGGCCACCATACCTACCTTAACCACGTCTCTGAGGCCTGTAGCAGCATATGCCACAATTACACATTGAAGTTAAAAGAAAATACAGAAGGCCTTTAGCTACTGAAGCTGGGTCAAAACCACTGTCTGCAGGAGTCAGCAAATTAGCAGGATTATCTGAGTTGTTTTCATCTGATCTCCTTAAAATTCTGTCTTCTGATCATCATTGGCTGAGCTCTGTCAACTTTTTGAGAGCCAGCGAAGCACATACCCTTGCACATTGCTTAGTACATCACCATATAACTACAAAGTTGGCTTGATTGATCAGCAAGCAACTGATTTTCGGGGAGCGGGTAAAATATAGGGGCAACAGGCAATTGTTCAGTGTCTTTAAGAAACACATTGTCACTAAGTAGAGCAGCTTGAAGAATGAAGAGTGGAATACTCAAAAGCTGTATTCTCAATTCTAGAACCTCATGAAAAGTGGATTAACCGAAAGATGGAGAGTAAGCCTATTCATTACTAAGAGTAAGAAACTGATCAGTCTAGTCCTTCTGGGTGGTGTTACATCGGTTCAGGCAAAGCCAGTCTGCTGTGTTTTGAGCACTCCTATATACCATCCCAGTTACACAATTAAAAAAAAAAACCAACCAATTTTGTCAAGTGTAATGATAAAAGTAGGTAGTAAGATAGATTTAAAAATTTACAGTTTCGGGCTGATTAGATGGCTCAGCTTTTAAAGGGTAAGCTCACAACCCCAAACCAAAGCTACAGCATAGAATTTGTGTCTTGTTGGTAGGCACATCAAGAGTTGGTAGCTTAGATTTGTGGCAAAGCACTAAGTAATAGCTTGGAGCCATTGAAATTACAAAGATAACAACTTTCTAAAGGGTGGAGAAGAAGTCTTCTAGCATTTGTTAGATGGTCCATTCACCTCGAACCAGTTCACATTCTAAGATAGGGGCATGAATGCAGGGAGTCTGGTAATGACCTGGGGGAGAACTCAGCAATGCCAGCTTGTTCAGTTCAACTTATTCTGGCCCTGCATGATGTAAGGATGCTCGTTTCCTTTGGCTGCTGAGAAGGTACCTCCTGCCCAAAAGTCCTAGGACCTACATCAGAACAATATGAGGACATCATTCCTAGGTTTTATGACTTGCTTCTGAGGGACATAGAACTAAAAGTAACCCTCATTCTTCTGCCATTATCTTCAAATACACTACATGTCATGTCTTGGCTAGGGCTTATTGCTATGAAGAGATACTATGACCACAGCAACTCTTATAAAGAAAAAATGTGTAATTGGGGTTGGCTTATAGTTTCAGAGGTTTAGTCAATTATCAATCATGACAGGAAGCACGGCAGCTTGGAGGCAGACATGGTGCTGGAGAAGGAGCTGAGAGTTCTACATCAGATCCTTAGGTTGCAGGAAGAGACTGAGACACACTTCATCCAACGAGGCCACACCTACTCCAACAAGGCCACACCTCCTAACAGTGCCACATCCTATGAGCCCATAGGGGCCATTTTATTCAACTACCACATGTCATTTTTGAATTAGCAGAAGGCCATTACCTTTATCAACTGATACACAACTGGTTTAATATAGAACTATACACTAATAAGAGTTGTACTTGGAGACTAGGGAAACAATAATACTGTTGAATGGAGCATATCATCTTCTCAGATCAACCAATCAGTCAACAAATTACAAGAGTGCCAACCAAGGGGCTGAGCTATAGTTGGAGAGGAGGACATGTCTATAGGCAGCTAAGGGATGCCTCATTCTCATTGCAAAGCATGGAGACATGGGAGGTACCTGGACAGGTAGCCTTTGGAAGAGCCTCTGATGCTCTTGAGGTGGTCCAGTAAAGCTGGGTGATGCCTGGCAAATAGCAGAAAAGCCAATTTGTATACATAACCAGCAGTGAGTTCTGAGCAGGTACCAGTTTCCATTAAAGAAAAAAGCGCACGTGTGTGTGTGTGTGTGTGTGTGTGTGTGTGTGTGTGTGTGTATGCGCGCGCATGAGAGAGAGAGAGAGAGAAAGAGAGAGAGAGAGAGAGAGAGAGAGAGAAAGAGAGTGCACGCTCATGCCTATGTGTTTCAATCCAGCAGTTCATAGAGTCGTGGAGAACACATCTCTGTGTGGAGGCTTCCAGGGAAAGGAAGGTACACTTATAAAAAGGTGTGTGTGTGTTAAAGTTGTATGTAGAAAGAGGAAGGGGCTGTTTTGAGCCTTGTTCTGAATGATATTTAAGGGAGCATGGTGTTAGAGAACAGTTCCAGGGAAACCAGAAACTGTCATTTACTAGGACAGCCAGGAGGTACATTTTTTTCTGCCTATTATGTAGATGTGGCAGCAAAATGTTGTCAATTAGCTCCCTAGCAACTAAACCCATTTCAAAAACCATGACCATGTGAACCAAGGGCCCGTGGAGAACACCGTTTTTTCAGGAACCTCTGAATACTCCAGAGGTTTGGTTTTCCTCTTCTGTGATTACCTCTGTGGATGCTAGTCATTACTTTCTCATGGATTCCTAGGCAAGACTGGGATTTTATATTTATTTATTTTTATGTGGCATAAAAATTGAACCCTGAGCTTTGTTTATGGCAGTGCTCTACCACTAAGCTATATCTCAGTCAACCCTGGGCCTGTGATGTCCTGCTACCCTGCTGAAAGGCTTAATCATATACACTTTTAAAAAAGAAAAATGCTTCCACTTTTCTTTCAGATAGTATCCATTGAGAGGAAGCCAGGTGCACCAAAGGGACACAATTGGTACTAAAATCTTTTGTGTGGCTCAGCATGTTTGTGAATGGCAGCATGGGGGAGAATGGTCCTGCTCCAAGGAAAGCAAGAGTGGTCATCAGTGACTGTGAAGGCAGCTTTCAGCAGAGCATGAATAAGTCCGAATAGATGAGCTGATAGACAAATGACTTATTGTCTTCAAGAATGCTGCAGACATGACCATGTGTTTGCACCTGTGTATGCTGTAAATTTGCTTTTGATGGCTGCTGTGACCACAAAGAAGTTAAAGGTAAGCTACAGCAAATGTCATCTTTGTGGGTAGATGCCACTAGTAGAAGCTGAAAGCCTAACAGAAGCACTTCTTACAACGTTTTATCTCCCCATGTTATTTCATGCCTCCAGAACAGGAAAAGCATTTTCATTCTTCCTCTTGTTCAACATAAACCAGTAGATTCAGCTTCTGTATTAAGAGTGAAAAGAACTATTAATCTGTATTTTATGTTGTGGGGGAAAGTTTGGTTTGAATTATCGCACATGCATTTGTTGGCCATTCATTATAAAAGATCATGTGTGGGCATGAAGTGGTGGCTCAGTGCTTAAGAGAAGGTGCTGCTCTAAGTTCGGTTCCTAGCACCCACATTGGGCATTTCACAACTGCCTGTAACTCCAGCTCCAGGGGATCTGTCACCATGCCCTATTCTCTGTGAACACCCACCCATATGTGACACACACACACACACACACACACACACACAGAAAGTCTCTTTTAAAAGTCAGGTGTTTATTGTCTTAGAGTTTTGTATTGAACAAAGTATTCTAGGACTCATATGAGAAGCAAAAAGATGCTTTTGTGATTCCTAAAAAAAAAAAAATCACTTAGTGGGGGTATCCAAGATGGCAGGTGCTGATTACACACTGTGTCTGATCAGTAGGACAGCAATGACTACACAGCCACCGAAGGACCAAACTGAGAGCTCCAAAACACCAGTGCAGGAGTTTCTCAGGTGAGTGGGGCTCACGTGGTGTGGAAGACAGGTGCATCCAGCCTCTGGACACCTGGATAATCCACAGAAAAGTCCTCAAGTTCCTGCACCCATGTGCCAGCATCTGTAGTGCCTAACCAGGAGCTGGTCCTTTGAGAAAATCAACAAGATAGACAAACCATTAGCCAAACTAGCTAAAAGGCAGAGAGACACTATCCAAATTAACAAAATGAAAAGGGAGACATAACAACAGACACTGAAGAAATACAAAGAATCATAAGACCCTACTTTAAAGGCATATATGGCACAAAAGTTGAAAATCTAAGAGAAATGGACAATTTTCTTGATTGATTCCACTTGCCAAAATTGAATCAAGATCAGATAAATAAATTAAATAGTCCTATTTCTCCTACATAAACAGAAGCAGTCATTAATAGTCTCCCAACCAAAAAAAAAGCCCAGGGCCAGATGGTTTCAGCACAGAATTATACCAGACCTTCAAAGAAGAGCTAATACCAGTACTCTTCAAGCTACTCCAAAAGATAGAAATGGATGGAACATTATCAAATTCATTCTATGAGGCCACAGTCACGTTGATACCTAAACCTCACAAAGATCCAACAAAAAAAGAGAATTTCAGACCAATTTTCTTATGAACATTGACACAAAAACACTCAATAAAATATTCTCAAACCAAATACAAGAACATGTCAAAGATATCATTCACCATGATCAGGTAAGCTTCATTCAAGGCATGCAGGGATGGTTTAATATACGGAAATCCATCAGTCACCCACCATATAAACAAACTGAAAGAAAAAAAACACATGATCATCTCCTTAGATGAAGAAAAAGCATTTGACAAAATCCAAAACGCATTCATGTTTAAAGTTTTGGAGAGATTGGGGATACAAGGTACATACATAAACATAATAAAGGCTATATACAGCAAGCTAATAGCCAACATCACATTAAATGAAGAGATAATCAAAGAAATTCCTCTAAAATCAGAGACCAGGCAGGGCTTCTCACTATCTCCATATCTTTTAAATATAGTTCTTGAAGTTCTAGCCAGAGCAATAAGACAACAAAAGAATCCAAATGGGAAAGGAAGAAGTCAAATTATCCCTATTTGCAGATGATATGATAATAAACATAAGTGACCCCCAAAATTCCACCAGAGAACTCCTACAGCTGATAAACACCTTCAGCAAAGTGGCTGTATACAAAATAAACCAAAAAGTCAGTAGCCTTCGTGAGTACAAATGACAAACGTGCAGAGGAAGAAATTAGGGGAACTATACCCTTCACGATAGCCACAAACAATATAAAGTATCTAAGAATAACTCTAACCAAGCAAGTGAAAGAATTGGTTGAAAAAAACTTCAAATCTCAGAAGGAGATTGACGATAATATCAGAAAATGGAAAGATCTCCCTTGTTCATGGATTGGGAGAATTAACATAGTAAAAATGACCATCTTACCAAAAGCAATTTACAGATTCAATGCATTCCCTATCAAACTGCAACACATTTTTCAAAGACATTGAAAGATCAATTCTCAACTTCATATGGAAAAACAAAAAAACTCAGAATAGCTAAAACAATCCTGTACAATAAAAGATACTCCGGAGGAATCTCCTTACCCGATCTCAAGCTGTACTATAGAGCAACAATAATTAAAACAGCATGGTACTGGCATAGAAACAGGCTGGTTGACAAATGGGATAGAATTGAAGACCCGGAAATAAATCCACATACAGATGAACACTTGATTTTTGACAAAGAAGCCAAATCTATTCAATGGAAAAATGGTAGCATCTTTAACAAATGGTGTTGGTCTAACTGGATGTCTACTTCTAGAAAGTTGCAAGTAGAACCATATTTATCAAGTCCAAGTGGATTAAAGATCTCAACATATAACTAGAGACACTAAATCTGTTAGAAGAAAAAGTAGGGAAGAGCCTGGAACTCATTGGCACAGGAGACAACTTCCTGAACAAAACTCCAACAGCCCAGGCTCTAAGGTCAACAATTAATAAATGGGACCTCATGAGGCTGAGAAGCTTCTGTAAGGCAGAAGACACTGTCAACAGAACAAAGTGACAGCCTACAGACTGGGAAAATATCTTCACCAACCGCACATCTGACAAAGGACTAATATCCAAAATATATAAAGAGCTCAAGACATTAAATACCACCAAACCAAATAATTCAATTAAGAAATGGGGCTCAGAACTGAAGAGAGAATTCTTAACAGAGGAATATCGAATGGCTGAGAAACACTTAAAGAAATGTTCCACATCCTTAGTCATCAGAGAAATGCAAATCAAAATGGCTCTGAGATTCCATCTTACACCCATCAGAATGGCTAAGATAAAAAACTCAAGTGACAGTGTATGCTGTAGAGGATGTGGAGAAAGGGGAACGTTCCTTCATTGCTGGTGGGAATGCAAACTTGTACAACCATTTTGGAAATAAATCTGGCAGTTTTTCAGAACACTGGGAATAGAGCTACTTCAAGACCCAGCTATTTCACTCCTTAGAATATACCCAAAAGATGCTCCATCACACAACAAGGACATATGCTCATTCATGTTCATAGCAGCCTTACTCATAGTAGCCAGAACCTGGAAATAACCTAGATGTCCCTCCAGCAAAGAGTGGATAAAGAAACTGTGGTACAGTTACACTATGGAATACTACTCATCTATTGAAAACAAGGAAGTCATGAAAATTTCAGGCAAATGGATGATGGAACTAGAAAAAGATCATCCTGAGTGAGGTTACCCAGACTCAGAAAGACAGGCATGGTATATACTCACTTATAAGTGGATATTACCCCAACATAGATGTCCCCTGGAGACTTCACCCAGATGGAGATGGGGACATATTCTGGGACTCAAAGCCAGACTCTGGGTAGAGTGCTGAGAGTTGTATGGAAAAGTGGGGGGATAGAAGGACATGGAGGGTTCAGGAGCCCCACAAGAGAACCATCAGGGCCAGTGGAACTTGACCTAGTCAGGGCTGCAGAAACTGATGCAGCAACTAAGGACACTGCATGTGGAGAACCTAGAACCCCTGTTCAGATGTAGCAGATGGACAGCTAATTCTCTACATGGAGGGGGTGGGATGGGGGTGGGGGTGGATAGGACTGACTGTGACATGAACTCTGGTGACTCTGATTTGATCACCTCCCCTTGTCAGGGTGGCCTTGTGGGTCCACAAAAGAAGGGAGTGCAGGCTATCCTGATGAGACCTGCTAGGCTGTGGTCAGATGGTGGGGGAGGATCCCCCAGACCCCTATACCCCCTCATAGGACTAGGGGAGCGGAATAGGGCAGAAGAGGGAGGGAGGGTGGGTACAGGAAGATATGAGGGTGGGGGTAAAAATTGGGATATAATCTGAATTAATTATAATAAATAAATAAGTAAGTAGGTAAATAAATGAAATCACTTAGTATCATTGGTATTTACAGAGGATATGTTGGCTTTGAAAGTCATATGGGGGACAGTACCATGGCTGTGTTAACAACAGTATGTCTTAGTTTGGGTTTTATTGCTGAGAAGATGCACCATGACCAAGGCAGCTCTTTTTTTTTTTTTTTTTTACAGAAATCAGCAATTTAATTACACAATAATCTTATGCCTACAACTATACACTAGGGAAAAAAGCACCTTTAACAAATAATGCTGGTTGCTTTCTGACAGAATATGTGGACAAATGTTGGAGAAAGTCCCATGATGTGCTGAGAAAAGGGTATATTCTAGTTGAGTGTGGCGGCACACACCTTTAATCCCAGCACTTGAGAGGCAGAGGCAGGTGGATTGCTGTGAGTTACAGGCCAGCCTGGACTAGAAAGCAATTCCAGGACAACCAATGCTATGCAGAGAAACCCCGTCTCAGAGAGAGAGAGAGAGAGAGAGAGAGAGAGAGAGAGGGAGGGAGGGAGGGAGGGAGGGAGGGAGAGAGAGAGAGAGAGAGAGAGAGAGAGAGAGAGAGAGAGAGAGAGAGAGAAGAAAGAAAAGAAAGGGGTATATTCTTTGTGCTTAGAGGAGACGTTCCACAGGTATGTTAGGTCTATTTGAGTCATAATGTCAGTTAGCTCCATTATTTCTCTGTTTAGTTTTTGTCTAGATGACATGTCTGTTGGTGAGAGTAGGGTACTGAAGTCTCCTAGTATTGATGTGTGGCCTTTGGTGTGTGATTTAAGTCTTAGACATGTATCTTTTACAGATATTGGAGCCTTTGTGTTTGGGACATAGGTGTTAAGAATTGACATGTCCTCTTGAAGGCTTCTTCCTTTGATGAGTATGAAGTGTCATTGTTCATCTCTTTTGATCAATTTTGGCTGGAAGGCTATTTTGCTAGGTATTAAAATGGCTATACCAGCCTGCTTCTTTGGTCCATCTGCTTGGAAAATCTTTTTCCAACTCTAACTCTTAGGCGATGTCTAGCTTTGATGTTGAAGTGTGTTTCTTGTATGCAGCAGCAGAATAGATCCTGCTTTTGAGTAAATTCTGTTAGTCTGTGTCTGTTGTTGTTATTTTGTTTTGTTTTTTGTTTTTCAAGACAGGGTTTCTCTGTGTAGCCTTGGTTGTCCTAGACTCACTTTGTAGACCAGGGTGGCCTTGAACTCACAGCAATATACCTGCCTCTGCCTCCCAAGTGCTGGAATTAAAGGTATGCACCACCAACACTTGGCTAGTCTATGTCTTTTTATTGGGGAGTCAGGTCCATTGACATTGTGAAATATCAATAATCATCGATTGTTAATTCCTGTTATTTTGTTGCTGCCATTAGTAGTTTGTGTGTGTACATGTGTGTGCATTTATGTGTGTATGTGAATATGTACGTGCATGAAGGTGTGTATGTGGATTTTTATTTTTTTTTAGTTTCCAAGGCAACTCTTATAAAGGAAAACTTTCTCTCCTACAAGGAGGAGGCTCATTAGGCCCTCCCTCCTGTGTGCCTCTCTGCCTCTGTGTAGCGCTATCCCAGCTTCCTGTGATCCCGGGAAGTGCTAGCTAGAATGCATTAGCAGTTGAAGAGCAACTGAAAGGACACTCCGGCCCAGCTTTGGGAGGTCATCACATGTGCCGGGGTGGGACTTCTCTATGCTGTAGCTGTTTGGGAACCATGGAGGTTCCCTGTGAGTCGGTCTAGTAAACTTGGTGATTCACCACAGTGGATTGCAGTGTGCCTTTGTTCTGTCCTTGATGTCCCATCTGGAATAACTAATTTTTTTTCAATGAATCCCCAAGAAAAGTTAACACAACCAAATGTATGAAACTAGCATATAGAAGTTTACATTGTTAGATACTGTTCTAGTCAGTCTTAAAAATTTAGAGAATTTTATTCTTAGGAAGCCTGTGCTGATTTACATGTTATGAGTCTGATAATCTGATGAAATTATGATGTAAAGTATGAAGAATAGATTTTGAGGAGTTTGTTATATAACATATTGTATTTTAAAATTCTTTTCAGGTGATTAGATTAATACATAGTACTCCTCAGGCGCTGCTCGCCTCCACAGTGACAAAATACCTGAAATAAACAGTTTAAGAGATGAAGGGTTTATCTCAGTCCAGACTCCAGAGGTTTCAGTCCTCAGTCTCTGGCAGCAGAGGTGCTAGTCTGTGATGAGGCAGGACATTGTGGGCATTCACTGCGGATAGGAAGCAGAGAGAAGTGACCAGGCAGCAGATCTAACCCTGAGGGGCACACTCCCAGGAACCCACTTCCTCAGCTAGGGCCCGCTTCCGTAAGTATCCACACCTTCTCCAGATGTGCTATCAGTTGAGGACCAAGCCTTCAACACAAGAGTCAGGGGACGTTTCACATAACACATCCTCCAGCAGAAGTGGAAAAGTAAGGCAGAAACGGTGTGTCTGTTGATTTGGATCTCTGTGATAGTCTGCTTAGATGCAGAGCAGCACATTCAAACAAGACTTTTGAGGATGGTTCAAGAGCCAATTGCAAATATTAAAACTCTACACAAACATATCAAGCACCTCGAGATTTAGAATTCTATCAAGTACAGTTGTCCCAGTTTTATAATGGGAAGAGTAAACAGTTGTCTTAGTTAGGGTTTCTACTGATGTGAGAAAACACCATGACCAAGAATAAGTTCAGGAGGAAAGGGTTTATCTCAGCTTACAGTCCATCATCAATGGAAGTCAGGACAGGAACTGAAGGAGGGCAGGAATGGAAGCAGGAACCGAAGCAGGAGCCATGAAGAAATGCTTCTTATTTCTTGAGAAGGGAAATGCTTGCCCTTCATGACTTGCTTGCCTTGCCTTCTTATTGTACCCAGACCACTTCCTGCAGTGAGCTGGACTCTTGCACATCAATCATTAATCAAGAAAATGAATCACAGGCTTGCTCACAAGCCAGTTTGGCAGGGACGTTTTTTCCTTATCGAGTTGCCCTCTTCTAGAAGGACTGTAGTGTGTGTTGTCAACAGAAAGCTAGAAGCAAAAATGTATTCATGTTTGGCAGTTAAGTGTTTCATATTTCTGATCATTTGTGTTTGAGGTTTGTTTTGTCTCAGAGGTAAAATTGGCTTAATATGTGAAACAACCTGCCAGTGGTTTAATTTATGCTTGAAAATAAAACAAAATCTAAATGTACTTCTTGCTGTGTCTCTCTCTTATTGCTTACCTCAAGTTTAGTTGTGCCTGTGTGTGTCTGTGTCATGCATATGCATGTGCATATATGTGTGTGAATGTGCACAACTGTGCCTATGTGGAGGTCAGAGGTCACTGAGTGTTGTCCTCTATTGCTTTCCACCTTCTTATTTTTATACAGTATTTCTTACTTAACTTGAAGCTTGCCATTTTGGCTATAAGTTTCCAAGATATGCCAGTATTTGTCTCTCAACACTGAAGTCACAGTAGTTGTGCATGGCTTTCTATGGACTTTAGGGAATGCAAACTCAGATCCTCATACCTACACAGCCACCTCCTGAGTCATCTCTCTAGGTCTCTGAGTTGAGTTTCTGAACACATTCTTATTTTGTAGTCCAGGCTGGCCTTTTGAAGTGGCCATCCCTTTTCTCCTCAGATTCCTTTCTGGCATCACAGGCACTCACCATCATGCTCACCTCTCAAGCCTAAATTTTCACGAATGATATTTGCAATCAAATAGAAAACATTCTAAGGCAATCTCAAACTTCAGTTGATTGTTGACTTGGATGAGTTAGTAAAGCAGGTCAGACAGTGGTTGTGCGGACCACGTAACTTCCAAAGGGCTTTTGCAGGATGTAATGTACCCTGAAGAACCAGAGTGGTGTGATTGAATGGTAATTATCAATTATTTTAATCTTAATGGACTTTAAATAGAAAAGATGGCCTGTATCTCAGTACTGCCAAGAGTAAATGACTAAGAGTGCTTAGTTCTAAATAGGACATCCGTATCAAACTCTGCCCAAGACTCAGAGAACACCCCAAAAGAAAGGAAGTAGGAGCTAAAGGATGGAGTAGTGTCTGCTGCACTTATGAGCCCATAGAAGCTGCATCTACCTGCACAAGATGAGGGAGTCAACATTCTTTCATGTCTAGGGGAGTGATGCATGAGGTTCCACCTTCGGCTGACAAGCTATTGGCAGTTGATGCATGTTGTGAGACAGAGAGTACTTTTTATGTGGGAGTGTGGTTGCTGGTAGGGTGCTTATGATCTGGTGGATGGTCCTTACATCTATGTGCATTTAAGAAACAGTGGATAGAAGGAGGAGGAGGAAGAGAAGGAAGAGGCAACAACAGGAAGTTGGTGGGAGGAGTAAGGATAGATATCATTAAATCACATTGTATACAGGCACAAAAATTTCAAGAATAAATGAAAACATGATAAATTAAGTGGAGAGTGAGGTAGACACTTGATTCTGATCCTTGGCCTCCACATATGCACAGTCATACACATGCAAGCATATACATAGAGGGTTGGAGAGATAGCTTAGTGGTTAAGAACATTGGCTGTTCTACTAGAGGTCCTGAGACTAATTCCCAGCACCCACATGGTGGTTCACAACTGTATCTAACTGTAGTCCCATATGATCTGATGCCCTCTTATGATGTGCAGACATACATGTAGACAAAATACATATATATATATATATACATATACATATATATATGATATGTAATCAAATAAAGTAAAAAGCAAAACAGGAAAACAGGCATGTGCATACATACCAAATAAAGTATACAAATAAATTAAGAAACTCAATAATCTGGCAAAATTAATTATTAAACACTTGTGATTTTGTGTTTTATAAACATACAGGTATGTATAATAAGATTATTTTAAATCATAAAACTGATACCTTTTAAACTATAAAATTGATGTCATTTATCATCATCATCATCATCATCATCATCATCATCATCATCATCATCACCACCACCATCAGAATGCCATTCTTTTTGTTCTGAAAGCCCAGAAGGAAGCTAATCAAAGAAAAGGACACTTCATTGTAAAATGACATATTTTATGTCTGATATGGAAGAAGCTATGCTGTAAGCATTGATGACAAATGAATGGTTTTGTCTTTGACACAATTGCAGAACCACTTCCCTTATCCTTAGCAAGTTGAAAGATAACAGCTCTTTATCAGAGAGCAGCTCTCCTGGGGGCCATTTTCTCTTTTCCTAGACACAGGGGATTTTAATGGAGATAAAAATGTAAAACTGTAAATCAGCTTATTCACATATCCTTTCAAAATTTTTTTACTGTGTGCTTATTTTATGAATGCTTTAGAATAGCTATCTCATCTGTAAAGTAAACTGCAAAGGCATTTACACATCAACGTGATGTGACCATTTTCTCCCACTACACCTGTTAAAGGTAGAAGAGACAACCACAGGAATAGAGAGCTGAAGGACTCCGATCTTTTTGTTTACTTATTAGTTTGGACTGTAGTGTGTTTCCCATCCCCATTGTTTCTCCTCAATAGAGTCTGGGATGAAGAGATCACAAATTATGCTTCATCAACACATGGATCATTTCAATCAATGCGTGATCTTTATTTTATGGTTACAGAATCTTATGGAAATCCTTGGGAAGCATCGGAGTTTAAAATGAATTGAGGGCTATCAGCAGTTAAGAGTACTGATTGTGGACAGCTCACGGCTGTCACAAATAATAGGTCTAGGGGATCTAATGATTACTTCTGGCTTCCATGGTCACTGGACAAGAATAGTATTCAAAACCAAGCAAAAATACAGTTACACATAAAAATTAATAAGCATGTGAGTTGAAATTTTCTCCTCATTTATTTTATGTATATAGACTTCACTTAAAATTGAAGATGTTGAGCATTGCTGAAATGATTAACTCATATAGCCAGATAAAGCACCTGACCAACATCTGAGCAGGCAGCTCTGTCGTGACTGTATCATATTCATCATAAAGCTCTGTTGGGGTTTGCCTCTTGCTGGGTGAAGCCATAAGACAAAGGACTCCCTGAAATTTGTTTAAGAATCACGTTGATGGTAACAGTGAACATTAGCACCAGGAGTATGTATGATGTACGTATGTACGTATGTATGTATGTATGTATGTATGTATGTATGTATGTATTTATTTTAACCATTTGAATTTTATTGTCACAGTTGTCATTTGTTTGCTTAAAAATTTTAATAAAACAATACAAATCATTTTGCTGTTTCTCAATAACAAATCTTAATGGTAAAATTAGCTTTTAAATATAAGGAAATGCTCAACTAATCTTACTCCAAATAATCTAACCTAGGACAATATTTAGAACACCAACTGCTACGCCTGCTCATGTACATAATGTGCAGTGTATGCACATATATTTAATCATGTATGCAGCTTTGTTCATGTAACTAGGAGCATTTATTAATGGACATACACACACACACACACACACACACACACACACACACACACACACACA
>OU015749.1:17669775-17680787 GCA_907169655.1 Acomys percivali
CACACACACACACACACACACACACACACACACACACACACACACACTCGGCATGCTTTCAGTGCTTTCAGGATCCAAGCTTCCATGCTTCTGCAATGGATTAGTCTGGTCTGGCTGTCATGATAAATGCCCACACACTAGGTGTCTCAAAGAATCTATTTTGCTCATGTGTCTGTGGTTTAAAGATCAGAGATCAGGCTGTCCTTAGGTTGGGTTCTCCCAAGGCTTCACTCCCTGGCTGGGAAATGGTCATCCCCTGGTATGTGAGTCTTCATGTTGTCTTCCCCGGATGCTGTGTGCCTCTATCCTTATAGGAACAGATCAGATTGAATGAAGACTCACTCTAAAGACCACATTTTAAATTAATTGTCTCTTTAGAGCCTCTAAATCCTGTACGACAAACAAATTTTGACAAATTTGGCCTCTCTTAGAGATTCATAAATTGCTCAGTCTCTCATGTGACTAAGACAAGGTGCCTTGCTGGGTGTGACGGGACATGCAGGTGAAACATGGAGAAATGAGTTGTAGAGTTACTAGAGCAACTCTAAGAAGGAGACTGGTAAGAGCTGCTTAGAAAAGACTCTCAACTATTAGCATAAGCAAGGTGACTTTCTTTGAAGTGGTTAAGTCTGTGTGATTGGTCAGTTTGACAAGCCTATTCAGATTAATTGCTGTGTTTCTCTCTCTCTCTCTCTCTCTCTCTCTCTCTCTCTCTCTCAATTTAAAGATTTATTTTTCTTTTACGTATATGTGTGTTTTGCCTGCCAGTAATGTGAGCATAACATGCATGTGATTGATTGCTGAGTGCTGGATTCCCTGCAACTGGAGCTAATGGATGGTTATAAGCCACAATGTGGGTGCTGGGAATTGAACCCACGTCCTCCAGAAGAGCAGCCAGTGCTAGTAAGTGCCGAACCTCTCTGCCCACTTGTTTATTTTTTAAAAATGATTTATTTGGGGTGCTTTTCTCGAAGTTTTAACTTGATTGGACAGCCCATAGCATGAGTGACTCCATTTTGGCTTGTGTGTGTTATAGGCCAGGAGCTAAGTCCAATGTGAAGGCAGTTTATACCTTTAATATTCTGAATGGAATCACACTTTGAGGTTGGTTTAGGACTTCATTATGTGGAATAGGGAAGTGGCAAAGTTTGTCCTGTAACCTGTGTTACCTCAGTTATTTTCCATGTTGCTTTGACAAAACATCTGACACAAATAACTTAGGAGAATATTTATTTTGGCTCACAGTGTTGGGGAGTTTCAGTTCACAAATGTGGGGAATGCATTACAAACTTCATGACGGCTGTAGTTTGTGGCTAAGACTCCTAACAACACTGAAGGGAGGAAGCAGAACACCCAAGTGGAACCAGAAGCAAGCTTAGCCTTCCTTAACATCTTCTGTGACCCACTTGTACCAGCCAGGCTTCATGTCCCAACATTTCTACAGCTAATCGGAACAGCACCACCAGATGAGAATTCCCCGTGGGGACATCTCACATTCAAATCACAACTACTCCTATCTTTAAAAAAGCACTATCTAGAAAGAGATCAGTCTAGGGCATGACACTCACTTCTGTTAGTCAGGAACGGAATGTTTAATCATTAATGTAGCTTCTCCAATGTCAACATTTTGTTCATGTCCAGATAAACATGATGATCTTGTGTTTGCATCAAGACATCACAGCTACACAGTGTACTCACTTGATGCTGATGTCCTGAGCAACTGCTTATAAATGGCAGGGGCACATTAAATCCTATCAGCAAGTTCCAGGCCTGGCCTCACCTAGATAGCAAGGAGCTCCTTTACTCTTTCTAATGGCATCATTAAAAAGTGGAGGGGAAGAGCTGAAATACAATATAGGTTCTACCTTATCATTATGAAACTACGTACTTTGGGCCAACCAAATGTGGAAAGCTTTTCTAAAATAAGCTGCTGGGTAACCCTGATAAATAAATGTATTGCCTCCCAAGGAAGATAAATGGATAAGCTGAAAAGTGAGACAGGAATCGCACTGCTAAGCTGCATCGCAAGATTCTTGTGTTGACTTATTATTAAAGCTCTGTTTCCCATGGTTACTCAACATGATTGGAGATGTTCGAGCACGTGTCACTCAAGTGAAGCACAAACACCTGATGCCACAGGAAAGGTAATGGGTGGGTGACGAGGGCATAGTGGAGAACTTGGCCTTTGATGGCAGAGCTGAGTCTTTGATCTTTTTATAACAGTAGGGAGAGTTAGCTTTTCTGACTCTCTGCTCTTTGTGAACTCATAAGGTTACTAGGAATGAGGGGAGCTAAAGAAACCAATCAGATTTAGGAGCTGGGCGTGGTGGAGAAGGCCTTTAACTCTAGTATTTGTGGGGTGGAGGCAGGCAGATTTCTTTGAGTTTGGGGCCAGCCTGGTCTCCATAGTGAGTTCCAGGCCAGCCAAGGTTACACAATGAGACTGTGTCTCAAAAAGAATTGAATTTAAGATTTTTATCTGGTAGATAATTGAAAGTAATCTAAGTCAGAAGGAGGAAGAGCAAGATGAGGAGGGAGAGGAGGGACTTTAGGAGAAGGAGTCATTCTCTTGATGTTTTTCTTTTCCTGTCTGTGGTGAATCTACAATCTCTCAGCATGCCTTTAAACTTTGAACCGAATCAGAGCCCTTTACAATCTCTTCTACTTCTATCCTTACACAGTTCACCATAACCTCTCAGTGGGAACTGTTAGAAATTCCTTCTTGCAGAAATTGGCACATCATTTGAGATGCCATTACATCCAACAGAAAATGAAAATTTGACTGTTGCTAGCCTTTCCCCTCTGCTCCCACACAGCAGTCTGTTTCCTATTTACAGAGGTACTAGAATTAAGGAACATATCTGTGTGTCCCCATCATGAGCAGAACTTAAACTCTTTCTGATGACCTTTATATTCTGGCTTCACTTGACCTTTTCTGCTGGTTGAGCTCATGCTAGCCTCCCTGGGCTCCCTCTGTTCCCACATTCACTGAGATAATTTCTGGGTCAGGAGTTTTGCTGTTGGGCATAATGTTTCTTCCAAGATGAAACAAGATGTCCTGTTGCCTCACTTTATAGAAGTCTGATTGGATAGTTTTGAATGATCCCGACAGATACCTTATCTAATGTGCCACCTTCTTCAACTTCTCTCAGTTCCTTTAGTTTGCTGGAACCATTTACAGAGTCCATGTCACAGGTTACCAGAATATAAACTCAAGCAGGTATCCATACAGGCCGGACACTGTATGTGTTCAGCAAATTAGATGAATACATTATATCATTGCACCACTGCCAGCAGTCAACAAATGTTAATTTTCTTTCTTTCAAGTTTTCCTTTGTCATACAGCCTAATTGTGACCTCTTGCTGCCT
Organism: Acomys percivali; assembly: GCA_907169655.1. Taxonomy (NCBI): domain Eukaryota; kingdom Metazoa; phylum Chordata; class Mammalia; order Rodentia; family Muridae; genus Acomys; species Acomys percivali. The sequence continues at coordinate 17,673,145 of OU015749.1, forward strand.
CTATACTGAGGACATTTGTAGCTTGAACATAAAATGTTCTTGATGGATCAGGTCCCTAGCTTGTGAGATACATGATGGATCATGAGGGTGTTCTGTTGTGGAAGTTTTGGTTTCTTTAAAAACTCAGTTGTGGTATGTAAACATGTTTTTGTTTTAATCCCAGGCGTGGGCTATGTGGGGTGCTCCAGTTTGTCCACAGCTGGTAACAGCCTTGTGAGAGGGCATGCCATCTTTTTCAGCAGGAGACTGCTCGTGCATGGGCATGATTTTTGCCATCTGGAAAGCATCCTTGGGCAGACTCTGAGAGGGTATAAATATGAAAGCTCAGAGAGAAAAAGGAATGAAAGCTGCAAAGGAATACTTGGAGATGGCCAGAGGAGGAAAAGAAGGTGGCTGGTGCTGCTGCAGCATTTTCTGTTGCTGGCTAAATATCCTGAAGACAAAGATTGGTATTGCCCCAAAGAATCCAGATGACTCTAAACAGCAGGAAGTAGCCAGAAAAAAACTATTCCCTTTCTCTCAACTAACCTTCTTTCTCTCTTACCTGGTGTTGGGGTGTTGCAAGGGATTGGGGTGGCTAAGGAAGAAAGAGATATAAGAAACCAAAATAAAAATAGACTTTAAAAGTATGCCTACAGTGTTCATCTCATTCACTGATGAGCTCATAATGAACGGGGGAACGGGAAAGTGGGACCTACGTGGGGAAAGCTAGTCACTGGGAGGGTGAGCCATTGAAGGTATTCCTTCCTTGATCTTTTTGTTCTCCACTCTGGTGCCTGTTTCATCAGCCACTAAAAACAAACCTAAACAGTCACTGACTGAAACTTTCCAAACCATCAACCCAATTAAAATTTCTTGTTTTCAATTTGTTTTTCCTCAGGCAGAAAGCTGATCAGCACAATGTAGATTTGACATTGGCTGTGATTCATTCCAATCTGAATATTAGGATTTCTAGAGAATATTTACCTGCCAATTTAGAATGTATGAAGTGTTAAGTTCTATGTGGTAGAAAGTCAACATTTTCAATGGAATAGTCACCTATTAATAATACATAAGAAAAGCCTTAAACTAGGTGTAGAAAGATGGCTGAGCTGTTAGGAGCATTTGCTGCTTTTGCAGAGGACCTGAGTTTAATTCCAAGCACCCACATGGCAACTTACACAGGGGTTTATATTCAGAAACTGATGTTAATTTGCTTTAAGCATAGTATTTTTTGGTCTTCTGTTACTAGATCTCATGTGCCCAACACTTGTGTAAGTTTAAGTAAGAATCTATGCTTTGTACTAGCTGGAGGTGCTGTCAGGTTCTTAAATGTATTAGTTACTGTTTCATCGCTGTGATAAAACACTATGGCCAAGGAAACTTAATAAGGGATGATTTATTTGGATTTGCAATTCATAAGATTCTATCATCAGCAAGACAGGAAAGCAAGGCAAAGCAGCTGGCGAAGCAAGCTCTTGAGGTTCATTTATTTTTATTTTATGCATATATGTGTTTTGCTTGCATGCATGTCAGTGCATCATGTGTGTGCAGTACCTTTGGGTGTCAGAAGAAGGGGAGTTTCAGATAGTGGTCACCATGTAGGTGTTGAGGAATGAGCAGTCAGTACTATTAACTGCTGTTCCATATCTCCAGTCCAAGAGAGCTTACATCTCAGGAGGCAGAAAGTGAACTGGGAATATCAAAGCCTACCCCCAGTGACGTGCTGGAGAAAGTAGGCCACATCTTCTTAACTCACCCAAATGGTAACCAACTGTCTAGTTACCACCAACTAGAGACCAAGTATTTAAGCATCTGAGCCTATGGGGAACATTTTCATTTACACGACCCTACTGAAATGACAACTCAGGTTACAATTACTGTTACTAGTCAGCAGTTAGTTCTTTTGTTCTAGTTCAGTCAGAAAAGCATAGGGAATGGATTAGCATCTAGGGACTCCTCTTGGTTCGGGCTATATACACACTCTTCTTCTAACGATGCATTTGGAAGTCTGCAATTCTTACCTGCACCATACACTCTCCTTTCTCTAAACATCATACCTTGCAACCTGTTAGCAACTTAGGAATCCCATGTCCCACATCCATCAGCTTGCAGCATAGTCACTTGAAAGAACAGAAATAAATCACCCAGCAGCCTCTTCATAACAATTAGTATCTATCCTAACACGTCCTAGAACACATTCTGAAACCAGGATACATGGCTGATCTGGCCAACTCTAGTTTGGGGTATATTCACAGTAAGAAAGACTATCTCCCTTAAGTAAAGTTTATTGAGTGAATTCTGTATTTACCATCTTATGCCTATGCACTGTTGTGAACGCATATGATTGAAAACAGATGCATCATGGGAAGGGACATATCTGGTGAACAAAGGTTTATCTAAACTAAGCCTGTCAATCAAAATAGAGAACCACTACCACTAAATTCCTTAGCAATCAACCATCTTCATCTTTGACCCTTATGAAAGGAAACCCCAAACAATAATCAGAACCTTTGAGAACCTCCACTCGTGTAGTCCATTGTCATACTTGACAGCCTGTTCTGACCTGTCCCATTGCTTTGATTTAAGTACAATTCCATGCTACCTTGCACACCTGTGTGCACTTATCTCAATTCCTTGACTGCATTGCCAGCCATCTGAAGCCACTGGCTCCAGCCCTAACCCATGCTCCCATGCCCAGAGATCAGGCAAGGACAAGCTTTCTGCGTGCTGGCCTTAGGCTGCTTAGTTTCTCTTGGTGTTTGGTGACAATGAGGGGAGACCCCTATCGTCTGGATGTGACAGTGTGGAGCTGTGCCCAATCACCATTGACCCACGTGAAACCAGTTGTGGTGATATCTGTCCATAATCCCTGCACTTAAGAGGAATTTCAAAGTCACCAAAGTATCAAGGCTGAACATCAACTAAGCAATAAAGGATAGTTTTATCTGTGGCCAATGGTGGGAGAAGTGTTGACATACAAGCAAATCGACTTCTTACCTTTAGGTCAGGAGAACATAAGTATACGGTAAAACAATTTAGGGAGAGTGATGGGTTTACAAGAGGGAGGAAGAGTCATGCCTTCTATGGAAACTAGTAGAGATCTCCCTGGAAATCAGTGACCACCTCTTTTCATTTCTTTGATGGTTCTTTTCACTTGGGCATGGCTACTGTTAGGTGTCATGGCACTGGAGGGTATGACACTAGCATGTAAATTATAATATAATGAAGTTAGAAGTTCTGCTAAACCCCATCTTAACTCCAGCCAACCATCAGAAGAGCAACTTCTGGCCCGCAGACATTCTGTCCTCAAGATAAACCTGGGCATGGCCCCATCTACCTGTCAACTCAGTGCTGTGGGAAATGCAGATGGGAGGGTAGCCAGAGCTTCCTGGCTGCCAGACTAGCTCTGGCTTCAGTAACAGAAATGGTCTCAAAGAATAAAGCTGAGAGTGACAGAGTAGGGCACTCAGTGTCCTCCTCTGGCTTACACATGTATACATCTCCACATACATATGTGCATACATCAAACACACACACACACACACACACACACACACATACACACACACACACACACACGAGTGGGATGAGGTAGAAATCAAGCTAGTCATCTAGGCAGTTCTCAAAGTAACTCAGCCAGCTGTGATTATTCCATAATCATTTGAGGGTACTGTGTCAATTCAAGGATACATTTAGTATATGGCTCTTAAATCATGTTCACCATCTGCTTTAGTGAAAGGTTTTTTTTTCTTTTTTTTTTTTTAAGCCAAAGGTACTGCTATTGAGCAAGAAATCATTGCATGGGATGTATAGAAGTCGAAACCATGACATTGTCTTTTAGCAAGAAAGGGAATCACCACACTGCTCTGTGCCCAGTTACTAAGGAGACCAGGAACTACAGCTGCATTCTGCCTCTGGATCAGTAGGAAGCAGCAGAATGCACAGAGAGGAAGTGGAAGCTGTCCGTTGGAAATTAGGGAAGCACATGCTCTTAGCTATGCTCTGTTTGGGGAACTGTTCCGGCTTCCTTCAGTTGCTGTGATAAAACACTCTGACCAGAAGTGATCTGTGGAGTAAAGAGTTTATTTCAGCTTACACTTCCGGATCGTAGTCCATCACTGATGGACGTCACAGCAGAAACCCTAACCAGAAATCATGGATGAATGCTGATGCCTGGCGTGCTCACTGCTCCATGCTCAGGTAGCTTTCTTATATAGCCCAAGTCACCTGCCTATGGGTGGAGCCACCCACAGTGGGCTGGGCCCTCTCACATCTATCTGATCAAAGCAAACTCTCACAGATACAGCCACTGATCAGTTTGATCAAAGCAGTTCTTCAATTGGGGTTTTCTATTCCCAAGTGACTCTAGGTTGTTTCATGTTGACAACAGGCCAGTGAGTGAAAGTCATTGAAAACCAAGCTTAATCTAGCATCGAGAACTGACTTAACACTTCATTGTATTTTTAATTTATCTTCAATGAAAAAAAAAAACAAAACAACAACAAAAACAAAAAACCAAACCAAAACCAAAAAAAAAAAAAAAAAAAAAGCACAAAGGCCTGAATATTTTTGCCTTTTTCATATTTGTCTCTCTCCAATGTGAGAGAAGGTGGATTCACTGTTAAATTCCTTTCACGATTTTGTTCTATCAAAAATTGATTATAGGACAAGTCCTCTCCATTCAACACCCACCGCCCACCAAGGCATCAAAGAGTCCTCATTTTCCTTGATTTTGTCCTTTCTGTTCTAGAACCATGAGTCTGTGAGAAAAGCCTTTTCTACTAAATCTTACCTTTGTGGCACCAAAATGAGCACGGGAAAGACAAACTGTTGTTCTCTGCAGTAATACTTGCGATACACACATTTGTGACCAGATTTGTGCTTGTGTGTGTTTGACTCCCATGTCGAGCCGCTCTGACACTACCTCTGTTGCACTCAGTTCTGACCATATCTTCCTGGAAGTAGGAATTCCAGGTGCTCCCGACTGACCACTAATAAGCCAAAAAGTCCTGCCCCTTTCCCTGGAATCGACAAGGACAGAACTCAAGGGAAACAGTTTCCTTACTAGATTGCTAGGTTATCACAAAAAGTAACCCCCAGGAGCAGCTTAACACATAGCATACAGACAGTAAGACCCTGGGGACAAGGAGCAAGCTCTCATGCCCTTGATGGGTGACCTGCAAGACCAGAGGATTTTAAATGATCATGGTGTAAAATGCCATTCTCCTTTCTTTGAGTCTTCAGAAACTAGTGTTTTATGTTTTAAGGTGGCATCAAGTGAGCATTTAGTTCCAACTCAAAAGGAATGAAGTATTGGTTTAGTGGAGGGTGAATCAGTGTAACCTAGTTACCTGTGGGAAGAGGACAATTAAGGATTACTCCCAGGCTTTGGAGAATCTTGGAAAAATGAGAAACAGTGGCTTCTACGGAGATGGGTTGTAAGGCAGAGCTGGGCTGGGTTGTTTGCATTTATTGAAAGAACATGTTAACTCTAAAACTGGTGAAGTTCTTGTATCAATTTACTAGGATACTATGATTAAATACTACAGGATGTAGCACACACACACACACACACACACACACATGCTTGTCACTATTTACATCAGTAAATAGATCATATAAATATAGGCATAGATAGAGTTTCTTTGATGGTGCTAAGGATGGAACCTAGAGCCCTACCCAGCCTACATAGGCCTTCTATCGTTGAGCTGGCCAATAGATATTTCTTTTCTTTCATGTTTTTGAAGCCTAGAAGCCTATGATCAAGATGTTAACAGGAGAGGCCTCTCTCCTTGGAAGGGGGTGGCTACCTTACCCTGTCCACTCATAGCCTTTTCTCCATGCATGTGAATCCCACTAGTGAAAGTCTACCCTTATGGCACATGCTGGCTAGTTTTATGTCAACTTGACAAGAGCTACAGACCCTGGAAAGGAAGAAGCCTCCATTGAGAAAATGCCTCCATAACATTCAGCTGTAGGCAAGCCTGTAGGATATTTTCTAAGGATTCATGTGTGAGGGCCTCTCCCATTATAGGTGGGCTGCCCCGCAAGAGCTCCTGGATTCTATAAGAAAGTAGGCTGGGTAAACCCGTAAGCCCATCCCCTCTGCATCATCTCCTGCCTCCAGGTTCCTATCCTGTTTGAGTTCCTGTCCTGACTTCCTGTTCAGCGATGAACAGCTGTGGAAGCATAAGCCAAACAAGCCTTTTCCCCCTCAAATTTGCTTTTGATCTTGGTTTTTCATCACAGCAATAGTAACTTTAACTAAGATATGGCCTCATTTAACTTTGTCTCCTTAATGACCCTGTGTTTAAAATGCAGTCTCATTGGGGAGTATTAGTTTTAAGACACAAATTATTCCACAATGGTTATTTTTCTAGTTCCCAGATCAGATCGGGTAGTGACACGTATGGCTGGAGAAAGTGGAAATAGATGGGGCGGGGCGGGGGCGGAGGAGGGGGGGAACGTGCCGGATGCACTACAGCCTCAGGTGAAAGGAGTCCTGAAACCAAGTCTTCTGTCAGGCACCAGTCAGGCTGGTTCATCCTCTTCTGTTATAAGTCACTGCATGGTGGTACACTTTTATGGATAACGGTAATGGGGGCAAGGTATGTAAAGTAATTCAAAGGCAGATAGTCTTCTAAAGAGGAATCATTCAATCATGGGGAAATTAAGCAAAACTTTATGATGATGTGGACATTGTTTAGCCCCCTGTGTTTTAATCTTGCCTCCTATGGAGTGGATGGTTTCTGCAATCCTTTGCAAAACCTATAGCAATGTCAGAGCATCTGTGAGAAGTGCTACAACCTTCCTGAAGGCAGGAACATGTTCAGTTTAGTGGCATTTCCTGAGCATCTGCTGTAGTGGGTTCTAAAATATGAATTTTGGTGGTTGGGAATTGCTTTGGGGGCGTGCATGACTACAATACTTACTTGGGAACAAGGTGGTAGTATTTCAAGATCCACTTGGAAATTTTAAAAAATACCAACCTCCTTTTAACAGTGTAAATATATCTGGACTATATATGTTTGAAATTATATATATATGTGTGTATATATATATATGCACATATCTATGCATGTATACAGTGTGTTTTTCATCCAATATATATTTACCTCTGAGTGTATGTGTTTGCATATTAGGTGTTGGCAAATAAATCACTATAAATATTTTTAAAAAGTAATAAATTCTTATGGTACAAGCTATAAATAGAGCAGAATATATTTTCTGTGTAAGAGTATAAGATTTCCAGAAATCACTATAAGAATACAGAAGGAGAATTATGTGAAGCTCATGCACTTCTGGCTTTTATTTTTGGTACTGACTTTGAAGTTATGGAGAGCTGCTGGAGAGCAACTGGAGACTGTGAGGGGGGGAAGGGAGGCCATTAGTGAAAGTATAGCCTCAGTCTCAGTAGATGCCCAAGGACTGAAGGGACCATGCAGAGAAGTTGACTGTGTCTGAGTCAGCATTCCCAAGAAGAAGCTATTAGTAAAGGTGCCGCCCAGTTTCAATAGAAGCTACCGCATTTTCTAGATGCCTGTACCATGGGATGAGCCAAGGACAGCATCAGTTATGAAGTAGAGCTGGCCTGAGCCTACAAGACAAACTGTGTGTGTGTGTGTGTGTGTGTGTGTGTGTGTGTGTGTGTGTGTGTGTGT
>OU015749.1:17680797-17693172 GCA_907169655.1 Acomys percivali
TGTGTGTGTGTGTGTGTGTGTGTGTGTGTGTGTGTGTGTGTGTGTGTTGTCAATGGCAGGACAGTGGAAATGGAGCCCCCTGGAGTTCAGAAGACAGAGAATTCCCAGCTTCTGATACTGAACTTTCACACTGTTTGATTTTTCTGTTGCCTTGATCTGATTGTAACTGTTCCCTGGCTCTTCCTTTATGAGATATGAAGGATTTAACACAAAAGGAAGAGAGATATGAAGGAAAGAAGGATGGAAGGGAGGAAGGAAAGAAAGAACGAACAAAGAAACAAGCAAGCAAGCCAGCTAGCAAGCAATCAAGCAGAAGCTTGTAGAAGTATTAATGGTTAGCAGGACCCAGACCCACATTTTCTGCTTCTTGTTCTGTGTGCGTGAGGAGGTATGCGCAGGTGTCAGGGTGGACTTGCCTGTATGGGTGCATATGGAGGCCTGAGGAGGTGATGTCAGAGTGGTTTTGTTAATCACTTTTCACCTCTAGTTTTTGAGACAGGATCTCTCGCTGATTCTCATGGATTCAGCTGGACTGTCTCTCTAGTAAGCTTCAGGGATTTGCCTGTCTCTGCCCCCACAGTGGTGAGGTTACAGAGTCACACTGCCCATTCTGGCTTTGATGTAGCTGCTGGATGTATGAGTTCATGTGTGTGCAGCAAGCCCCTCTGCCCCAAGCCACTATCCAAGCCCCTGGTTTTTGTTTTGTTTTGTTTTGTTTTTTAAACATTCTTCATCCTCATAAAATTTTCAATGCAAATCCTGTAATATCTTTTGCACTAATTCTTAAATGCTTAAAAACGGCTTTTAAGCCTGAAAAGCATGTTATTGCCTGACACAAATTGAGTTTTGTTTAAAACGCAGGACTGCGAAGTTTGACTGGACTTTAAAGGCAAATAAAACGGTGTGTAAATGAGCCACCTTCATGCTTAGCAGGGGTGTCTGAAGGAGAAAGAGGTATCAGAACAAGAGCAGCAAAGGTCTGAGACACGGCTTCCTTGTGGAAAAATTATAATTGCTGTGCAGAAATCTCTTGAAATGCTGTACTCTAGGGTATGAGAGGCCAAGATGAAGCAATACAAAATAAGCTTCCGGGGGGAAGAAATCTGAGCTGAAAACCAATGAAGCAAGAACCCGTGCCGGAGTTCAGTCACATTTTGAGTTCACGTGCCCCGCTGCATTTTGATCAGACCAGCCGGGAGGTAAAAACGACTTTATCCATTCATCCGACTGCACCTACCTCTCCACCGTAAGCTCTCTTGGAGATGGAAATGCAAGAATATAATCTCCTCGGTCTTTTCTAAGTGAGCTTTTCTAGTTAGTGTGAGAGGCCAAGACTGTGCCTGGTGTGAGAGGTGACTAGATAACCCAAGGGCTGATTAACAAACATGTGCATCGCGGTAGTTTATAGATCCCCGTTCCAACAAGTGGTACAAAATGACTGAATGTGTTTATGGCTCTTTTAAGTGGTTTTAGCAGTTTCCCTGTCCATCTAACAAGTCTCTCTCGACACTATTAGCAGTTCCTTTTGTAGCTGGAGGAACCAGTTTATAAAGATCAGTTGCCTTGTTTAGCTGGGCAGTATTAAGATTGTGGGGAGGTAGCTCAGCAAGTATTTATTTAGCATTCTCCAGGCACTGAGTTCAGTTCCCACCCATAACTATCTAAGTAAGCAAATGAAAACGAACCAATTGGACACTTCTTTTCACTGGTGAGAAAGTAAATCTCAGAGAAGAGAAACAAATTTGCTAAAGAACTTGCAGCTAGGTCAAGGTGTTAGCGAGAAAGGACTTCAAATTACTGACCTTGAAACCTGTCATTAACCCTGGGCTTGAGGTGCCACCTTAAAACAGAACAGCACCTCTTCAGCCTATAAAAAAGACCGTGGATTATCGAAGAAAAGGGCCAGTCTTTTGCTTCTGTTTTCTAAACCATGTTTTGAGAGCAACAACAGCAACACAACAATTTTAAAATTAACTGCAAAACATTTTTTTTTTCTCCATCAGTACTGGGATTGACCTTGTGGTTGAAAGAATGCTAAACAAAACTCTACCATGTCCAGCCTTCTAAGAAAATCAACTTAAAGTTGGATATAGCGTTTCAATTTCACTAAGTCACCAAGTCTGGCCTTGAAGCCACTCTGTAGCCTAGGTAGGTGTTGACTTATAATTCTCCTGCCTCAGCCTCTCAAGTATCTAAGACTATAGACCTCTGCCATAAAGTCCAGCTTTGCAAAATCTTTGGGTGATAGCAGAAAATCCAATTTTAAATCTAAAATACTGGTCTGTGGCTGGCAAGATGGCTCAGCAGGCAAAGACATTTGCCACCAAGCTTGATGGTGTTTATTCAAACCCAGGTGTGTGCATAGTATTTCGGGCTTGCTATATGACATGCCAGGCTTCATACACTGGTTGCTGGGAGTTTGGACTCAGGGCTGCAAGACTGAGCAACAAATACGCTCACCTGCTAAGCCATCTCCCTTGGTCCCGTTCTTCTCCTCCCTCCCCACATACTTAGGATTCCTAGACCTCCTACTAGGCAATGCTATGCTTCCAGCCTTGACCTACTGCACTCTATAAGAAAGTTAACCACAGCAGAGAACTCTCCCCTGTTTTACTCATGGAAAAACCCCAAGTTTATGTGATTGATACATAAATATTTTCTACTAGAGGGTTAGCCTAAGTTGCCAACTTGCACCCTTAGAAAGTAAGCATTCTGCCTGCAGAAATGGGATTTATGACCGTGTGATCCACTTTTAACCTGCTTATATGGAATTATTTCCAGCTATGTTACAGAAGTTAAAATATGAAACTGTGAGTGGTTAAGGAATAACTCTGAATGCTCATCTGCTTTTTCAAATTTGGTGAGGAAAAGTTCAACATGGCTTTGGGAGACTTTATCAGAGAGCTGTTTGCCCTCTGTACAGTCCAAGAAGACCCTCACTCAGCTGTCTACTTCTTGCTGAATACTAAGTAGCATTGAGCACTGCCATTTTAATACCCATTTCTCCTGGCCATGGATGATTTGAGGCTCTTGGAGTCAGAGCCACCTTTATGGATGAACCAGCTTTCTGCAGCTCAGTTCCCTCTCCTATGGAGTAGTTGCTGTGTAAAGGTCTTCATCTGCTGGCGAAGATGGGAGTCCTTGTGATTTTATAAGAACCACAATTTGTCTTCTGGGTTCAATTTGATGTCAGTGCTATCAGAATAGAAGTGCTCATCTATAGGGTCCCCTATGGGATTGAAGCCTGGAGCTAAGTTAAGTGGCTAAAATGTATCTTCTACTCTTAGGGTTTTTTTTGTATGTACATGTGAGAGTGTGTATACATATATATGTGAATGTATGTGGAGGCCCCAAGACAACCTTGGCCCACCTCCCTGTCCCCCAGGGTCTCTCTCAGGTGGCCCAGAACTTATTAATTACCTAGGCTGTCTGGCCAGTCAACCAGGGATCTGCCAGTCTCTGCTTCCCCAGTGCTGAGGTTGTAAGCACATACCACCACACTTAGCTTTGTAAATACAGGTTCTGGGTATCGAAGTGAACAAGTGTTTTCCTAACAGCTACCACCCCAGATCTACGTGTTTCTTTTTGATTGGTCAGTCTAGAAGGGCTTAGAACACATTGTCCTCCTATGTCAGCTTAGAATGCTAGGATTATAGACAAATGCCTTCTGGCCTGGCTTAAAAAATACGTATTTTTTAATTTTCTTATTAGTTATTTGGAATGGGAAATAGGCTCATGCTAGGCAAAGGGCCTACCACTAAGTCATTCACCGAGTCCCATTGTGTCTTTAATGCTGCCCTTATCGATATGCAGGGCAACCACTCACATCCCAGTTACTGATATTTCATGAGCACAATGTCTCTGTGCAGGTGTTTGACAAATCGGTTAAACTTTTTGTATGTATGTGTGCACGTGTATATATGCGAACAGGCATCCATCATTAGTGCAGAAGCCAGAGGAGGCGATGGGGTGTCCTGCTGTAGTACTGAGACCATGCATCTCACAGAACCCTGGGAATAGGCTGGTAGCCAGAAAGCTACAGTGAACTTCCAGTCCTCAGCAGCTCTGGAATGCTGGGGTTACAGGTGCCTGTGACCATGCCAGTTTTGTACATGGGTTCTGGAGATTTGAACTCAGCTTCTCGTGCTTCTGCAGCAGATGCCCTTACTTGCTCACCCATCTCCCAAGCCCTGGCCATGCCTTTTTAATCCGTACTATCTCTTTGCTATGGATATTCTTCCTAACATATAAAATGTATCTTCTACTCTTAGTGTGTTTATGTAAACACACACACAGTCACACACACACACACACACACACACACAAAATACTACTATTCTCTCTCTCTCTCTCTCTGTGTGTGTGTGTGTGTGTGTGTGTGTACACATCATGCATGTGAGACCAGAAGCTGATGTCAGAAATCCTCCTCTACCCTTGTCCATCTTACATATAAGACAGGGTCGCTCTTACTGAACCTAAAACTCCTAATTTTGGGTAGTCTGGCTAGCCAGCAATCTCCAGGGATTCCCCCTGCCCCCAGTCCCTGCCTGTCTAGGACCAGAGTTGTAGTTATCTAAGTATAGATGTTATATAGAAGATGCAGCACATCTTCTAGCTTTTATGTGCATGCTAAGAATCCACACTCAGGTCCTGCTTGAAGAGCAAAGACTTTACACATGGATCGCCTGGATCCCCAAGCCATTTTGATGGTTCTTGAGTATGGTCGAGATGATTCTTGCATCAGCTTTACTTTGTCTCTTGTCTTCTCTTCCCTATTGTATAATACTTTTGTGTAACACCTCTCTAGGATCCTGCAAACAAATTAGATGCAGGTTGTTAGCATTTTTTTTTTCAAGCCAGAGACAGGATTTTTCCCTTCCAAATGTATCATGTAGATTTACTACAAGTACACCATGAAGAATTATTTATTAAATAAAAAATAAATTGTAACAGAAAATTAAATAGTTGTAAGTTAAGTGGCTAATGTGAATAACATCAAACCAGAAAACATATTTTTAAATACCAGAGAGTTTTAGGTGTATGCCTGAGAAGGTCAGAAGTACCGAATGACTCACTAACAGTACTGTCATTAAAATGGCCACTGGCCTATTTTTCTAAGAATGCATCAGAACGTTCAGCCAGTGTTGGGAAATGGCTGTGCATTGTAAGAGCCCAGCAGTCAATTATGCCTTCCTTGGGCTTCTAAAGAACCATTGTGCTCAGTATTGACTTTGCTTTTGGAATCTAGGACACAGTTGCAATTGCTTAGTACCAGTGACTGACTGTCTCATTTGGAGTAATCTTTCTTGCAATCTTTTTTTATTTTTTTATTTTTTTCAACCTAATAGATATTTCAATCTCACATATTTTCCCAAAAGACACCGGTTCTTTCCTTTTCTCCCTATTTCCTTGCCAAGAACTGATAGTTCGTTGAAATGGGACAATCAAGACAAACGAGTAAACTTTACTTTCTAAAATGACAGTGTAGAGCTAAAATTACAGTTTAACGTGATACACAACAGACTTGTGTGTACATCAGACTTGAGAGCCTGTCATACATACATGTACATTGTCGTTTAGCATTGAAAAGTGATTATTTCCTGTATTCTTCTCACAGCAAAGGGTCATTTGGATTGTTTCCAACTTGGGGGGATGATTATGTACAATCGAGACAAAAATCTTACTTTTTAGACCTGTATCCCCAGACCCTGTCTTTCTAATTCAGCCTCCTGAGTGCTGGAAAAATATTTTATCCTTTTGTATAAGTTACTTTTACCTCCTAATCAGTGCCGACCAACAGGCAGATGCGCACCATCATACCTAGCTGACAGCTGTTTTGATGAGAACCAAAGTCTTATTTTATGTGTAGAAATAGCCAGAAGCAGAATTGTTGTGTTATTTCAAGGAATGTTTGAGGGACATGTGTGGCAGAAGAAAGTGATAGCTAACTCCCTGAAGGACCACTTCCTGTTCCCAGAAGACACTGCAAGGACAAACAGGAAGAAGACCTGAAGGTGGGCATCTAAGCAGGACAATAGTGGAAATGAGAGGGCCATGTAAAGCACCCAAGCCAGCCTCAGGGCAGCAGATTCCCAGCTCCCTCACATCCCAAAGGGACAAAGTTGTACTTTCTCTCTCTAGGTCTCCCACACTCAATTCCTTGAGCTTGGTTAATGCATTACCTACAGCATCACCCTTATTATCGTAAGCACATGTTTATGTTAGAGGAAACTGTCAAACTAGTGTCCCATGAAGACAGTGCACATTCTGCACTCTCTCTGGGAAAGGAGGAAGGTGCCAGTTGTACGTACTACTGAGCACTCAGTCTTGTAATTTGAAAAATCATCACCATTGTATCAGATGTAGAGTGATACCCACTGTGGTTTCCTGATGACTAACGATCCAGAGAATCCTATGTAACTATTTCTGCCAAGCATTTTCCTGTATGACTTTGTATTTGAAATCTAGAACACAATTGAAATCGCATAACACCAATGCATGACTGTCTCATTTGGACTAATCTTTATTGAAAACTCCTTTAAAAAAAAAAAAGCCTAATAGAGATTTCAATATCACAATTCACCCTACAGATACATTTGATTAGCTAAATACTTAAATATATTGACTAATCAAATAAGTAAGGGGTATATGTCTAGTTAAATAATTAAATTATATTGCTGTAAGAGCTCTTTATAGATCATGGATTCGAGTCTCTTTCCAGATATATTATTGGAAAATATTTACTTCTTCCTTGCAGCTTGTTTTTTTAATCTCTTAATAGTGCCTCTCAAAGAGTTCTAGAAGTTCTTAATTTTGAAGTTAAAGACATCTCTTATTTTTCCTTATGAATAGGGCTTCTGGATTCATATGTAACAGACTGTAATTTAAAAATAGAAGGAAAAATAAAAATAGAAGGAAGTAAATTGCTGTTATATATAAAACCGTGGTTGAAACATTAGGTTGAGTCACTAAAGTAAGTGAGTAAAGTCAGACCCAAAAGGCTGTGTGATGCTTGATTTCACTTATATGATACACTGGAAGAAACAGAGCCATAGTTATAAGGTTTCAGATTTGGGAGTAAGCAGAGGAGTTAACTCCCACAGTGGAAAAGGATTTAAAAATAATTCTCTGTCTTGTGCAGATCACACAGCCATACATCTTGGTCAAAATTTATATAGCTGTGCACTAAAAGTATTGGCTCTATTTTATGCTATTCATTTCCAAAACTATTTTGTCTATCTCCTGAACATACTGCTTTTTTCAAATCTGTCAAAGTTTTATTAAGTGAAATATAGCTCAGATAGTGTAAGATACACTTTTTAACAACAAACAATCCAGCAGTTGTAGTTTGTATATTTCAGGGGTTTAAGAATGTTTGCAAAGTTGTGCTTAATATGACAGTTAGGTTCTACAATTTCTTCAGTACCCCGAAGAAACTGTTGTTCTGATAGCACCTCTTACCTGGTCCTCACACTCCTTGAGGCCCTGGAAATCATCAATATTTATTTTCTCTCTCTGGATGTACATATTCTGAAGATTTCATGTAAATGCAATCATGCAATTTTGGTGAATTAGGATGAGAATTATGATGAGGCTCTTTCCCCCCTTTGACATGCTCATACATGTACAGAGTGCACAGCCATGCTGGTCGTGAACTGCCTGCATGGCACTTAGCTTTGGATCTCAATTCTTCCCTTTCTTAGGATTAGCTTCTGTTTGTCCTCCAAACTTGATCATCTCAGAATCTTTCTCCAGTTCAGGTGAAGGCAGCTTCATCTTCATTTTTCTAGTTGCTCGGGCCAACAATCATTTAGTTATCTCTGGCTTCTCCTCTTATTTATTTGACAGGGTAACATTGGCCTGAAACTCATAGTTTCCATATGTGGTGCCTTTCAGTCCTCTTCTAATTTCACAGCCAAATAGAATATTCTTCCAGCAAGATTCATTTTAAAGATACTGAAAGATTCTGACTGCTTCTACCAATTGGAATCACCCAGATCGATTTCAGCATTGCATCAGACCTGGACCACTCCTGTGTTAGTGACCTTACTAACTGCTGCAATGAGTACCCAATCCCAGAGGTTCAGCACAATAAGCGGTTATTGTTGGCGATGAGTGGGTGAAGGGACTTTGATCAACATGGCTGTTCAGAGGCTCACAGATCATTACTGCAAACTGTGCACCCCCTTTTTTTTCTGGGATGAGAATGAATGCTCTTGTGGGTTGTCTGCATTCGACAGAAAATGAGTGTGGACTTTCTCAGGGCAGCCATGAGAAATAACGTGGTTCATTTTGACTGTTTGCAAGATCTTGACTCTAGGGAATCTGAGAAATATCAGCTCGCTGTGTACTAAGGGAAGAAAGAAAGTGAACCGACTGGCAAACTTGAAGCCATGGTTAAAAGTAAGAATCATGTTGCTTTATCGCTTCCACTTGTCTCGTGGCTTCTTTTTGCACTCAGAAAAGAAACAAGTGTGTGCCTTGGACTATGAAACCTACCTGTTCTGGGACCAATTTTTTTTTTTTTACTTGCTTTCATATTCTTCACTTTTACACTGGCTTAACATTCCAGAACTGGATCTGTTGAAGTGCCCTTGTCAGGTACCGCAAGGCACACAAATCCGACTAACTCACAGAGAAAGTCATTTGTGTCACAATGCCTATCTCTAGATGACTTATCCCTGTAAATGCATCCTCATAATCATATGAGCCTTTCAGTTATAAACCTTGCAATGTGCTTGTTCTTGGTCAGGAAATCATGCACATGTTAGCCTTCTAAACTGGAATGGAATCACTTCCAAAAAGAGATTTTGTTGTTACTGTCCTTGAGGGCTTTTGTATTTTAAAAATTATTAGTTAAATAATGTTGGATATATGTGTGTGTGTGTGTGTGTGTGTGTGTGTGTGTGTACACGTGTGTGTACACATGCGTACACATGCATCTCTCTTTGTGCCTATCTGCTCAGGTCGTGGCAAAGTTTCAAGCTTGTAAATAATAAACCTTTAACCAAGTAAGTTGAAAAATTAAAATAATCCAGAAGTTTCTCATTGACATGATCTAGACAGCACAGAATCATCCATGCTTTTTTTCTTTAATGATAGGGTCCAGTTCTTATTAATAACTTATGTAACATATGTGTATATTAACAATGAAGAGATATGAACATCTATGTTTCCCAGGAACTACATTCAAAAAGCTCTCTGTCAAGAGACACCATGAATGGCAGGAGGACTGAGGGATCCAGTGATCTAAAGCCACTGAGCGAGTTGTAATCCCTCTGTGAGCTCATTTCATACTCAATCATAGCGCTGGGCACACATACTCCTGACTGAATTCTGGGTGCTGATGCTATTTCATTTTTGTGGGTGTTCTCAGCTTCACTGGGCTTGGAAATTGGCTTGTTACAGGAGTGTAAATAACCCTCTTCTCAGAGCTTCCTCATCCTTCTCTGCTTTTGGTCTTTCCTTGTGCCCTCCAGGCACAGGGTAGGCACACTGTAATAATAAGAGACTCTTTTGGCATCTTAGTGTGCATCCCTAACTTGCAAATTGCTGTGGATGCTTCTGTTTTAGATCCATCCATCCATCCATCCATCCATTCATTTTGGGTAATGTAGGGTATTGAACCCCAGGCTTTCCACATGCTAGGCAAGCAGTTGGCTACAGAGCCATCCTCCCAGCCCTGGGCTTATCTTTATACAGTTAGCTGAAGAGGCTTTGTAAGTTATTGGATACTTGCTTAAGATATAGTCAGCAGAAAATTGATATGGTTTTGAAAAGTTGAATGGAGCTCCTTCCCCATTTTCCTAAGGCTTCTGAGGACACTGAATAGTGTAGGAGGCATGCTTGCATCATTGTAGAGTCTGAACAAATAGCAGTTCTCTCTCTAAGAAAGTGGTATCAACCATTCAGTAGTTGTTACTTTAGGAGAACATGCTATGGTTTCATGATTTTCTTGTGTATGTACGTGTGTGGGTGGTCACACACAAGTGTGTAAGTGTGTGCGGTAATCATGAACACATGTGTATGTGTGGAGGCAAAGATCAATGTCAGACGCCTTCTTCGACCACTCTTGGTTTCATGTTTTGAGGCAGAGTTTGCACTGAACATAGAGCTCATCTTCTTGGCTAGACTGACTGGTCAGTGAATTCCAGGGATCCCCCTTCCTCCACTTTCCCAGTGTTGGGATTCCAGGCATATGTTACCCTGCTGGCCCTTTAAGCTGTTGCTGGGGATCTGAACTCAGGTCCCCTTGCTTGTGTGGAAGCCTTTTACCCCCTGCACCATCTCCTTGCCCTCTCTTGTAGTTTTCTTGAGGGAGGTTTGATGCTTCCAATGGAAAAAAAAATCATCCGAACTCACAATTGTTTGTGCACATCTCAACACAGGTGGGCCAGAAGTCAGGCCCTGTGGAGTGAAGACTGCTAATACATTTGCAACAGGCTTCCTACAAAGTCAAGGATTCTGTCGGCTCTGTTCCGACACAGGGTTTCAGTATCCGGTATTTCTTTTCTTTTCATCTCATGAGTAATTTTATTATATTTGTGTGAACCCAAGTGGTAGATTTTAGGATTACCTGATTAAATGAGAGTGTGTGAGCCCGTGTGTGTGTGTGTGTGTGTGTGTGTGTGTGTGTCTGTGTGTGTGTGTCCATATCTCTGTGTGTGAAAGGTCGTACTTTTTACAAAGAGCATATGACATAAACATCTACTAAGAAGCATGTGTTAATGATTTCTGTAGATGCTGAATATAGAACTACATACTTGAAATCCTTGTATTTGGGAGGCTGAAGCATAGAAATCCAAGTCAGTCTGGCTATATAGTGAGTTTGGGGTCAGCCTTGGTGGTCTCAAAAACAATATGTCAATTATCCATTTACTCAGGGTTTGATGACTACACTTCTTCTGTAGAGTGCAGTCTCTCTTATATCAGGTTTACTTGCCTTCGTATTTATAAGCTGTACCTCCAGTGTTGAATGACTACCTGACATGTTTGTAGGAGATGCTTAGCAAATACCATTTTCAGGGGATGGATGTAAAGAATGTGAACTCCTTTAGTGTGTGGGTGTGGCAGCACTTGGCTTTTCTTATGTAAAATCTAAAACAATTTGGTAGTAACATAGTCACTACCTATGAAACATCACTCATGAATATCCTGCCTGCTTTTCTGCTGAGATCAAGCAAGAGTATAGAAGGAAGAAGGTCCACTGTAAATCCTTTTTGCCAGAAGCATCTCTTCCTACTTTGAATTCTTCTGGAAAACTGACCCACCACTCCTACCACAAAGCTTGATTTCCTTAGCATGCAGACACAGGTCTGTCCTGCCCCATTATCACAAGTGATAGACTCGGTGAGGAACAATCTCCAGTTTCAGCTTCTTCTAATTATTTTCTGTATCTCAACTTTGTAAGCACTTTAATTTGTTTCTTCCTGTGTGAGTACTAAGGACAGGTGTTTGGAACTGCTGGAAACTAAGGATTTATTGGAAGCATTTCCTCCATGAGGATGGTGTCCAAATTTGACTTTGGAGGCCACATTTTTAATTAATTTTATTGGCTTGTTGGTTGCTTTGTCACAATCATTTGCAGCTGAAAGAAAACGTCAGTTGGAAGGAAACATTTACTGGTACAAATTCAAGGTTTTTTTTTTCCTTCATTAATTTTTTTTGGGGGGTAGCTTTTTAGGTCGTGTGTGTGTGTGTGTGTGTGTGTGTGTGTGTGTGCGCGCGCGCGCGCGCGCGTGCATGCGCGTGCATGTGTTGAAAATAGAGGCTAATAGATTGACTGTTCTGGCTAGTTTTATGCCAACTTGACACAGGCTAAAGTATTCTGAGAGGAGGGAACCTCAATTAAAAGGATGCTTCTATAAGATCAGGCTGTAGGTAACTCTGTAGGGCATTCTCTTAATTATTGATCGATGAGGGAGAGCCTAGATCATTGTGGGTGGTGCCATTCTTGGCCTTGCTGTTCTAGAGTTTATAACAAAGCAGGCTGAGCAAGCCATGCAGAGCAAAACAGTAGTAGAGTCCATCTCTGTCTACAGCATCAGCTCCTGCCTCCAGGTTCCACCCAGCCTTCCTTCTGTGATGAATAGTGATGCGCACAGTGTGTCACCACAGTAATAGTAACCCTAGCTGAGAGGTTGATAGACATAGAATTTCCTGATACAAACGTGGTACAGTTAATCATAAAAATCAAAGTATGGTTGATGATCCTACTCGCTTTTCATTTACAGCAGTTTCTGATGGTTACTTACAGCTTACATGTCTTTACATTAGTGATTTTAAGATTCTTGATAGTTTTTCTCTTAGAAAGATTTATTTATTTATCGTGTGTGTGTGTGTGTGTGTGTGTGTGTGTGTGTGTGTGTGTGTGTG
>OU015749.1:17701998-17731667 GCA_907169655.1 Acomys percivali
ATATATATATATATATATATATATATATATATATATATATATATATATATATATCTGTGTTTCCCAACTGCGTATTGTGTAAGAATTGACTCAGTGATAAAGGCAGATGGCCATTACTGCATTCTAATCATTAGGATTACTAAGCTGTTGAGAGATCGCATAGGATCATTCCTTTTTTATTTTTCAAGGCTGGGAAACAGATTTCCACCCAAAAGCTATAAGTATTCTTCTGCTTAATCTCAGCTCTTCCAGAGAAGTTTAAACTAAGTCCTTATCGCATGCTTAGAGGTGGCATTGCCGCCTCTGTGACAATGTGTTTTCTGCACTGCAGAATACAGCTGCAGTAATTTCCCAAATGTCTCGCCTACCACGTGAGCAGTGGAGAGCTGTCTAGGGTGAAATTCTCCAAGTGGGCAATCTTAGCAGTGAATGGTTGATTTCTTCCTTAACAATGGTTGGGTGCAGAAAGAACACAAAAGACATAGTTTCTCCAGAAGTCTTATTGTTCCGAGAGTGGCCACCAGTACTGGGCCAATCCTAGAGGCAGCCCTGTCTCACTGCATGTATATCTACCCTTGTGTCTGTGGGCAGCCCTGCTCCTGGCCAGGGAATCAGTTTCTCTTCTTGGCACAGTAACAAAATACTTGGTGGGACTACTCGGAGACAGACTTGTTTCGGTCCTAGTCTCAGACAACTTCTGTGCTGGTTAGCAAGAGTCATCAGGCAAGAGGGAACCTCGCATGAGAAAATGCCTCCATCAGATTGGCCTGTAGGCAAGTCTGTGAAGCCGACTTTGGCTCAGCCTCTGTGCATAGCATCATCCCTGGGGGTAGACCTGATGTATATAAACTGACAAGCTGAGCCAGCCCAGGGGAACAAGCCAGTAAGCAGCATTCCACCATGGCCCGGGTTCAGTTTATACCTCCAGGATGCTGCCTAGAGTTTCTGCCCATACTTACACTCATGATGGACTGAAAACTATACATAGAACCCAAGCTTTTCATTTCCAGGTTGTTTGTGACTGTGGTGTTTATCACTGTAATAGTAAGCAAACCAGGAAATAAAATGGTACCAGGATTATGAGTTATTACTGTGGCAGGCCTGGCCATGTTCTTTTGGGGAAGTTTGTGGAAATGTCTGGAACTTTGATCTGAAAATGCCATTCAGTGTTTAAAGATTAATGTCTATTCTGTTGGGGCTTGGAAAACAGGGATGTTGAGATGCTGGGGGTCTCACTTGTAAAATTTCAGAGGCTAGCTTGAGAGTTCCCCAAAGAATCTATCAGGGATGTTTACATGGCATATTTTTGAATTAAGGACCTGTGGTTTCTAGTCTGGCAGAAGAATCAGCTGTGTTACCAGCATTATTAAGGTGAAAGCTTTGGGGAAATGTTTCTGTAGGAACAGCACACAGAGCTGTGGTCCGGAGGAGGCCAAGGCTAAATCTCAAGCTGGCAGCCAAACTTGGTGATACGTAAGAGTATCTCAGGTGGTGGTGGTGTTGGCAGCATGAATGCTGAGCGATTGAAGGGATCATGGAAACAAGCTGCGGCTTGGCATCCTGAGAGGTACTTGGTAACGATGCAGGCTCACTTGTGGTAGAAACCCTGGGATTGAAGGGCTCCAGTCGAAAAGCTGAGGCTTGGCACCATGTGGTGAGTGGGAGTCCCCTCAGAGAGCTCAAGAGAGGCTACTGGTGAAAGTGTAACCTCAGTTGCAGTGGAGACCCCAGGATGTTGGAGGTGCTAAGACTGTGGCACTGAGGACAGTGGCAGGTCCGGAATGGAGCTGCACGTTTAAGCTATGATACAGGCTGTCCTTGCTGTGAATGGCAGAGCTGGATAAATGGAGCTGCTCAAGCCCTTTGGAGTCCAGGAGGTTGTGAGAACACTGGGCTGTTTACAGTGATGGAGTTTGACTTTTCTTTGACCAAACTGTGACTGTCCCTTGGTTCTTTGATCTTGAAATAAGGAAGTATATGATTCATTTTTTTATTTTAAAGGCATCCACAGTTGAGGGAATTTATTTATTTTAAAAAGACAAGAGCTTTTAAAGTAAGAGATTTTTAAAGAAAGGATTGTGGGACTTGTATTATTATATTGTTTTGTATGGTGATAATAATCTGATCCTGGGGACAAACAGGAAGAGGAAGGTTATGATTTAATAGTGATGTATTTATGGGGTCAGTTGTACTGGTTAGGTTTTGTTTTGCTTTGTTTTGTTTTGTCAGCCTGACACGAACTAGGATCAGCGGGGAAGAGGGACCCTCACCTGAGAAAATGTCACCATCAGATTCTCCTGTAGGCAAGTCTGTAGGAGGTTTTCTTGATTAATAATTGTTGTGTGAGGGACAAGACTAGATTGATATGGGCTACTGGGGACAGTGCCACCTGTAGGCATGTGGTCTTAGTGACATAAGAAGGCAAGCTGAGCAACCCATGGGGATGAAGCCTGTAATCGGCATTCCTCCCTGGTGTCTGTATCTGTTCTTGCCTTGACATCTCTTCACCATGTACTCTGTAAAGTGAAATAACTATATTCTCTCCACAAATTGTTTTGAACCACGGTCTTCATCGCATCAACAGAAAGCAAACTTAGCCAGAAATTATGAGTCAGTAATGCTTTAAAAATGTGTGTGTGTATGCGTGTGTGTGTGTGTGTGTGTGTGTGTGTGTGTGTGTGTCCATGCAGAAGCCAAAGTTTGGCATCAGATGTCTTCTTTAATTGCTCTGTATTTCAGGTTTGAGGCAGGGTCTCTGAACCTAGATCTCACTGATGTAGCTAGTCTGTCTCTGCTAACACTATAAACATCCACCAGAGTGCCTGGCTTTTTACATGGATGCTGTGAATCCAAACTCAGATCGTCAAGCTTGCCAGCAAGCACTTTATTCACCGAGCCATACCCCAAACCTGGCTAAGCAACATTTATTTTGCAATAATAACTAAAATAATTCTGTCTAAAAACTTGCATGCTCTCACATTTCTGGAAGCTTGAAAGAATTAATCTTATGGTTGAGAGACTAGAATAATGCTCACCAGTGTCTGGGAAGGGAAAACCAGGAGGGACAGAGAGAAGATGGGTGGTCAGCATAGGGCTGCAGTTGGACTGGAGGAATAACTTCTCACGTTTTACAGCACACTAGGACACTACAGCTAACCACAAAGAATTAGATATGTCCAAGTCACTAGCAGAAAGGATTTTGAATGCTTCTGACACAGAGAATTAAAAGAATGTTTCAGGTGATTCTTTTCTATAAATACACGCAATGGTTATAAGTTAAAGATTTAAAACAAGGGTTGGGAATATAACACAGGGGTACAGTGCTTGTCTAGCATGCCTAATGCCTAATGTTCTTGGCTAAATTTCCTGATGAAGGATGCGCTCTCCAGCAAACTAGGGTTTTCCTAGGAAACTGCTGAGGTGGGAAGGCAGTGTGAGGGAGGGGCTTGCTGGACCCTGAAGTCTTAATCCCCAAGGCTACAGATTAAAGAACACCTGCAGCCCTCTGGGCCATTCCCTGAAGTGCTGAAGCAGAACTTTCCCCTGTTGTTTTGCTAGCCTGGGGCCGGGGCTCTGGACCCAATCCCAAGAAGCCATTTTTACAGTAGCAAACAGACTAAATCCATTCTGCCAACACAGTAGGAGCATCAGGAAGAGATTTAACTAAGATAGATACTGTGTGCTACTGTTGAGGGGATCAGTGTGGCAGCACTAGGTTCATCTGCTCCTTCCTGGCAGGACTTTAAGACATCTGCATGAGCTCAGAGTACCTGCTGTTGCATCATCCGTTCTTCTCCACTCAAATGCAAGCCTGGGCTAACCCCCAAGCAGGTTTTGTGTCCTGTTTCATGAGGTTTCCCAGCAGAAAACCACTGCTGTGTTGGAAGATAGGATGTCTGTGTGCTGGAGTCCTCCATATTCACATGCTTGTTTATAAGTTTTGTCATGTGCACAAGTAGCTCTAATAAAAGATGAGAAAACACAGCCCTGATCTTCAAGTAAACAAGATATTTGGGGAGAATGACAAAACCAGGCACTGCGAGGTTTGTTTACGTGAGCCACAAGCACTGAAATTCAGGCCAATATGTTATAAAAGATTCAGAAAATCTCTTAAAACCATCTCTCTCTCTCTCCTCTCTCTCTCTCTCTCTCTCTCTCTCTCTCTCTCTCTCTCTCTCTCTCTCCCTCTCTCTCTTTCCCTTCCCCCTGTTTTATTTCATTCCTCTTCTCTCTCCTTTCCCCAATCAGTGGCCAGTCAAATCAGTGTGAGTTTCTGGGAATACCGGTTGTTTCTGTGAGTGTATGGGGGACTTCAATTACAGATATAATGAACCCTGCCCACCAGGATTCACTGAAGAATGGACAGGTGTTGGGTAAAAAAGAGAAGATGGTAGGAGGATATTCAGGGGCGGGGGTGGTGATGGGGAAGGAAAAATGGCAAGGCCTTGGGAGCAGCCTGCAAATGACGGTCAGGAAAGAAAGAAGCAGCCTGACTGGACTAACCCAGTGGCACACAGGGCATTGGAAACCCACATGCTGTGAGTTAGATACGATTATCATCACAAAACCCATATTGAATTTTGGTTGCCTGTATGATGGTGTTGGGAGGTGGGGCCTTTTTTTCCCTCCTGAGACACATTAGTTCTAGCAAGAGTGGATTAGTTCTCCTGGAGTGGGTTTTACACAGCGGGTCAGTTCCACCCTCCTCCACCTCCTTCTGCAAGCATCTCTTTGCCCTTCTAGTTTCTCCTCTACCATAGTTTAACCCAGCCCAGGGATCTTGTCAGCTTGAGCTTCCAATGTTGAACTTCTCAGCCATCAGAAGTATGAGACAGGAGAAGCTGCTTTTCTTTATACATTACACAGTATCGTTGTGCAAGTTTTGGTTTGTGATATACAAACATGTTTCTGTTTTAATCCCAGGTGTGGGATATGAGGGCTGCTCCAGTTTGTCCACAGCTGATAACTGCCTGAGAGCATGTGATGTTTGTCAGCTGGGAACTGCCTCATTCAGGGGTATGGCATCTGCCAATTGGGATAACTATGAAAGCAGAGAGAGAGAGACACAGAGAGAGACACACAGAGAGAGACAGAGAGACAGAGAGAGAGACAGAGAGACAGAGAGAGACAGAGACAGAGAGACAGAGACAGAGAGACAGAGACAGAGAGACAGACA
The DNA here is from genome assembly GCA_907169655.1 of Acomys percivali. Lineage (NCBI taxonomy): Eukaryota > Metazoa > Chordata > Mammalia > Rodentia > Muridae > Acomys > Acomys percivali. Next base: position 17,707,175 of record OU015749.1, read on the forward strand.
GAGACAGAGAGACACAGAGACACAGAGAGACACACAGAGAGAGACAGAGACACAGAGAGACAGAGACAGACACACAGACACACACAGAAAGAGAGAGAGAGAGACAGACAGACAGAGATATACAGAGACAGAGACACATACAGAGACAGAGAGAGGAATGAGATCGACGAGAAGAATGCTTAGAGGATATGGTCAGAGGAGGAAGAGAAGGCTGCTGTTGTGTTTGCTGTTGCTGGCTGAATATCCTGATGATGGAGATTGGTATTGCCAAAAGAACCCGACGGCCCTAAACAGTAGGAAGTAGCCAAACAGGACTATGCTCCTTCTCCCCATTAGCCGTCTTTCTCTCCTCCTTGCTGTTGGTGTGTTGGAATGATTGGGACTGGAAGGGAGATAGAGGCATTAAGAAACCTCAAATAAGGTAAGATTTAAAAAAAAATCGAAGTATCATATAGTCTTTGATAGCATTAGAAAACAGACTAAGGTATGTCATAGCTATATTGTGGGAGGCAACAGAGATAAAATTGTCCCTTCCACCTACAGGAGAACATTGGAAATTGTTGTTTGATGAGAAAAGTTGTGAATGGATTAAATTATTCATTAGTTTCTTAGAAATGAGGAGTATTTATTTTTATGGGTATAAATGTTTTGTCTGCATGTGTATACAGTGCCCATGGAGGCTGGAAGAGGGTGTCAAATTCCATGGAGCTGGAGTTAGAGATGGTGTGAGCTGTCGAGTGGGTGTTGAGAACTGAGCCTGGGTCCTCAACTAAAATGGCCAGTGCTCTTAGCTGCTGAGCCTTCGCTCCAGCCGCATGAGCAGTGTTTTAGATGATGGACAATAAAGGTGGGGATGAGGGCTGCTTTCATAGTCTGGGGAAATGTATTTGGATTGAAAAGATTTCTGTTTGTGGCAGTGAGACATCATTCCAGTTATGGCATAATGCTTGTCATGTCTTTTACTACGATATCATTAATTTACTCTTTGTATAATCTCTTGGTTTGTACTCTCGTAACCACCCCACTGTGATTATAAGATGAGTAGTCTGGTCAATGTGTAACATATTCATGGTGTATTGTTATGAACTAGTGCAGACTGGATCCAACTAGAGAAATGGCAGAGATTATGTCTCAACTGCTAAACCCTACCATCTCTGGATGGTAAAAGGATTTCTTTCTTTTTTTTGAAGATTTATTTTTATTTCTAATGTGCATTGCTGTTTTGCCTGCATGCCTGTCTGTGTGAGGATGGCAGATTCTGGCACTGGAGTTATAGACATGTAGGTGCTGGAAATTGAGGCCAGGTCTTCTGGAAGAGTGGCCAATGATCTTAACTGCTGAGCCATTCTCCAGCCCCCATAAAAAGTTTCTATAAAGTGATATAGAGTGTATATGGAAAATTCCAGACAGCATGCTAAGAAAGAAACCTGTATCACTATGCTCTGGAGAGCTTTAAACTGTCTGTTTCATATAATGTATCATATTTGAGTTAGGAATATAATAGAATTTTTAAATAAACTGGTGGATGATACATTGCACATTTTTTAAAAAATTTAAAAATGCCTTTAAATAGTAGGGGTAGATATATAGTGTTAAATGATAAGAACTAATATTTCAAAGAAATACATTTTGTGTTTGGAATTGTTGGTGTATGAATGACATTTGGAGTTAGAGGTATAAATGATTTGTATCCTATAGACCCAGGAAAGACTGATTGTTTCACTTCCCCCAGTGTACAGTTACTCTTGTGAAAGGTCATAGGTCCTCCTGAGGAAGGACCAAAGAAAAGATAACAGTAAAACTTTTAGTTATTTCATCAAGGTCCTTCCTCAGGGACACCTGGCCACCCCTCCATTTAAATGGTTCTGGGTCTCCAAACTGGTTCAAGTTTGGAAATTGATTCACTGTCCAAGATTGCCTTTTGCTGTGATGCAATGTAACCTTTCTTTCATTTGTTTGAGAATTTTTCTGCTTATACAGATCAAACAAAAATTCAATAGGCTTCTTATCTATTTCATTCCTAGAAACACCATGATTGATTAGCAAGGACCAAAGGTCTCTAGGAGTCATGCCTCCATAAAATTCACGTTGCTTGTGCCGAGCATTGGGTTAGGCCATTAGAAACATTGTTTTGTCTGTGCTTTCCATTAGGATAACCATGATCACCTCACCTTTGCTGATTCAGTGCCACCAGGTCCCTGCTACCTCGGGGCCTAGCAAACCCATTGCATTTAATCCATCCAATTGAGCACCAGCATCTCCAAGCCTAAGTCATGGCACAAAGAAAAGGACGGCAACAAAACTTTTCAAATGTGCTGATGCCCCTCTCATTGATTTTGCATCTTATAGGATTAGTGAAGGGCATGTGTTCTGGGTCTTCCCACTGTGGAGGATAGCTTTCACACAGCACACTCACTCTAGTATTGCAATTTTCCTGAGCCTTAAAAAAAAAATCCCTTAATCAACACTATGGCCAAGGGATATCGGACATCTCCAATTCCTTTTCAGTAGGCCATCTTTTGACACATGCTTCAGCTAACCATTCAAACTCTTGGCACCTTCTTTAACTGTGTGAGCTTCCATATTAAAGCTAGAACTCAAAAGGCCCACATCAATAATCTCAGCCTGATCTAGTTTATGCTCCTTTCACCATTACCTACGTCCTTAAAATCCGGTTGCACGCATATCCCTCAGACTTCTGCTTGAATTAATTAATAAACTCATTAAGCTCTTTGGTAGTAAAGTGCACCTCCTTGTGGGTCACACTTTCTATCTCATGTCTAGGAGCCTGCTTTACCCTGAGTCTAAGAGGCAACTATTGGTGGTCTCTGAGGGACATCTGTATTATTTTGCCTCACATTTAATTCAGAGAAAGCCACTACTGGTTTAGCAGATGATGAAAGATTAGTTTTCCCAGTCAAAGGTGAAAAACCACAATATTTTAAGAGAAGGGGTTGAGGGTACTACTTCCTCAGGTGAGATAAACCCTTGAGAATCTGAGGATTCAAAGTTCTCAGCTTCGATGAGGTCATCCCACAGAGCCCAACCCCAAGTTACTGGATCCCATTCTTTACCAGTTAGTGCCCTTACTTTACCTGCCAACACCCTCTGAGGCTGGGACTTAAATTTTCACTGTAATTCAGTCAACCTTGTAAAATGGGCTTCAGTCTGACTTTCTGCAGCTCCAGCTCTGTGGCTGCTGGAGAGAAGATTCTCTTCTAGGGCACATTTAGAAACGTTTAGACTGTTTATGTGCATCTGGAGCTGGCCAGTTTTTGTCACTAAGTTCTTTGTTGTCTTTCACGGTATTCTGAGATGCTAGAAGTTGGTTAATTTTATCACAAAGGTCATCCCCATCTTTTATTAATTTATTCAGTGATGCTAAGAGCAACCAAAAAGCACCACCCTTTTCCTCATGTTTCCCAAACTGTCAAAAGCTTTATATACAGGGTCACTGAACCTGTTGTCACTCACATTTGGTGAATCAGGAGAATCAAATACATTTATCTTTTCAAGTGTGTAATCTAGTTCACACCATGGGCTTTCAGTACTCTCTGAACTCCCAGGAGAAGGAGAGACTGTAGAGGCTTCAGTAGCTGTAGGTGCTGGTGAATTGAAACGCTTATTCCAGATAAATTGAAACATTCGCCCTTATACTTCTGTTGTTCTAGACCCACTTATGGTACCAAAATTTGTATTAGTCTGGGTTCTCTATAGTAACAGAACTTATAGAATGAATCTCTCTCTCTCTGTCTGTCTCTCTGTGTCTCTGTCTCTGTCTCTCTCTCTGTGTGTGTAAAGAGAATTTATTGTAATGACTTATAAGCTGTAGTCCAGCTAATACAACAATAATTGGCTGTGACATAGAAAGGCCAAAAATCCAGTAGCTTCTTAGTCCACAAGGATGAATGGCTAAGCTGGTCTTCACCATATGCTGGAATTCCAAAGAAGTTGGCTCCAATGCCAGAAAAAGAATTGACGTGCTACCAAGGTGAGAACAATCAGGCAACAAGTCAAAGCTTCATTTTTCTATGTCCTTATATAGACTCCCAGGAGAAGGTGCGGGCCAGATTAAAGATGTGTCTTCCCACCTCAAGATCTGGATCAGTGGTGTGTGTCTTCCTACCTCAAAGGTCTAGACTAGAAGTGGATTCACTCACTCCAAATCAAACAAAATTAGTCTCTCACAGATGTGCCCTCTATTTCTGGGTTTCTAGTTCATTCCAGATATAGTCAAGTTGATAACCAAGAATAGCCATCACAATATGGAAAAATAAAAACTTAGGATAGCTAAAACAATCCTGAACAATAAAAGAACTCTTGGCGGTCTTGCCATTTCCAATTTCAAATTGTCCTACAGAGCTATAGTAATAAAAACCATATGATATTGGCATAAAAACAGACACATTGATCAATGGAATCAAACTGAAGACCCAGTCATAAATCCACACATATATGTACAACTAATTTTTTATAAAGAAGCCAAAACTACACACTGAAAAAAAATGGACAGCATCTTCAACAAATGGTGTTGATCAAACTAGATGGCTGCCTGTAGAAGGATGAAAATAGACCTATACTCATCACTTTGCATAAAACTCAAGTACAAGTGAATCAAAGACCTCAACATAAAACCAGATATGCTGAACTTTATAGAAGAGAAAGTAGAGAGTAGCCTTGAACACATTGGCACAGGAGACAACTTTCTGAACAGAATACCAATAGCATAGACACTAAAATCAACATTTAATAAGTGGGATCTCATGAAACTGAAAAGCTTCTATAAGGCAAAGAATACTTTAAGCCATATAGACCAAGCAGCCTACAGAATGTGAAAATATTCTTTTTTACCACATCCACATCTGAGAGAAGACTAATATCCAAAATATATAAAGAACTCAAGAAACTAGATATTATAACATCAAATAATAAAGTTTAAAAATGGAGTGCATATCTAAACAGAGAATTATCAATAGAGGATTCTCAAATGGCTAAGAAACACTTTTAAAAAAATCCTCAACCTCCTTAGGTGCCAGGGAAATGCAAATCGAAACTACTTTGAGATTTCATCTTATACCTGTCAGAATGACTAATTGACATATTGTGGTTAATCTAAAAGTATGGCAACCCACAATCAGTCCATAAAAGACATAAATGCCTGTTGTATTTTAGAAGAACCTTGATTCACCTGGGGCAGGGCAGATATTAATCCCCTAAACTACCTTCCATATCTCCCAGCTCCCATCCCATGCCATCTGCTTCTAATAATTTCTATTTCGGCTACCTCCCATCCATAAATATTTGCTAATGTTTTCCATCTCCTCCACTCATGTTGATCTACCATGTGCTCTCTCCATCTAATCCACTGCTGAGGACCCATTTTCTCCTCCTGTATCTGTCCTCCTTTCTTCCAAAGATCCTCACTGTCCTGCAAAGCCTGTGAACTTCTGCCATGCCTACCTTCCTCTGGCCTGCTCAGGTATCGGCTTTCTTTCTTACTCAAACAGGGAGGCCAGGTGTAGAATATGGTGGTTCCTCAGAAAACTTGGATTCCATCTACCTCAGGACCCAACTATGCCATTCTTGGGCATAGATCCAAAGGACACTCCAGTCTACCACAAAGACACTTGCTCAGCTATGTTCATAAAGCCTTTATTTATAATAGTGAGAAACTGGAAACAACCTAGATGTCCTCAACAGAAGAATGGATAAAGAAACAGTGGTATGTTTACATAATAGAGTACTACTTATCTGTTTAAAAAATGACATTATAAAAATTTCTGACAAATGTATGCAACTAGAAAAAAAAAAACATCCCAAGTAATGTAACCCAGACCCTGAAAGATAAATATGGTATGTATCACTTATAAGTTGATAGCCATTGAGCAGATGATAACCAAGCTATAATTAATAGACTCAGAGAGGTTAGGTAAAGAGGAGGGGTGTAAGGGGACACATGGGTTTCCTTGGGAAGGGGAATAAAATAGATTTTGTGGGTGGGATGAGGGTGGATGGGAATAAGAGAGATCAGATTGGCAGAGATGGCGAGGAGGGAGAATGTGTGGGAAGATGCAGATAGAATTGGGGGGGCTTTTAGAAGATGGTGTGGGAACCTAATGCAGTGGTAACTTCCTGGACTTTATGAAGGTGATCCAAATGAGGATTCCTAGTAATGGGGCATAAGGAGGCTCAACTGGGTTCTCTCTTGTCACCAGGAAAGGCTTCCAGCAGAAGGACTGGGTTGCATTTAAGTGAGTTGTTGACAAAGGAGATCCCAGGGAAATCCCCAAACAACCCAGGCTGTTGTTAAGACAAAGGATTCCTCTCCCCAAATTGACATCAGGGCCCCATTGCTAAGGACAATAGCTAAATAACTCACTAAATATGGAGAAGTCAAGCTGGCCCCTACATGGTACCTTCACCCTGTATTCTAATGTCTAGTATAGGAAGGTACTGCATACGCTACCGAAAGAGAACCCAGCAATCTGTTTTGCTTGTAAAATATGCTAGGGCAATGCTGTTACAGAAGTTGTGAGAGTATCTAACCAATGTCTGATTTGACTTATGGCCATTCCACGAGAAGGAAGCCATCCTGGACTCTGCTTGAGTTACCAAGAACCAGAGACTAAATAGCCCAGAGACCTAGAGTAAAACCAAACACTACTAGTCTTTAAAAAATCAATAAAATTACTCCTAATGGTATTCTGCTATACTCATCCATTTATTACTAGAGGCTTCCTTTGGCAGCAAATGGGAACAAATGCAGAGACCCAGAGCCAGACATTATGTGGAGAGTCTACATAGGAAGTTTCCATCAAATCCCTCCCCTGAGAGCTCAGTAAATCTGGAGGAATAAGAGGTAGAAAGGTGTAAGAGCCAGAGGGGATGTAGGACACCAGGAGAAAGAGATTCACTCAGTCAACGAAGCAAGGTACATATGAGCTAGCAGCAACTGAAGCAGTAAGCCCAGGGCCTATTGCTAGGTCTGCCCTAGGTCCTCTACACATATATTATAGCTTTTATCTTAGTATTTTTATGGGACTCCTGACTGAGATAATGAGTGAGTCTCTGACTCTTGTGCCTGTTCTTAGGAACCTTTTCTTCCTGCTGGTTTGTTATGTCCAAGTTTGATATGATAGTTTTTGCTTCATATTATTATATTTTATTTTGTCATGTTTGGTTGTTATCTCTTAGTAGCTTCTTCTTTTCTAATGAGAGATAGGAATGGAGTGGATCCCGAGGGGAGGAAAGGCGGGGAGGAACTGGGGGGAATAGAAACTATAATCAGGATATATTGTATGAGAAAAAAAAATCAATAAAGAGAAAAATGGAAAATAAAAGAATTTCATAATATTTAGTCACCTCTAACTTCTCTTAGATGCACTCCTGCTTCCCTGTTCCACTCAACTTCACATACTATTTTTTTTACAAATAAACCAACAAGTAAAGCTTGTGTTTCCTGCATACTGCCTGGAACAGAGCCATCCAATGGAGCATGTCAGCCACACCCTTAGTGAAAACTGACTCTTCTTTCCCCAGAAACCATGAATTGTCCATAGGTCCTCAGTTAGGAGTAGAGGCTTAGTGAACTCCTTCTCCCTCCGTGGAAAGACTTTAACTGTGTTCTTAAGTTTAAAGCATATCTCGTTTCAAATAGAGGAGGACATGAGTTGTTTATACATTTAAGGAACAGAAAATGGTCTTTTGTTGTATTGATCTCTTTTGGATGCACTGGCTATTCTAGTGCAAAGATTCAAGTTTTTCCCTCTATTTTCAGTTATTTGCCAAGGCGGACATGAATATTAAAGACTCTCAATTAAAGGGATCTTTAGTGGAATTTTGTTTTCTTTAAAAACTCAGTTATGTTATATAAACAGGTTTTTGTTTTAATCCCAGGTGTGGGATATGATTTTAGTTTGTCCACAGCTGAAAACAGCCTCCTGTAGCTCGGAGAGAGGTGTGGTCTTTGCTAACTACAATTAGTTTAACTCTGAGGACTCTGAGAGGGTATAAATATCAGAGCCCACAGAAAAGAAGGGATTTTGGAGACGATGCTCAGAGGCAGGGGGTGGGGGGGGAGGACTTCTGAGGATGCTCTGAGAGAGAGGAAAGGATGCTCCAAGGTGATACTTCGAGATACTTCGAGAGATAGAAAATGTCACTTCAAGGGATGCTCTCAGAGGGGGAGGGGGCTTTGAGGAGACAGGCAGAGAAGAAGGCTACTGGCTCTGCTGGACTGCTGGATATCCTGATGACTGAGATCAGTATTTTCTCAAAGAACATGATGACCCTAACCAGTCAGAACTAACTTTAAAGAGATCCATGTCCGCCTTCCCTTCTAGCCATCTTTTTCTCCTACCTAGGGTTGGGTGGGGGGTCTTGGAAGGGAGGTAGAGGCCTCAAGGAACCCCAAATAAAATAGAGATAAAAAGTAACGATTACGGAGGCCTGTTTTTGTTTTGTTTTGTTTTCTTCAGGAAAGAGACTCCTCTTTTTAGGACTTTCCAATACTTTCTTGGGAAATTCTATGGGGCATCTAACTCTTGCCTGTGTTATTTGATTACATTATTTTACTCCTATGTAGGGATGTATACTGTAATCACCTCATTTGTGCACAGATAGAATTCCCAGGTGAAAGACTATATTGTTTCTGTGTAGACAGGGCAGGCAGAGTGGGCTGAAGAACCAGTAGGAAATGGAAACTTGGACTGATTTTTTTTTTTTTTTTGGTTTAAATTTCTGCAATTATCTAGAGAAAGAAAAGAGAAGAAAGTAAATAAAACAAAACAAATCAGAAATTTGTTTGCCCTCAAATAATATTCAAGGCATGGTTTCTATAATTTTAATCACAATATTTTCTGTACTAAATTATACTTTCGTGTTGGATAAAAGAGAACAGGACTCTAGTCCAAAGAGCTCCTGAGTATGTTGCTGATTTTCTCATCAATGTAGATTTTTTTTCTTTTTGTTATTTTGAGACAGGCTTTTTCTAAATAGTTCATGCTCCTCTGGAAATCATGGCAATCTGTCTCTCTCAGTTTCTCAAGTCTGGGATTAGAACTATATGTTACCATACCTGACTTGCCATAGATCTTAAATAAGTTACATTCTCTGTGTGCTTAGTATTTAAGTAGAAACATGGAAATAAAGAAAAACAGGTTAATGCTTTGCTACTTGCTGGGATCCCTTATTCTGGAAGAAGCCAGCTTTGATGTCACAAGAACAGCAGCCTGAGATAGGGGTCCCGAGTGACAAGGACTTGAGTCTTCCAGTCACCAACCCAGAGACCTAGCCATCTTTCAAGGCACCAGGGCTGTCTTCCTTACACTAAATAACGTAGAATTCCCAGGTCCTGCTTTCAGAAACGGGTAAAGTGATAAATATTTGTTTGAATTATTTGCTACATTGTGGTTATATAAAATAGTTATATAACAGGATCTTCACTGATACTGCCATTTCTCCTGTATTGTGGGAAAATCGTATGGTATTAGTTAACACACTGTCTTAGTTTTTATTTTATTCATGTGACGAGACACCATGACCAAGGCAACTCTTATAAAGGAAAACATTTAATTCAGGCTGCTTTATAGTTTCAGAGGCATAATCCCTTATAATCATGACAGGAAGCCTGGCAGCATGTAGGCAGACACGGTGCTGGAGAAGGAGCTGAGAGTTGTACATCTTGCTCTGCAGGCAGCAAGGAGGAGACTATTTTTCACAAGCAACAGGGAGGAGGAGGCTCTGACTCCACATTGGGTAGAGCTTATGCATAGGAGACCTCGAAGCCCACCACCATGGTGACACACTTCCTTCAACAAGGCCACACCTACTCAAACAAGGCCACACCTCCTAAAAGTGCCACTCCTTGTGGGCCAAGCATTCAAACACAGGAGTATGAGGGGCCAAACCTATTCAAACCACCACATACACATTGGTCAATAGTGTTGTCTATTAAGTACGTTTTTCTCCGTCTAGTTCGTGGTGTAAGTCCAAGCACTCTTCTATGAAGGTTGACATTTTATATGTTCTCTATATAGATTCTATATAAATGGCTGCTTTCTGGAAAAGAAGCTTCTCTGTTAATGATTGAGAGCAGCACACATCTATGGAGATACACATCAGTACTTAGAAGGCAGTTTGACAACATGACTCCTTAGCAAAACAACATCTCTCCTAGGTCCCATGACATACCTAGGCATGGGCTTTGACCATATGTACTGGACTGTGGAACAGGTCTCAAGCCTGACCAATGGAGCAGATGGTAACCCCCAATCACGGCCAAAGCTACACCAATGGGCGTATCTTACCTGGCAATCATTTTTGTAGCACGCTGGTTCCAGTGCTGGGTGAGATCATTGCTGTCTTCCCCCCAGCCCCCACCCCATCTCCAGGCATTATGAAAGCCAGCCAGCAGAGGGCGTGCCCTAGTCATTTCAAAATTGATTTCTCTATCTTACACTTCAAACATGCGGTATCTTCAACAATAGAGATTTACCCTCCCTTTATACTGGGTAACCAAGAGCAAGAGCAACAGCCTGTCTTGTGTAGGGTGCATTTTAGTTCTCAGGGAATATGTAAAGAGGGGACTGCTAACAAATTTCAGAGTTTATTAATTGGGGTACTCCAGAGTAATTCTGACAAATGTACCTTACACACATGCAAAAATGTGCACAATCCAAACACAATTACACACACATACACACACACACACACACACACACACACACACACACACACACACTTGAATTGGCTTATGTGACTATGGAAATTGACAGATTCACCCAACACCTGCAAACTGGTGAATAAGCAGAATATGTGGTATGGTGTGAGTCTCCCTCTCTAGGTGTGGGTAAGCAGAGGCTAGCAGCGGTTGGCAAGCCTGAGATGTGCAAGAGCAGAACTTTGAATGACAAAAATAAAATGGAACCACGCTGCAGCTAGTGACTTATTCAGAGGTAGGTATTAAGAGACTAGGAGGTGCCAGGCATTAGATTAGGTAGTTAGCAAACAGCTGGCATGGCCTCTGCATGCCCAGTGATTATAGGTCAGGGCAAGAGACAGCCTTTAATCAAATAAGCCATCAGATACACAAAGCCTAACCACAGGGTGTATCAAATGAAGGAAATTATACCATTGATCCGAGAGAAAGGAATGTATTGATTGTGATCAGGAAAACTTATGAACCAGCAGTTGAGTTAAAAGCTAAAGGGTGGGCAATTGCATTTAGCTGTACTTAGGTTTTCTTTTTACATATTATTTAGTTCTTTTTTCACTCATTCGCTTTCTTTGACTAAATCACATACTGCTTTCAGCCAGGAAATGCGCTTTCTATTTCACTTGAATAACTCCTCAGAGTCATAATTTGGCGGAGCCTTCTGCAAATGACTTACAGGCATATAATGGACTTAGGGTAATTTAACCCAGGCCTCCGTTTTGTACAATTGGTTTCCAATGCTGCTTTTATTTCGTTCACCTGTAGGGTTTAAGTGAGGGTGCTGGGTCTGGTGCACAGAGCTGTTCTGGTGAATGTGAGGCCTGCAGGCCTGGCTGCTCGTGTGTGTCGTGGGAGATTGAGCAGGCTGATGAAGCAGGCCTGAACTGTAGCCTCGGCAACATAAGCAGTAGCAGTTAAAGGATAATTGCAGGGGTTTTGTTTCAGGCAACAAGAGCTCACTGTGTATTTTAGTTTGTTTCTATGTTGCTGTGACAAAACACTGACCAAAAGCTATTTGGGAGAGGAAAGGGTTTGCTTCGCCTTCTAGGTCACTGTCCATTACTGAGAGAAGTTAGAGTAGGAACAGGACAGGAAGGTAAAGTAGAAATTAAGGCAGACTCCAGAGAATTGCTGCTTACAGGATCGCCCTCTTTTTTTCCTCTCTTCTTTTTTTTTTTTAACATTATAAGAAATATTTATTAAATGAAACACACTTAATTAACTTTTTCCCTGTAATAAAAATTGACATTCACTGATGAATACAACTTAAGCTGATTTTTTAAAATTATACTTCAAGCATTTTTTAAAAATTCCCTTTACATCCTGGTCATAGCCTCATCCCTTCTTGGCTCCCAGTCGCACTCTCTCTCCCTCTCCCCCTCCTCTATTTCTCAGGAAAGGGAAGCCCGCCCCCCTTCCCATCCACCCCAGTTCATCAAGTCGCATCAGGACAGAGTGCATCCTCTTCCCCTGTGGCCTGGCAAGGCAGTCCTGCCAGAGGAAGTGATAAAAAAGCTGGCAATAGAGTCCTTGTCAGAGAAAGCCCCTGCTCCCCTTACTAGAGGACCCATATGCAGGTACATCTGTGTAGGAGGCCCAGGTCCAGTCCATACATGGTCCTTGGTTTGTGCTTCAGACTCCACAAGCCCTTCTGTGCCCTGATTATTTGGCTCTGTTGGTCTTTTTGTGAGCTCCTGTCACTTCCCGGTCCTTTTCTCCTTCTTCCTACTTTTCCACAAGACTGCCTACACATTGGCCAACGTTTGGCTGAGTCTCAGCATCTGTTTAGAAGCACTGTTGGGTGGATTCTCTCAGAGGACAGCTAGGCTAGGCTCCTGTCTGAAAGCATAGCAGAGTATAATTAATAGTGTCAGGGGATGGCTCTTGCTCAGCTTGCTTTCTTATAGACCCTAGGACTACCTGCTAAGGAATGGCACTGCCTACAGTGGACTGGAACCTCTCTCATCAGTCATCAGTCAAGAAAATGCTCCACAGGTGTGCCTACAAACCAACATATTAGATGCAATTTCTCAGTTTGAGGTTCCTTCTTGCAAGATGAGTCTAATTTGTGTCAAGCTGACAAAAACTAAGCAGTCCACTGTGTAACCCAGGCCGACCTGAAACTCACAGCGCTCTTGTCTCCCCAAGTGCCAAGACTGCAGCTGTATGCCACCACGCCCAGTTCTGAAGTTATTCTGACCAATGATGGAAAGAGTGTGATGGAGAAGAGCATAAAAAAGCCCTAAGGTTCTCTAAAATTTGTTCAAAAACTAAGTCTTACGTAAGAAAGAAAAGCTCACTATTTAATAATCAGGTTTCTATCAACAGTGGAGACTCTGTCAGCCCCCAAAGTAGAGGATTTGATGGAACATAGGGTGGACATAGATGGAGGTGGCAGGGAAGAAACACTGAGACAGAACATAAGGTCTCTCTAGCTTAGCCAGACACTGTTGTTCCAGTAGGGCTTTCAAGAGCAGATGTTGTATGATGGGTCTCCATCTAAAACTACTTTTTGATATATGGCTTCATTTCTTTTGGAGGACTTATCAGTTGTGATACTGAGCCTCTTAGGCACTTACTGAAGCACATCCGTTAATCTTTCTGTCACTGACTTAGCTACCTAAGGCTTGGGCAGTGGTTCAGATAGCCAGTATAGTAGCAGATATGATATATTGATATTGGGGACCAAGAGATGCTATGAAAGGGTGTGTCTTCTGGAAGATGTACTGACTTGTAGCAGGGATGAGCAGATAGCTCAATTTCTCTGTAGTGCTGTGGGCTACATTAGAGCCATTTCTTTCCTCTGCAGTAAATCCATCATCCTACTTATTTTCTTGTCAAGGAAGAAGAGTCCTATCAGAGATCCAAGAAAGGATGCTTTTGATATGAAATGTGTCTGTGATATGTTTTGAGAAATGGATCAGACACTCACAAAACAGTATTTTCCTTTAGATGAACTTGAAGAAAAGTTTTATTGTTTTATACTTGTGCCAGACAATATATTTTTGTGGTGGTGGAGATTGAATCCAGTGCCCCATGTGTTCTCTATAAGTAGTTTACTCTTGGGATACATCTACCGATCTAAACTTATCTTTTAAAAACATATCTAGTTAATTGGTGACAGCCTTATAAATAGGAAATAGATAACCACCAGATCCAGCCAAAGGTTAACAGAAGAAAATCCTGAATGAGAGATTCATACTTGAAATTGACAGTTGATGGTGCACTCCCTCCAAAGAATGGAGTCTGAGTCCGATGCTCAGTCACTCACACATCTGAGTTTATATGAGTTTCTATCAGGCCGAGGGAAGGGAGTCAGAGAGTGGCACAATGCTTGCCTAGTGTGTGGAAGGCCTTGGTCAGCATAGCTCTCCCCCACTTAATTTAGCTTTCGTTTTAAATACCAAATGGTCTTCCTCTTCCCTTCTTTTGGTAGTTTCAAAAGATGAATGAATGCAGAAATCTTGAAAAGAGGAGAATTGGCCATTTTTTTGTGGATCATCTAGGACCACTGCTAGATGAATGCTGAAATGAACTAGACTCCAAAAAACCCATCTGATATCCTTATTGTCAATTCTGGAGCTACTTAGAATTATCTGTTACATCTTTTCATTTCTTGTGCTGACAGCTCTTACTCTCCTCCATTTCTGCTCTATAAACTTGGTTCTCTAAGGCATTACAATCTAAATGCTAACCAATATGGATTGTGTCTAAGGGTTTTGTTACTCTTTGGCTTCCTGTTAGGTTCAGACAATGAGGTACCTGGGCTGGACATGACAGGCATGACAGAATGAGGTCCAGATGTGGACGATTTTGCTGTGACTCAGGTCATAGCTCACATTCACAGTAGCTTTCTGTAAGCAGCTTCGTTCGTCAGTTAAACATTCCTCTTCATATTGACTGAATTAGGGGCATTAAGGCATTCTCCTCATTGTCTTTACGATGTTGATATGTATTAACTTCCTTACCAGTATCTCAGCCAAGTGTGCCATGTGTTTCTGGCCAGGGCCTCATTTGTATACTACTGATGTGACCGTACAAAGGTGGAGGTGATTGGAATTGTCAAGTTAATGACAGCAGCAAAGGAGCCAGCATAGCTACTGTTGAATTAGATGAATGAGGGCTGTTTGCAGAGCCTGTAAGGCTGGGAGAAGGATTAAAAGGACCGGTAGAAAATGACTGTCAGGATAGAGTCCAAGGTACAGACAGTCAAAATACAAGATTGGTGCTCAGGACAGCAATTGGGAACAGATATATAAATATATTTTCTATGTAAGGAGAATACTAAAGACCCTGGTAATGATTAAAAACAACCAAGGATGACTCTACAGAGACTTTACTAAACCAAAGCTCGTAGAGTCCAGACACGAAGAAACAAGGTTGTTCCTCAATGGTTTCCAGCACAGTAAGTCTTAGTGGAAGTGATTAAAATATTTACTCTATTGCTCAAGCTCTATAGAGCTGGTCAATACACAGTGTGCCTCCTCTGTCTTCCTTCCATAATTTATTTCTATGCCTCCCATAGTTTTCATCCTTTGCAGCACCAACTAGATGCACGTCAGAGGGTTTCTTTTCTGCCCATCTTTCTTTTCCCCATTCTAAAAATGGAGCTTCAAACAGAAGTGGTGAGAAGCATCTGGTTTTCTAGATATATGCCAAATATAGAACCAACAGGAAATGCTAACAAGCACAGGAGTGTATATGGGAAAGAAGGAAGAGGCATTGTCATAGATAAGAAATGCTGAATGGGGGAAGGAATAAATAACTATACCAGCCTTCCTGATTTTAACGAGTCCTGATAACTTCCTCTTCACCATGTTTGTGTGTGTGTGTGCCCAAAGTATCCGTAGAAGGTCTTGATTTGGAAGTCAATACTTTCATCAATCAGTAGGCTATGTTAGTGACTTCTATTAGTCACTGCCAAGCCCTTGAGAATTTCATTTATATACTGGTGTGGCATAGGATGTTTACCATTTAATGTTTAAAGCAGCCAGCATATACTTACTTGTCTTTATTTCAGTGTTAGATGAGTGTTTGGTTGATGCTCACATGAAGAGACTTTCTAGGAGATGCTGAGGAAGAGCAATGACTTAGGACTCTTTGGAGCTAGACTGTAGGAGGATCACAGTGGAGACTGCACAGTGGCAAAAGTGTGGAGCTGAGAGATTTCAGGCATGAAAGAATGAAATCATATAAGTTCAGTGAAGGAAAACATTAGCTTCAAGGCAGCATAGCTATCATTTATCATCCCTAAAGCATCCCAAATTTTATAGTTTTGTAGTAAATTCAGCATGACTGTAGAAGTTAAGTATACTTTAAACCTTTGTGCACAGATGTGTTTAAGTTAAAAATGCAGGTCATTTTTGTTTTTAAACAGATTATCCTGTACTACAACCAGCCAAATATTTTGTATATATTTTTCATCATCTTTAACCATGTACTTAGTGACTCTTTTAATTAAGGCTTCCTTTACCTGATAACACTGAGGGGAGTAAAGTTTAAGAAACTGTCATTAGAGGGCTGTAGAGATAGCTCAGTTGGCAAAGGTCTTGCCTTTCAAGGCTCAAGATCTGAGTTTGGTCTCCAAAACTTACATTTGAAACTCCAGGCATGGTGGTACTCATTTCCAGGCCCAACTCTAAGCAAGTGGAGTCAAGTGATTCCCTGGGGCTTGCTGACCTTAGCCTACATAGTGAATTCTAGGTCAGTGAGAGAACATCTCAAAGAGCAAGGGAGGTGGCTCTTGAGGAACAACACTTTAGCATGATCTGGATTCTATAAGTACGTACAGAGAGAGAGAGAGAGAGAGAGAGAGAGAGAGAGAGAGAGAGAGAGGGAGAGGGAGAGGGAGAGGGAGACTAATTTTTACCTCTCTGTGTGTGTGTGCCCACACACATACATACTAATCATTGTATCAAATGCTAAGTATATATAACCTCTCCATGCTTTGAGTCTACTTGCTCTTCTGCCCTAGTCTCCCTATCTCTACCCTCCAACATGGAGCTGTGCGTGTACATATGTATGTACTAAAATGTGCACCATCCTCTGTATGTGGTATCCTGTTAGGACTCATCTTTGTCCGTTTTGTCCTGTTGCCTCGTGCTAGGAAGGATGTCTCTGTCACTCACAGATCTTTATCCTGCATATTTCCACTCAGAGAGGACTGGAACCAGCTTAGGAAAGGAGTTGATTGTTTCAAGGCATTAATTAGCATCTGAACGTGTTCTAGTAAAAACCATGAGGGATCATGATTATTTTCTCCCATGGACAGAGAGTCTAGAAAGGGGATGTTCTGCTTGCCTCTTTGAGGTCTTATTGAATACGAAGTAAGTATGTGTAATGTCAAGGTCAGATCTATATTTAGGTTACCTGGGCTCATTTCCTTTACAGGCAGGATGAATTCACATCAGGAAATCTGGTTAGTTTTGTCACAAAAGGGACTGTTTTCATGAAGGGATAGGTTTCTGATTCACAGAACCGTCCTGGATTTTCATGTGACATTATAGCCGCAAGGGTCAAGGAACACTTAAGACCAACAAACATGTCTTTTCAAGGTGCATGCTAGTTTGAGCAAAGGCCTGAGTTTCGCCCATATTCAAAGTGATGCACTACTAAAGGAAGAACTGGATAAAGAGACTGAGACTGGCTTGATCAGCAGGTGTGTTCTCCAGCCAAAACGCAGAACTACAAACAACAAATTAAAACCCAATTCAAAGACCAAACAAAGCTAAATGCCATCTCTTCTTTAAAACAAAGCAAAATCAAAATAAAAAAACAACACCATGCTATTTTCTGAGAATAAGCCAGCATCTTCTTAGAATATGAAAAGACATGCTTAGAGAATTAAAAGCTTGTTGTCAAAGCCCCCTAGGTTAAACTCTTTATTAAAAAACCTAGTAACAAACTTGATTTGGATGAGTATATCTGTAATAGAAGGAACTAGTTATGGCTTTATCAGAAACATGACATTGCTTTCAATGCATATATATATATATATATATATTTTTTTTTTTTCCTACTGAATCAGAATTTAATTAGGAGAATGGAAAAGTCTCCTGTAGAGATGGGTATTTGGGGCTTTCACAGAAGGGGGATTATGTTTGGAAGCAGAAGTCTGAAGTGCCAACTGATACAAAATCAGGTTTCCTAGAGCTCAAAGGTGTTGGGGACCTTGGGGATGGCACAACAAATTCTGTTAGTTTCTGGATGAAGTGGTAAAACAGATCTGAAATTGCTTTCTAGGAAATCTTGGCTCTGCTCTTGAGAAATCCTCCAACAGTCCTCTGCAAGACTATATTTATGTTGAAGAACTTCAACTGAATTTTCAATTTTCATAGTAAAGTGTCTGCATAGCTCTCTTTCCATTTGCATGCACAAAAGCTAGAACAGAAGATTTTTCATTTATTTGTTAATTTAATTAATTTATTTAATCTATTTACAGTCTGACCCGAGCCCCTTCCTTTTTCTTCTCCTAGTCCCATCCTCATGCCTCTCCCCTCCTTCTAGAACAGGAAGCCCAGCCCACTCTGGCACCTTGAGTCACAGCAAGATTATGTACATGCTCTCCTGCAAGGCAGCCCAGCCAGGGGAAAGGGATCCTGTGGCAGGCAATAGAATCAAAATTTAAAACTTTATTATGCAATGTAGATTGCCACATTCTAATTCTAAGGCCAAAAGCTTGGCTCCGAGTGGTCACAGGAATCAGTCATTGTAATAGTCTCTAAGGGGAATGGTGCACCCTTGGGTAACCTGATCTCTAAGATATTATTTCTTTTAGCATTAGCCAACCATCTGCCAGCACCTAACAGCTTCTACTACTTTGAGCTGGTGTAGTGGGAACAGAATTTAGAAGTGATTTTGGAAGTATCAGTTCTAGAAGTTGGTTCTCTTGGAGTGGCTCCACAGTTACTTGAGCTTCCTTGATCTGCATGAAGATCTCTGGTCTAACTTCTAGGCAAAAGTGTAGAAATTTACATCTATCTGCCTGTCTTTCTTTCTTTCTTTCTTTCTTTCTTTCTTTCTTTCTTTCTTTCTTCAGCAAAAATATGATTACTATTGCTAGTAATTAAGGGATTCAGGTTTATCATTTCTCAATGTTTTCTGAGTTATAATGTGATGTTGATCATTCTACGGGAGAAAAAAAAATCTTCCTTCCTATTTTTAAAAAAGCTTTTAAAGTTACATTTGAAAATCTAGTTAGCTAGTTTGTGGTGTGTGTGTGTGTGTGTGTGTATGTGTGTGTGTGTGTGTGTGTGTGTGTGTGTGACAATGTATAGAACCTGTGGAGGTCAAGGGACAATTTATTGAAGTAATTTCTCTTACTCAATGAGCCATCTCACCTGCCTGAGAACTCTGCCTACCTTTGCAATGTATGTGTATTCTTCCTTTCCTTGAGGTTTTGGTATCAAAAATAGCCACCAACTGAAAGGCATTCTTTCCATTTTACTGTTTTAGAGTTCATGGCCCATTACCTTCTTGATGTTTCTTAAAGCACTTGGGACAAATTTCTTCTAACACATATCTAAGAAGATAAATCTGAAACCAAAATCTTACTTCTTAAGTCAAGATCTGCTCTGACTCAGGCTGCAGAGAAGGCCAAGGCAGAGCTGTGAGTTCAGGTATGGTAGTGCTATCAGTTAGGCAAGCAAGAATGGGATTTCCATTTCTTTATACATTGATATTTACATTTTATTCAGTAGCAATGCATTTGTTGTTTTATTGTCAGCCAGTGCACATCCTGTACTGAAGTGATGGAATAGACAGACTTAAGGAAGATGATTTTCATAGGTCATACTTAAGTAATATCTCATATCTTTAGGCAAAATAGTGCTTTCCTTGTTGTCTGTGTAAAAGGCACTGGCTTACCACATTTCAGTCTATATTATATAATATGATGATTGGATTATGATTAAGCCTCTCTCCTTGTTCCCCCTCATCCCCTTTTTTCCCTTCCTTCCTTCCTTCCCTCCCTTACTCCTCCCTTGGGTAGAGTTTTACTATGTACCCCAAGCTAACCTTGACTTCAGGAATATGCCTCCATGGCTTGCTCTGTTTGTTTTTTCTTAAAAATATTGACCTTGTCTCGGTTTGCCTTCAAGTGCTGTGGTAAAGGCCACTGCGGAGATCTCTGTGACTTCCATGGCTAGCAGAATGGTGGTCTGTGGCAGATAAGAAAGTAGTTCAGCTCGACACAACTAAGTAGCTGGCATTGGTTCAAACTTTGGGAGTCTGATACTGAGCACTTTATTTTAAGCATGTTCAAACACAGTATAATTTTGTGAAAACTTTTCTTGGTGATAATTAACTCAATCTTATGTGCATGATAAAGCATACCTAAATCTCCTTGAGGAACAAAGTAATGTAAGTAAGAACCAAATTTGATCATATTGAACATTTTTGTAAGGTACACATGACATATTTAATAAAGATGGATTCTATAAGTTGGCTAAAAACCTAGCTTAGAGTCTGTGGAGGATTCAGTGGGGTCTTGGCTATACAAAGAGTGCAAATGTCATGAACCATGTCTTCTGGGCAGATTTAAAAAACTATGCATCTCTCCCTTTGAAGGAACAAACTGTGTGTTTAACATTCCAGGTTCCCTGGTGTTTTCCCTGTGAGCACAAGGACCTTCATGCTCTCTACAGACCATGACCAAAGGCAACTGAGGGGAGGAAAGGATTTATGTCATGTTATAACTCCCAGGTCACAGCTCATCACTGGAGGAAGTAAGGGCAGGAACTCAAGACAGGAACCTAAGGCAGGAACTGAAGCAGAGACCATGGGAGCCTTCTGCTCACTAGCTTTCTCAGCCTGCTTTCTTAAATATCCATGATCACCTATCTGTGGGTACTGCCACCCACAGTAGACTGGCCGTCTCACATCACTCATCAACCATCAGTCAGGAAAATGCCACCATAGACTTGCCTATGGGCAATCTGATAGAGGCACTTTCTCACTTGTGCTTCCTCTTTCCTGATAATTTTAGCTTATATATCTGACACAAGACTACCCGTGATACTGCTGCTATTTGTTTTACATTCTCCTTTTGACTTAGCCTTATTTTTTGCTCTCCTTTGCCATTATCTATTAGCTTATTAAAATACAAAGACTTTTGGAATAAAGAAAGAATGAGGTAACTTAATAAATGTAGTGTTTTGAAATCTTGTCAAACTGTAAGATTATCCGCAAGCACTTGTTAAAAGCCACAATCTCAAAACTCTGTTCCATGTCCCAAGATGGTGGTCTGATAAGTGGCTGGTATGGAAAAGTTGCATATTATCTTAGAATACCACTGAATTATTAGTACTATGTTTTGGAACTAACCATGCCATGCTTTTTTGTCTCAGAATACATATGAATCCTATATTTTTTTCCCAATAATTTTGTTAAGAAGTGGGTACAGCTTTTACAAAGGATTTAGGCTTGATAGTATTTATTGCCATCCGGAATACTGGCTTTATAAAAAAAAAAAGAGTTCCATGCTAGGTAAGAGATATCTAGTAAGCAATGTAATAAATAGAGATGAAATCCAGGTGTGGTGGCACATAACTGTCATTCCAGCGTGTAGGAGGCAGAGGCTCTGGGATGACTGACATGTGTCTCAGAGTCCAGCTTCACCAAGGGTGTCGTTTATCTAAAGCCAGGTCCTCATTCTTGTGTTTCAGCCATGTTACTGACTGCAGCAGCACCCCAGCCCCATTTTATATTGAAAGTAAAAATCTGAACTGAATGTGATTATCAGTTAGGTTTGGAACTCACAAGTACCAAGAGACTCTGGAAGAAAGAATTTGAAGGACAATTAAATATAATTTTTTTGACGAGCCAATAGACTTCAAGATGACATTTGTTAAGGGGCACCAGACTTCATGCTCACAGTGGTAAAGGAGTGTGCTTTGTACTTCCTGGTCTGTGTACCTTGGGATCTATGGCACCATACAGTTTGCTCATCCATCCTTTCATGTTCCCTTTTGGCCTTCAGTTTGCTGACTTTCTTCTTGAGTTTCTGCCTTTCCTCTTCTTACTCACATCTGCAATCTTTAGTAAAGACTTTAGCTTTCCAAGTTGTATGGTTTGCCCCTGAAACTCTGCTAACATATCATTTTTATTAGGTTTAGGGAGAACAGGCTTATATAAAATTACCCAGGGAACTAAGTATGATAATCAAGTCTAAGATCTCGTGTTCATATTTTTCCAAACAGCTTTCTAGGGAATTTTAATTATTTTTAAAAAATTGAGAAAAACTAGCTAGTCTTGCTTGCCATTGGTGTATTCAGTTTTTAAACTAACTGAAGTCTTTCCCACCCTCTATTCTGGGTCTAAGCACAAGCATGCCCCTCTCCTGAACTATGTCAAACTGAGGTGGTTGACAGCCTCCCATTGCTGGTGAGTCTTTCTTGATCCACTAGTGTATGTTTACAGCCTCTGAGGAGAGATAGATTGTTTCACAGAGAACAACAAAAGGTCAAGAGCTGGTGAGACTGCTGGGTGGCTCACAGCTCTTGCTGCCGACTTTGAGGCCTTGAATTCCATCCTTGGCACTCACACGCATGCTCCGACCCCCGGATACAGACAAAACAAGCAAATAGAATGTTAATACCACCACCAAGACATAACAGTCCTCTGTGCCTTGTGCCTTTGTGCCTTGCACAAGGCACCATCTCTCTTGAGACTGACTTTCCCAGGAGTTAAAAACTTTGGCTTTTCTTTTTGTTGTTTCTTTTTCATCTATATGGTTCCATATGTGCCTTTTCCCATAGAGACTTTTACAGGCTTTACAACTTTCAAACTATAGTACAGCCTACACTGAGCATGATCCTTTTACACTTGATTTGTTTTCCAAGTTAGATAAAATTAGATTGTGAATTTCTTAACAAAATCAGTTTTAAACTCATAAATGCTTTTGAATGGCTGTCTAATTGAAGGGCAAAGGAATGGCATGCTTATTTCTTTCATAGGATTTGTAATTCATTATTCATCAAACATTTAGTGCTTCCCTGTGTCAGGTGTGATGTTGATTGGGAAGAAGATATATGCATCTCAGACATTCTGTACTCACAGAGTGTAGAAAACTGATGAAAAAGACATTAAGGAATAAGACAGAGGCACCTTATTGCAGCCTAGTTGAAATCAAACCAACGTGAATGACACACATATTATGAAACCGTTATTAGAGCACAATTACAAAGTTAATGGAGAATTGTCAAGTGTTACATAGAGTGTTACTACTCACGGGCAGTATAGACTCAGAGAGTAGAGAGTCTAATACAGGTTGAGTTGAAATGGCTTTATGCATGGTTCTTTACCATATCCTGAGTAAAGGCCAGGAGTCAAGAGATGATATCAAGAAGGGAGAAGTTACTGATACAGGAAAGGTGTCATTGAGGTGTAAGGAGCCCCTGTACAGGTACCAGGTCACGTGTATGCCAACTCTGAGCAGAAATCAGTACTTAACATCTTGGAGGGGTCATATGAGTCTTTTCGGCATCCAGTTCATTCTGTTGTCCAGGACAATTCATGCACGGTGGTTTGAATGAGAAATGCCCCCAGAGGCACATGTGGTCCCCTCTAAGTAGTGCTGTTTGGGGGATGTTATGGATCATTAGAAGGTAGGGCCTTTAGGGAAAGTATTTCTCTAGGACAGGATTTGAGAGATGACATAGCCTCATCCCATGTCCAGTTCACTCTCTCTGCTTTGTAACTGCGGATGAAGATGTGCACTCTCATTGTATAGACTCCCCCCCCGCACCCCGACCCTCCTGTAGCTACATGCCAGCATAAATTTCTTTTCCCATAAGTTCCTTTGGTCACAGTGTTTTATCACAGCAGCAGGGCAGTAACTTGTACCGCATATAGAGGGATGTAACTCATATAACATAAATCTCACATAAATTTTAGCATCTTATAAGTTATTAAAGGTGAATGGAGGAAACAAGCAATAGTTTTATCTGAAAAATAGCTGTAGATTTATGAGTAGGATGGTGAAAATTGTACTTAGAGATGTTTTCTTCTTAATGTAGAGAGATTTTCCTGTTGCTCCTAAGTATGAAGGAGGATAGCATGTCCTGGGCACCCTGAAGGAAGCTACCAGAATGTGAGGAATGTATGGATTAATGAAATGCAGATGAGTTTTTAAATGAAGGGACCATAGTGACTATTTTTGTGAGTGCACACTTTGATTTTTATATTTAATGCTATGAATGTTTTAGGAAGTAGTCTATTGTGTCAGAGAATCTCTAATAAGTAATCAAAGTAGAAGAAGAATGTTGTTTCAGAAGTGGGAGTGAAATAGTACTCTTACCAGATTGATATGTAAGGCTTGAAGGAGGAAGGTGAAAATAAGATGGTTAATGACGTCAAATACATTGGAATTTGGTGGGGAGAAAGCTTTTGGAAAACATATAAACTCAGTTAGGAGTTTATAGAATAATGTAGTTCTATGCTTTCATTTAGTACAGGTAATTTTGATAATATAGTTCAGTTTAGTTTTTTTTTTTTTTTTAATAAGGAAAACGGAGAGGCATTGTGACAGCTCAGAAAATAAAGGTTACTCTCCCTAGCTGCATGACTTAAGTTGTTGAAATCTGTAAGGAGAGAACTAGCTCCCTTAAAATGTCCTCTGACCTACACACACACACACACACACGCACACGCACACGCACACGCACACGCACATACACATGCACACTCACACGCACATGCAGATACACAGACAGACAGACAGACAGACAGACAGACACACACACACACACACACACACACACACACACACACACACACACA
>OU015749.1:17731677-17756971 GCA_907169655.1 Acomys percivali
ACACACACACACACACACACACACACACACACACACACACACACACACACACACACGTCAAATGGAAAAATCTGTAGTAAAAAAGAGTCCAGGAGAAAATGAGGTCCAGGAAAGCAGCGACTGGCCAGCAGGGGGAGTGTTTTCACTGGGTTTGTAATGGTGGAAGGTTTCTCACACCTACAAGCAACTGAATCAGGAAATCTTTACTGTAGCAGAATGGGGGAAAACATCAGAGTTATGAGATTGTTGTCACCTTGGCAACTGGAATCAATTACATTGTTTCAGGAGACTCTGACTCTTGCTCTCCTGAAATTAGACAAGAAGCTGAGGTTGGTGAACTGAGGGAAGTGTGGTAATAAATACTGTTTTATTCATACTTACTGCTGGGAAGCACAGACATTTTCTTGTTTTCTGCCAGGCTGCTGGAAGGGATGTTTGATTTTAAAGAATTGAATGTGATAGAGCAGATAGATGTTCAATGTTATTGACAAAAATAATATTCTTGCACTTCCCCCCACCAAAGAGCTGAATTGCACCAATCTCTCATCTACTTAAGTTTTGTAGAATACATATTTATATGTTATATATGCTTATATACAGTCCTGTGTACTGTATGCAAACCTTGTAGGACAAACATGAACTTGTTCTGCAGGTGGCTGCACTCATTTTCTGTCTCTGGCCCCAAAGATATACACAGGGACCTTAGGTAAATGACAGCAACATTTGTTATCTCTCAATGTCTTAGAGACATGATGTGTTTGATAATCTTGTGACCACTCTGTTTCTAGCATAACGATCTCTCTGAGATAGTATACATTTAACA
This sequence comes from Acomys percivali, assembly GCA_907169655.1. Taxonomy (NCBI): domain Eukaryota; kingdom Metazoa; phylum Chordata; class Mammalia; order Rodentia; family Muridae; genus Acomys; species Acomys percivali. Next base: position 17,732,501 of record OU015749.1, read on the forward strand.
AAAATTTTTATGGATTCTGGCCAGAAAGGGAAGAAAATACTACCTTAGGATTAAATGAAGTTGAGACTTTCAAATAGGTAAAACTCAGCAAGTCATACTTTTGTGTTATTATTACTTTTGCTTCATCTTAGAAAGAAAATGCAAACTTGGCATATAATATTACTACAAGATTGATTTGGCTTGAACTCACTGGTTAAAAGGAGCAAAGCATAACTAAACCAATTGCAATAATATTACACAATATTTTATAATATACAAATTACATATATAATTAATTGGTATGTGTAACTTATATGTAAATTAAAGGTAAATACATGGAAGAATGATTCTATATGAGACCCCCTAGCAGTACAGGATATGGATACTGAAGTGGCTACCTCCTAGTCAGGCAGGACTTCCGGATGAGGGAGGGGACACCAACCCATTAACCAACAAAACCTTTACCCCAAAATTTATCCTGCCTACAAGAAGTGCAGGGATAAAGATTCAGCAGAGATTGAGGGAAGGGCCAACCAATGACTGGCCAAACCTGAGACCCATCCCTGGGTGAGAGCTAACCCCTGACACTATTACTGATATTCTGCTAGGCTTGCATACAGGAGCCTAGCATAACTGTTCCCTGAGAGGCTCCACCTAGCATTGGATTGAAACGCATTATGAAACCCACAGCCACACATTAGGCAGAGCTTGGGTAGTCCTGTCACAGAAGGGAGAAGAAGTCCACAAGAAGACCAATAGAGTCAACTAATTTAGGCCCGTGGGGGCTTACAGAGAATGAAGGACCAACCAAAGAGCATGCATGGGGTGGCCCTAGGCCTCCTACACATATGAAATTGATGGGCAGTCTGGTTTTTATGGGGGGCCTCTAGCAAGTGGAACAGGGGCAGTCTCTGACATGGACTCTAATGCCTATTTTTGGATCACTTTCTCTGGTTGGGCTGCCTTGTCTGGCCTGAGTGGAGGTGGATGACCCAGTCCTGATGTGACTCGATGTGTGGGAGTTGGAGGATGGGTTGTACGAAGGGGGCTCCCATTTTCTGAGGAGAATGGGAGGGGCGAAAGAGAGATGAGGATGGGAAGGCTGGACATGGAGGAGAGGAGGGAAGGGGCTGCGATTGAGGTGTTAAGGAAAGAATAAAAACATCAACAGATATAAAGAATTCAAACTGCAGAACAAGCAGGTAACTTATATTGCTAATCCCACTACATGGGAATAAATCTGAGACTGGCTGAGCCATGAAAGTCTATGTGTAGATAATGCTTCTTGTTGGTTACAGAATTCCTGTGACTTGACTTATTATTAGATGTCAGTCTACATATGGCATGAAGATTTACAAATGTCTTTCTTCTGCTCATACAAAGTGCAAAGAACCAGCCTTAGTTGTCCTGTACATCCCACACACCTCATACGTTTATAATTTTAGGACTGTATAATGTTTGTGAGAAATTATATGTTTTCACGACAGAGGAACCGGACCTTGATGCTGGAGCAGACCTGACAGGATTCATTCCTCTCAGCATTCTGGATGCTGACATCCTGCATCCTTCATGTTCCAGCACCAAGTGCTTCAGTTGCTGTTCCTCATCAGAACAGGACAGCTCCCAGGACAGCTTTGAAGAAATTTTCTGATCCCAATTGGTCCAGCATTTCAGACTGTCCCACACAGGACTTCTATTAAAGCCTAGATTTCTCAACATCTATAAACTGGACCACAAATGCTATTATCCTCACTTGTTTAATCATTTCCCTCAGTTTTATTTGGACCACTACAAAGGTATTATTTGTCCAATCAGCCTGAAGAAACCTTAAGAGAATGATGTCCCATTTCCCGTAAGGGGGGTTGGGTAGGTTTTTGGTAGCTTTCTTGGGCTATAGATGTTTATTTTCATTGGGAGATGGTTATCAGTTATTAATGGTCTCATTCAGAGAGAAAACAAGGTTGGACTCATGGATGTCTCTCTTTTCCCTTATCTTTATTTCTTAGGTTTGGAGATAGGGGTTGAAAAAAAAGAAGGGGGAATATAAAATATATATAGGGATGATAGGGCAAAAAGTAGGTTATTCAATCTACTCCTCAACTTAAGGCCTTAATTGTTACTCACAAGGTTATTTTTAATTCACTGGTATAGAATTTTGTATATCGATGCAAAAATAAGTTTAATTTTGATACATTGGTGTAGAATTCAAATTTAAGATTAGTCTTTACACAATATATATGTGTGTGTGTGTGTGTGTGTGTGTGTGTGTGTGTGTGTGCTCTAATATGTGGTATCGTACCCATACAACTCAACTCAACTATAATGCAAGGCTAACTTCCAATACATTGAAATTGGTATTTCAGGCTGTTTAAGATAATTAAGTAATAAAAGCTAATTGTTAGTTGATCAAATCTTGTCAATTACTAGTCTATTTTTATCATAAGAATATACATCCTAGGTTTAACAGATATGATTCTATAGACAGATAAGGTAAAATAGTTAAATAAGGTCTTCAAAAACATCAGAGACCTATATAATATGGCATTTAAAGATGTTTTTATTATGTTAAAGATTCTTTGACAATAAGACAAGTTAACTCCTGGCAACACCCAGCCTACCTCAGAGAAGATGATGAGCATCAAAGAACCTCCTTATGGAGATAGCTTCAAATGTGGCAAACAAGCCACTGGGCAAAATGTCCTCATTTCTGCTACAGACAAATTTCTCCCTAAAGATGGGCAAGCTTGGATGTAGGCAGAGTTGATGGTCTGCCAAGACCGGGTAAGCAAGTCCTCCATAGTTTCTGCCTCACAAATATGTCTGTCAGATATAGTGGGCCAGAAGTCTGAAGATGGTGCTCCAAAGTTTGGGATGATTGTTCAGACAGTAAACTGTCCCTGTCATTTTTATTTTTCATTTTGGAAGTTGCTAACCTGCACTTCCTGTTTACTCAGATAATTAATTTTATTCCTTCCCAAGCCTCTGATGGGGTTAGAAGACCAGATAGTTTAGTTTTACAATTAAGCTTATTTGTTTAGGGGTTAAGATGTTTTTAGGCCTAGATAGATATTTTAAGTTGATGGAGATGAGATATGATAGATATTGATTTATATTCAGAATTTTAAATGTACCAAGATAAGAAGATGTTTTCTTCAAAGTTGCCAAATACAAATAGCCAAAACACTATGAATATAACACTTATATAATTCCGGATTGTTTTGTGGTTCTTCTTGCTGTAGGTAGTTTATTGTGTGTATATATATAAATGTGTGTAAATGTATGTAAAAATAAAAAATCAGTCTAAACATGGAAAAAAAAGAATAAAAACATTAATAAGAAAAAAAGAAAACCCAGAATTAACCTTCCAAGTCAGAGATAGCAGAGGAGTAAACACAAAGAAAGCAAATGAAGAAAGGACTCGAGTGAAATGAGGACGTGACAGCAAGCTATAAAACTCACGCATTCCCTGGATTTGTACAGAATGTTAACTCTGATGTCATATGAAAGACAATAGGTGTATGTGTAGCGTGTGCACAAGTGTTGGGTGAACTGCATGAGGACGTCTAAGGTTACAGTGCATGCCTTTCTTTGTTAGCTATCTTTTTACTACCCCCCTTATTGATTCTTCTTTCATACTAATCCTAACCACAGCCCCTTCCCTCCTTTCCAGTTCCTCTTCCCCTTTCCCCCAGATTCACTGCTCCTCTGGTTCCCTTCAGAAAAGAGCAGGCCTCTCAGGGATAGCAAGGGAGCATAGCATCACAAGGTGAGCCCTGCTTAGTTGATTCCATGGGGCAGGGTCTCTCTGTGACACTGAGCTCATAAGTTAGGCTGGCGCAGCTGGCCAGCAAGCTCCAGGGATCTATCCTGGAGAGAAGCCTGCCTCTCCTTCCCTCGTGCTTGGTTCCCAGGGGCATGACACCACTCTCAGCTTTATCATAGGTTATGGGGAGCTTGGATCGCAGATCTTCCTGCTTGTACATCAGGACCTTTACTGAAGGGGCCATCTCTCAAGCTCTTTCATCCATTCATTATGTCTGGATAATACTTTATGACATGGATATACCATGCTTTATTTATTCACTTGTCCATTGATAGGCATTTCAGTTGTTTTGGTTATTGCATGTGAATGTTTACGGCAATGATCTTCACGTTAGTTTCTTTGCAGCATTTATTTTAATTTCTCTAGGCAGTGTACCTAAGGGTGGATTTGAAGGGCTCGACATAAACACGAACGTGCCAAACTACTTTTCCAAATGAGCATGCCATCGCAGAATCATTCTAATATCTCTACATACGCCTCCCCACTGCTATGACTTTTTTATTGTGGCTTTGGAGTGGCGCCTGACTGTGACTATGATTTGCACTTCCCTGATGGCCAGTGGTAGCATTACATGACCTTAGTGGTTCTAAAAGAAAAGGTGTTCAGTGTAATATATGCCTATCTTTGCAATGGGCATGGACCTGAGAGATCTTTGTCTTAAGGGTCTTACTGAAGGGTTCCATAGTATGCCCTGCAACCAATGTGATAACATAACCCACAGGGAACAGAAAAGTTAATAAGTGGTTCCATATCAGAGTCTGGAGATAAGAAACTGCAGAGAGATCAGCCTTTACCGCTCACTGTGTGTTGTAGTCAGCAGTACCTCTATTTCCTTTAATGACACGGATGGAGGAGGCACAGATGTTCAACAACTGAATCTACTCTGAATCACATCTTGTGGGCACCTGAGGTCCATCTTAATTGGTCCTTATAGACATTAGAGTCTTATTGAATAAATCCCTGCTATGCACTCTCTGTGTTCTCCTCCAAAGTCAAAGGAACCAGGCTGTTCTGAAGTGTGCATTCTAAATAGCAGAACACCATTTTTTTTTCTTTTCTAAGAATTGTGTGCTGTCAGGCATCCATCACCACCAAAGATCAGGAATGCCACCTCCTGCTGGATATCCTCCCCATAAGAAGCTCAGATTCAATATGCTTTTATGTACTTTGGACTCTTGATGGTCCCAGATCTCTGCAGTTGCATTGGAAATAAAAATAGACAAGAGCCCTGGGAAACATCCCTTCCCTTCACTGCTGGGACACAAACAGCGATTGAGGCAGCAGTGTAGGCTGAAGTGATAATATTATGAAGAAAAAAAGAGTACTCTCCTCTTTCCTCAAATTAAGCCCCGTGGCTCTGAATTAGCCCGTGGAGGTGTTTGAATAGGGATAGTACATCTGTTCAAAAATTAGATGCGTTATAGTTAATAAGACTGCATTTGATGCTGCATTGTTCCCTTGTCAGGACTTTATAAATCACTTCATGGTTTGGAAGGTACTGGTGGGAAGTTATAATAGAACATCGCCATTCTCGTTAGCAGCCTTTTGTTACCTACAGCCTCCTCTCGCTTTGGGGACTTAATCTTTTTGATGACTTATTTAATGTGCTCTATATTCTCCTAGTTGGGCAAAGGAAACTTACATTAAGAAAAATCACTAACTGCCCTATTTCTGAAATGTGTGCATCTCAAACACTGCATGGCTAATTTTCACCAGGCAGACACAAAAGCTAAGCAATTATATAAATATTTTAGAAGACAGAGAGAAATAGAAAGAAATCATTCAGAGAAAGGCAAGGTGGCAGGTGCCAGTAGTCTCAGTTATTCAGGAGGCCGAAGCCAGATTATCAATGGAGCCGTGAGTTCAAGACCAGCCTGTCAGCACAGCACAGTAAGACTCTAGTTCTGAAATAAAGCTCCAACTTCCTAATAAATATATACCAGACACACAAGCTTCTCCCTACCCTCCTTTCACTGTCTTTTAATAGTATGGGAATTAAATCCAAAATGAGACCCAAGTCTGTGAGTCTCCTTATTACTAATGTGAGAAAAAGTAAGCATGCAATGAATAATGTGTAGAAATTGTAAATTATTAGATTTATTCCCTTAAACAATTTACAGTTATACAGTAACAGTAAAATGGGTCATTAAAAGTGACACTAGTAATGAGGGAAGAGAAACTAACTCAACCCCCCCCCCCCAGAAAGTCCCCAGTGTCTCTGGTTCAGTCTCATTGCTTCCATTTTGGGCAGCAGGACAAGGTAAAATATGGAAAGGGAGGTTTTCCAGTGCCAGCATGGCCATCTGCACTGGCTCTGCCAGGTCACACTTGTCATCATTTATGCCTTTGGCTTGGACCATCCTCAGATAGAAGGGCAGTCTACATCCTGTGTAGCTATTGTGAAGGCAGAACACTGTGTTTAATGCTCCACAGCTGATATGTTGCTATTCTTAATGAACCCCCCCCCCCACCACGACCACATGGGTTTGGCTTTATATGTGAATTCTGATCGGGCAATAGAATATGTTCTGTGGGCTTGGGGCTCATGTGAGGCACACCATCCACCTTATGTGGCTCATGGTGACCCATGAGGATGGATTCACAGACATATCTTTCACTGCTCCTCTTATCCTGTCACTTTCTCCCTCCAGCAAGGGCCTGGGCACAAGAGCTGGTAGGGTTGGGGCTGGGTCAGCAACAGCAAATACTGAATTAGAAACAAAAGAAAAAACAAAAACAAAAAACTCACCAAAGTCTGCCAAGAGACAAGGCTGGGAAAGAAAGGAGAAGAGGATGTTTGTCAGTTTTGTGAAAAGGGGCCATGCAATTTTGTCTTGCATTAGACTTTACACATTACTTAGCTGTCTGAAACACAGTGATTCCTCCTGTTTCACCTTTGAGACTAAGTGTTTTTCTTTGGATATGTGTGTATAGCAGAAAAAAAAATAACACCCCATTTTTCTTGTCTACCTCTGCCCTATGTGTCTGAGTGCTTCTCCTTACATATTTAAGGTAAAAGAGCCCAGTGGCACTTTCTTACAAAGCCTCCTGTCCTCTAAGTACTCCAGGGTGAATTGTCTCTGAAAAATTCATTATATTTTTTTCCCTTCAAGTAGTGCAGGAGACCATTATATAAGAGATTTTTGAAATGTTTGTAATTTTCCTGTAATTATTCTAGCTATTGACTATATTGATTAGCAGCATAATCTTAAAATCAAAAGCTGCAGAGGCATAACAGTCACGCCAGCCATCAGTTTTCTTGTATTTTTATTGATTGACACCTTTTCAAGTACATTCACTGAGCTTTACAATACCATGGAAAACTTTTCTCCTATTTTGCCACATAAATACTTTCAATCTTAAAATACTTTTAGGGAGTTACATAGCCCTATATGTTGAAACTCTATAGGATATTTATTTTAATGTAATCAGTAGAATTGGCTTTTTCTTATGATTTACAGAGAAATAATACCACATATGCCCAGTGACTATAAGTTATGGCTTAAATTGTAATAACATCATTCTTAAGTAGGTAGAGATCTGAATCCAGAATTATTTCTATTTTTTTCCCAGACCAGGTTTTCCTCTTCTTCTTCTTTTAGGAGGCTACAATGGCAATTCTTTAACATCTTGTAATCTTACGTTCTTTTTTTTCTTTCCACAGTTACAATAATCTTGTCCATATTTTTATTACCTTTTTAAGGCTCTAGATAAAAGAATTCCCTGAACTATTTTTGTTGTCCCATGAAGTGACACCTTCAGAAAAGGCTTCCATGGCCACCTCTACTGACAGAGTTCTGACAGCGATAAGCCCACTGCAGGCTTCAGCAGAACTGGAACAGACTGAGTATGCTGCAGCCCTGAGCATTCCAGTATGACTTGATAATATTTTGCGTGTTAACAGTTAAGAATATATCCAGGCACGGTGCTGCACACACCAGTAATCTCAGCACACAGGGAAACAGAGGCAGATGGATCTCTGTGAGTTCTAGGCCAGCCTGGTCTACAAAGAGAATCCAGGACAGCCAAGGCTACACAGAGAAACCCTGTCTCAAAAAACAAAACAAACAAACAAACAAAAACCAACCAACCAACCAGCCAACCAACCGTTAAGAATACTTTACACCAGAGCAATTAGTGGAGATCCCTTTCATAACTGCTTGCCTAACTAGCTGGAACTGACTTGGAGAAGGGAGACAGATCTCTCCATCTCAAACTGTTAGATCTGAAGGATTGTAAACATAAATAGAGATCCACTGATGTTGTCAGAGGGGCCTGTAATCCAGACTTGTCTGTTTCAGAGTGAGGTGGCTATAGTTGGGTGTTGGGGAGCAAGCCATCAGTACGAATGTATGCTGCAGTTCGAATCTGAAGTGGCTCCCATAGGTTCATGTTCTGAGCGGGTGATCTCAGCTGGTGGCACTACTTTGAAGGTTGGAAACCTTTTAGGAGATAGAGCCTGGCTAGCAGAAGTAGATTGCCAGGGGCAAGCCTTGAAGGTTAGCTAGTCTCTGCTTGTAAGATAGATAGTGTCTTTGCTATCTGGGCAGCCACTGCATGAACAGCTGTCACCCCATATTTTCACTGCATTGGACAGCCATTCTACTAGCCCACCTACAGTATATTGGTCTACCAGCCTCTGGCTGCACGACCACCATGTGCCCTTCTTCCTTAAATTGTATACATATTATCAGGTCAGCCAGAGGGAATCGCCTATGGGTGCAAATCTTTGAATAGGGAGCAGAAATGGTCATGTTTTGCTAAAATGTCACCACCTCTTAGTATGGAATGTGGGCTCTTGTGGCAGTTGAAGTGGTTGAACCTGAAGGTAAATTTGAATGACTGTGTAATGTGAATCTAATAAGCTTGTGGTCCCTAATCATATGGAGTTTGAATCCCTGAAATGATATTATGTCTAGGAAAGTGGCTACTGTGGATTTGATTACATTAAACATCTGGAGATAGAGTGATTACTCAGGTCTATTGAGGGAGAACTAACTCTGTGTCCTTAGAAGGCAGAGTAGAGAAGAAGAGAAGGAAATGTGGTCAAGGACAGAGGGCATGATGCAGCATCAAGCCAAGAATACTGAAGTCGACAGGAGCCTTAAGAAAAAGGGAGAGCCTGTTGATGCCTTGATTTTGGACCACTAGTGTTGATTTTGGATTTCTGACCTCTGAACTAGGGCAATAAGTTCCCATTAAGTTACCAAATTTAGCTGCTATAGAAAGCTGAAACAGTAAATAAAGAAAATAATAGTTATACATTTCAAGTTTTGATTCATTGATCTGAGCTTGTGTCCACTTCTTGTATCTGTGAACTTGAAAAGCTCAGAGATCTTTAGCAGGCCTGCAGATTCATCAAGAGAATTCATTTATAATTTTGCCATAATAACTGAGGCTTCCCTGGGGAGCTATAGTCATAGGAAGAAAGTGTGCCTGGGTATTCACAAGAGGCACAAGTGGAACAGTGTTCTAGGTGGAAAGAAGAAAGCACAGTGATTATGAAATTGATATAATAGTCTGATGGCCAATTATCTCAACAATTTTTTCCAATTTGAGGCAATTATGAGCACATAATTTATGGAGTGCAAAATTAGATGAAAGCTGCTTGCTAAGGGGGGCACATAGGTAATGTTTTCTAGTAGTGTCTTAAACAAAAGATCAAGGTCAAATGAGATCAGATAGACATAAATTATATGTACTTTCATCTCAGTAGATGTATATGACCATTTATTTTATGTATACCTACCACTGTTGCCTATTTATCCAAGGTCTTTTTATTTGTTTGTTGTATTCTGATCAAATTGAAAACTTCACACAAGTAGGCATGTATTCCACAACTAAGCTACCCTCCTGGCTTTATTGGTATTTTTTTTTTTTACTTATTACTTATTAGAGTAAACCTTGGACAAACTGACAACTCCTGAGGAAGACCCTATGTTGAAATTCTAGCCCCCTATGTCCCACTGCCATTGCTAAGCTCAGTTCCCCGTTATCAAAGCCATTATGGTTTTATCTGGATAAAGAACTCCAGGAGGGAGAAACTACAGGCTTGCATAGTTCTAGAAGTTAACTTAACTCCCCACTCCCCAAGCCCGAGAAGCAAATCTGAAGTATCTTCTACCCGCTTCCTGCTGTGTTTGCCCCCAGTTCTTAGAAATCATTTCATGCATCTGTGGATGTTAAACTGATCTCTTTCTGCCTTCTATCTCTTTAAGCTGACTCAGGGACCCAACATTGTTGCTATGATGCTATCATTATGAACTTTTATATCACTGGGGAAGAAATAATCAATAGTCCAGGGGTTGGGGAAATTGCTGTTGGCAAAATGTTTGAATTCAGATAATCATCACCCTAACTGGATTTGGTAGCCTGTCTGACCTCAGAGCTCAGGTTACAGAGACAGGCAGCTTGCTAGCCATCCTGTCTAAGCCAAATTAGGGAACTTCATCTTAAGCAAGTAATTTTGAAGAAGACATTCAAAGTTGACCTTCGGCTTTCACACATATGTACACTCCCCAACATGCATAGGTATACACACATAAATCCATAGATACATGCTCATCACACTGAAGCATGTGTGTGTGTTTGTATGAGAATACTGACATGCTATTTGGTTTAGGGGAAATATTTCTACAATCATAGTCTGTAGATTTAAATTCTATGTATTTCTAAGTTCCATCACACAGCTGCTGTCTTGGATGTTACACCCACTTATAAAGAGCAAATCCTTCATTTCAAAACTGGAAAGGCTTACTGATGCTCCATGGCGGTCTCTTATGTCTGGATTGTGTTCATTCTGGGAGATGGGTATTTGCTAATACTGAAGACTGCCCTGGCTGAAGTAGCAAGATGATAAATCAGTCCTAGAACACTGACACCAAGGATGGCCTGATCTTCACATGCCCAGGACAACACTCATGAAATGGCCAAGATGGTTTTTCTGCATCCTGAGTGCAGCAGTTGTGTGGGCATCCTGGGTTCTGCTGTATAGACAGAGCTGGGAATAGTGGGCAGTGTTAGTTCAAGTGGAAGCAAAGAGCCTTATACCTCATAGGCTTCCTGGGCAGTGTGGTAGCTCCTGTTGTACCCCATCCCTTCCTCACTCTGTGTTATCCCAATCTTGTCTACTAGGGCTGTGATGGAGACATTCTGTGTATTTGAGGTTTTTTCCTGACTGTATTCTCGAAGCCAATTCTTTGCTGACTTTGACTTGTTTTAATGTCACTCCATTTGCATTGCTAGACTTTGTTAAAACTCGCTATATATATGTACTTTTTTTTTTCATTTAATTGTGGCATTGAGCTCCAAATTCTGCTAATTGGCAACTCAGCACAGAGGAGACAAGAAGTATCGTAATTTTTCTGTCTTTCTCATCAAATATTAAGTTCAATTATCTTTCCTCCATCAGCAGCAATTACATAGGTTTGCCTAAACTCAAACTGCCATAGCAGTTCGTTTGCCTAAGTGCATTTCTGGCAAATATAATGTCCCTGTCAGAGACAATTTACAGTGCAATCCAAAAAGACAGTGCTCTTCCAAATAATCTTTCCGAACTTCAGATCTCTCAAAGAAACTCTTAGAGAATCATGGACCACAGCTGCATGGAGGAGAAAAGAAAACTCAGTTGCCATAATAAAAAGAGACAATAAACAAAGTAATTATTACTAGGTTCTGTCCTATAGCGTGGAGCGAGGTGGTGGTGGTGGTGGTGGTGGTGGCGGTGGTGTGTGTGAGCGTGTGTGTGTGTGTGTGTGTGTGTGTGCTGAAAGAGATGGGATATGAGGAGGGGGTGGATCGTCTTTTTTGGATGGATTTGAGTCAGCTTAGTTAAAATATTATTTCAACAGAGGAAGGCATCAAACATTGCTTAATGATGCAACTTGATTTTGTGCAATGTTTATCCACAAAAAAAGGAAGACAAATTCTTGCCTGGATGCCTAGATGAAACCAGTAGTGTGGCCTTTCATTAGTGTTGTGTTGGTGTATTCTCTCTCTTGTATTTAATGAGACAGATAACAGTTTCGTTAATAAGTTAGGCCAAGAGCACTCTGTAACTTTGAAAATGATTTTGTAATCCCAAGAAATTAAAGAAGGTCAGGCCTAATGAGTTTTCATTTTCACTTTTAGCAAAAAGTGAACAGTGATTGTCCCTCAAGGTTTTATGTGTTTAATCTTAAGAGATCATGCGCTTTTCCCAGGCATTCATCTCCTTGCGGAGACTCATTGACCTGATAGAAGCATCATATGGAAGAAAAGGTGTATTAAGGCTCACATGACTAGTCCTCCCTGGGAGAAAAGTGACTGAGTTTACGGAAGTACCTCCTCTCATTGTGGAGGCAGACAGGAAGTAGAGAGCTTGGGCTGGAAGCGCATATAACCTACAAAGCCACCTCCCAGGAATGGTCCTCCTTCAGCTGGACCCCACATTCTCATGGTTTTACAACTTTACAAAGTAACATCACATCACGGTGCGGCAACTGTCTGGGTTACTTCTCAGCCGCTGTGAAGAACAACAGAAGCAAAGCAACTTATAAAAGAGAGCATTTGTCTTGAGACTTGGGGACAATCTCAGAGGGTGTGCCCAGTATTGTCATGGGCAGGGAGCATGGCAGAAGGTGGAGCTAGAGAGTGGGAGCAGTAGCTGAGAGCTCACATGAAGGCAGAGACAGAGACAGAAAGCCTCAAAGCCCACCCCCCAGGGACACACCTCCTTCAGCAAGGTGACATCTCCTAATCCAATGATTCACAACCTTCCTGACACCGTAACCCTTCAATTCAGTTCCTCGTATCGTGGTGACCCCCAAGCATAAAGTTATTCTCCTTGCTATTTCACAACTGCAATTTTGCTATTGTTGTGAATTGTAGTGTAAATATCTGTGTTTTCCTATGGTCTTTTTGGGGTTGTGACCCACAGGTGAACTGCTGTCTTAAACCTTTCCCTAAATAATTTTACTATTAGGACTAATCATTCAAATATATGAGCTTATGGTAGCCACTCTTGTTCACACCACCACAGTGGACAACAGCTCAAACACAGGCACCTGCTGGGGCCAGTTCACATCCAAACCACAACGTCCAGAAATGTTTAGGATGCAGAATATGTTTGCCTTATGTGGTGCAACAACGAAAAGATGCCTTTTTAATGAGCCTAACTTTCAAAAGCTCATTCCTCGAGAGAGTTTGTCTTGTTTACTGAGAGTGCTCTTGAAAAGCCTCCTATTTCTCACAGTTTAGTGGAATAAGTAGACTAATAGTCAAGGCAGAAGCAATAGCCTTTCCTGCTCCACACCCTCCCTCATATTCTTTTGGGGACAATCACAAATTGTTTTTTAAAAGCCAAGTTTTCTGCCTTTGAAAAAAGATTTGGCTTCAAACTGGTAAGAGTGAAAATGCATTTCTTTCTTTCTTTCTTTCTTTCTTTCTTTCTTTCTTTCTTTCTTTCTTTCTTCTTTCTTTTCTGCCAGGCAAATGACTTTGTGTTTTCTGTCCTAATGTTGCCTGAAAAAGACAGCCATGGTTCAAAGTCAGTAACAGCTGCACACTTTCAGATGGCTCTCCTGGGCAGGTGGCATTTACTCTCTAAGCTGAATCCAAATACAGTTTCGCTTTTAGATCTATAGCTTTATAATGTCTCAGATCTCATATTTTTATGGATATTATGCAGAAAAGAAAAATGTCAACATAGCTAATTAAATCCATTTTGTGGGAAAATATTAAGTATTTCACTCGAGGGATCTTCTTTGAATTAAACTGACTTGACAGGAAGGCAAACCAATCATTCAACTGAGTACACATCCTATTTTTAAAATTATTCCTTTTATTTTTGAGATCATGATATAATTGTATTACCTTCACTTCTTTTTCCTCCCTCCAAACCGTCCTGTATACCTTTCCTTGCTGCCTTTCAAAATTGATGGCTTTTAAAATTAATGTTGTTTCATGTGTGTGTGTATACCTGTGTGTGTGTGTATGTGTGTGTTATATTCTTAAATATGTGCTACTCTGTCTGTATAATATTACTTGTATGCATGTTTCCAGGACTGACCAACTGGTGTGCTCTGCTATTCCTAGGGAAAACTACGTCTCCTGCTCTCAGCATTCCTTTGTTGCCTGTAGTTAGTTCTTTGGGGAAGGTTGAGGCCTCATGGGTTTCCCCTGTTCTCATTAGCGTGCCTGCTTTTGTCCTTGTTCAGCCCATGCTAAGGCAGTCATGTTGGTGTGATTTTATGTGTATAGCTTCTGACATTCCTAGGAAACATGGTTTCATAGCAGACTCTGTGATCTGTGGGTCTTACCCTGGAGCCCACTCCCAATGGACACATAATGCAAAACAAGTCAGACACCTAAGGCTCAGGGGATATTGAGGATTATAAAAGTGTGCATTCTTTCTAGAAACCACCATAAGACAGGCTCATTGTAAGTCAAGGAATTTTATATGTTATAAGGTATATGAATTATACTTAAAGCACTATTGTGGCTCCCTAATATATGTCTGTATTGTGTATGCATGTTTATATTTATTCAACTTTGCAGTTATGGCTTTGTTGTAGAGGTCAAACTGGTGTTGAACAAACCATCCTCTTGCCTCAGCCATCTGAGTGCTGAGATTGCTGGTGTGAACTGCCACATCTGGCTTTGTAGTTTTAGTCTGTATAATCCAACAGACTTGTTTGATTCTTTTAGCTTTTTTCATACCTTGAACCAGAATTTTGGGTTTCATTGAGATGTGAGCTATGTCTGGGTGTGGTGGTACAGTGTACACCTTTAACCCTAGCACTCAGGAGGCAGAGGCAGATTGATCTCTGTGTTTCAGGTCAGCCTAGTTTACATAGTCAGTTTCAGGCCTGCCAAGGCTGCGTAGTGAGACCCAGTCTCAAAAAAGGAAAAAAAAAAAAAAAGTGGGATATAATTACAGAAAGGGTGGGGGGAAGTTAAAAAATTTCCACAATACATTGAGAATTAAACAAACAAACAAACAAACAAAAGGTATAGATGTCAGCTAACGATGTTGGCTGGAAAAAGAGACTGACACTTGTTACTGCCATTGTGAAATTGAACTAAGGCTGACATACAAGGATCTGTTTTTGTGTGCAAAATGAATTTAGAGGTGGTAAGTATTGTAAGACTCTGATCGGGAGAGTCTATACCAAGAAGCAACAGATGAGAGAGACAGAGACTGGGTCGATGCAAAAGCTAGAGGCTTTAGTGTTCCAGTGTGCTGGAGTCCACCTGCACACAGGGGTCAGGCGACCCCAAACAGCAAATTCATAAGGTTTTTATACTCTAGCAAAGACAGACTTCAGTAACAGTACTATAATTGTTCTATAAACTGATTGGCTAAGGCATATTGGATGAGAATAAGGGTGTATTTGGAATGTGGAATTTTCTGCCTTGGTAGATGTTTAGGGCCGCAAGGCAGTTTTTCCTGGTAGGGTGTTGTAGCTGTAATGGCCAGTAGCAGTGGAATTTAATTATATGCAATCGCTCTGGTGGAGTTTCTGGAGACTGCTGGCAGGTCTAGTTTACAGCAGTACGTGGTCATTCCCAGAATGCAGGACTAAGTAAAGTCACCTGGAGGACAAGTAATCATACAGAACATGGTATTAAATGCAGAATATAAATTACATTCTAATTTTTATTCTCTCTTGTACAGTTTCTCTGTTTGGTGGAGAAGAAACAACATTTCTTTGTTTTACATGTGGATAGCCTGTTTCCACAGTGCCACCTTACAAGAGACTATCTCTCTCATCTTTACTGTGACTGTTTTATTTTGAAAAATTTATTTTGATTTCTAAATATGTGAACATGTTATCTGTAAACGGAAGTAATTTTACTTTGCCCTTTCTGACTTGGATTTCACCTGTCTCTTGTTTAATTTCTGTCTATAGCTCTGACTAGATCTTGCAGTACTATATTGAGTAGAAGTTGTAAAGGACCTTGTCTCATTAAAGGCCTGCCATTCAGAAGGCTCAGGTTTGATCCCTAACACTGAAAAGGAAAAGAAAAGCTTAAGAAAGAGTATGGCAGGCTGCTCACTCTCTCCAAATCTCTTCAATATAGTACTCGAAGTTCTAGCCAGAGCAATAAGACAACAAAAGGAGATCAAGGGTATCCAAATGGGAAAGGAGGAAGTCAAACTATCCCTATTTGCAGATGATATGATAGTGTACATAAGTGACCCTCAAAATTCCACCAGAGAACTCCTACAGCTGATAAACACTTTCAGCAATTTGGCTGGATACAAAATTAACTGAAAAAAGTCTGTAGCCTTCCTATACACAAATGACAAGCTTGCAGAGGAAGAAATTAGGAAAGCCATACCTTTCACATCAGCCACAAGCAATATAAAATATCTAGGAGTGACTCTAACTAAGCAAGTGAAGGATTTGTTTGAAAAAACTTTCAAAACTCTGAAGAATGAGATTGAAGATGATATGAGAAGATGGAAGGATCTTCCTTGCTCATGGATAGGGAGAATTAACATAGTAAAAATTGCCACCCTACCAAAAGCAATCTACAGATTCAATGCAATCCCTATCAAAATACCTACACAATTTTTAAAAGACATTGAAAGTTCAATTCTGAAGTTCATATGGAAAAACAAAAAACCCAGAATAGCAAAAATGATCTTGTGCAATAAAAGGTGCTGCGGAGGAATCTCCATACCGGATCTCAAATTGTACTATAAAGCAATAGTAATTAAAACAGCATGGTACTGGCACAGCAACAGGCTGGTGGATCAGTGGAATCGAATCGAAGACCCAGATATGAATCCACACACATATGGTCACTTGATTTTTGACAAAGAAGCCAAATCCATTCAATGGAAAAAGGATAGCATCTTCAACAAATGGTGCTGGTCTAACTGGATGTCTATGTGTAAAAAAATGCAACTGGACCCATATTTGTCACCCTGCACAAAACTCAAATCCAAGTGGATTAAAGACCTCAACATAAAACCAGAGACACTAAGTCAGTTAGAAGAAAAAGTGGGGAAGAGCCTGGAACATATTGGCACAGGAGACAACTTCCTGAACAGAACACCAACAGCTCAGGCCTTAAAGTCAACAATTAATAAATGGGACCTCATGAGACTCAGAAGCTTCTGTAAGGCTGGAGACACTGTCAAGAGAACAAAGCGACAGCCTACAGACTGGGAAAAGATCTTCACCAACCCGACATCTGACAAAGGTCTAATAGCCAAAATATATAAAGAACTCAAGAAATTAAACACTACCAAACCAAATAACCCAATTGAGAAATGGGGCTTGGAACTAAACAGAGAATTCTCAACAGAAGAATATCAAATGGCTGAGAAACACTTAAAGAAATGCTCAACCTCCTTAGTCATCAGGGAAATGCAAATCAAAACAACTCTGAGATTTCATCTTACACCCATCAGAATGGCTAAGATCGAAAACTCAAGCAACACCACATGCTGGAGAGGATGTGGGGAGAGAGGAACACTCCTTCATTGCTGGTGGGAATGCAAACTAGTACAACCACTTTGGAAATCTATCTGGTGCTATCTCAGAAAACTGGGAATAGGGCTTCCTCAAGATCCAGCTATTCCACTCCTTCCAGAAGATGCACCAGCACATAACAAGAAAATTTGCTCAACCATGTTCATAGCAGCCTTATTCATAATAGCCAAATCATGGAAACAGCCTAAATGTCCCTCAGTAGAAGAATGGATAAAGAAACTGTGGTACATATACACTATGGAATACTACTCAGCTATTAAAAACAAGGAATTTCCGAAATTTGTGGATAAATGGATTGAGCTAGAGATGATCATAATGAGTGAGTTAACCCAGAAGCAGAAAGACTCAAATGGTATATACTCACTTACATCTGCATACTAGCCCAAGGGGCATGTCTCACGAAAGCCTTCCCTTACCAGGAAACTGGGACCGAGGGGAGGACATCCTATTGGGACTCTAGATGAGAGAACCATGTGATAATAGCAATGTAGAAGGATCCAATGGGTCCTAGAAACCTACAAGTAGAACATTATGATAGGCAGATTTGGGCCAAGGGGTCCCGCTCAAACTAAGGCACTAGCCAAGGACAATACAGGCGGTAAAATTTAAACCCCTACCCAGATTTAGCCAATGGACAGGACAGTCTCCACACTTGAGTGGAGAGTGGGATATGACTTTCTCATGTAGTCTGGTGCCTCACATTTGACTATGTCCCCTGGAGTGGGAGACCTAGTGGCACTCAGAGGAAGGACAGCAGGTCACTGAGAAGAGACTTGATACCCTATGAGCATATACAGGGGGAGGTAATCCCTCTCAGGAACAGTCATAGGGGAGGGGAATAAGGGGAAAATGGGATGGAGGGATTAATGGGAGGATACAAGGGATGGGATAACCATAGAGATGTAACAAGAATAAGTTAATAAAATAAATAAATAAATAAATAATTAAAAAAAAAAGAAAGAGTATGGCATTGCAAGAGACCAATACAAAGGTTAAGAAGACCTTCATATTGAGACATTATCTGGGTTCTCTGTGTTCTTTCTTCCTCCTTATAGAGCCAGGCCCTTTCTCAAATGGGGCTCTTATGACCTACAATAAAACAAGATAGTTCACCAGAGTGCTTATGGCCAGACTTTACATGGAAAGTTGGAGGGATCTTTTTACCTTTTTTTTTTTTTCTTTTACATGGATAAGACTTTGGAGGAGAAGAATAATTTCTACGAGGCTTCTTGTATAAAGGAAATTCTTGGTTGTGTGTCTTTGCCTCAGAGAAGAGCAAATTGCAAGAAACAAGCTGCAAGAAAAGACCACAAAGGAGCCTCAATTAAAAGCTTGTTTCAGTGTCTTTAACGTGTTTTGGTCAGCAGACTGTAGAGAAATAGATTTAAAGTTTTTTACTCTAATCAATTTAGTGTGTGTGTGTGTGTGTGTGTGTGTGTGTGTGTGTGTTTGTGTGTGTACTTGTGCACATGTGCGTACACACACATGCACATAAGAGGGCAACTTTTAGGAGTTCATTTTCTCCTTCTATCGTGAGGCTCCTGGAGATAGAAATGTTTACAGCAGATGAATCTCGCTGGGCTCTAGAAACAGATTTTGTTGTGATTTCCATATATTTATATTACATTTTGTTCTTATTCACCCCTTCTCAATGTTGATGGTTTATTAGAACTCATATCCAAAGCTTCAAGAAACAATAATTATTTATAATACATAAGAAATACAATAAAATTTGTCAACAAGGAGCTTTATGAGCATAAATTTTATAGCATATTTTAAAAAGAAGTAAAAAAGCCCATATGCAATATAAAATGAACATATATAATTAGATCATTTCTTTTAATAATTATATCTGAAGAAGTATCTGCATATGAGAGTTCCTTTGAAGAAATAAATCTCAGTTCTGAGTATCTGTAGCTGACATAGTTAGTGGTGCTTTGCTTTAGTTTGTAAGACTGTAAACAACTAAATAAAGGCTTTCTGCTCACACTTTTACTCTAGGAAGCCATATTCGCATGATAGCCCACCTAGAATCCTGTTGAAATAACTATAGCAAATGTGTAGATGATACATAGAAGATGTCAGGATTTTTACTTGACCCAGAGATGACCTTTTATTTTATAATCTACTTGATCTTCACTGTGTCTGAGCTTAAAATGCTCCTCAGGCTGCTGAGTGCACGTTGGAACTCTCACTCACACACTTCAGGATGTAAGGAAGCATCTGGAATGTAATGAAAAGTAAGAAGTAACTCTCCACTGGGGGCATCCTGTGAGGTCACATGCTGACAAAAGACCACACCCAAGAAGGAGGAAGAGGCCAGAGGTAGTAGGCTGCTGGGAAAGAAGCTTGCCAGCTGATGCTGTAGTGCCAAGGCCAGATCACACTCAGATTTCAATCACTGCCCCTCCATCCCCAGACCTACAGAAGCAAAAGAGCCTGAACCTCAGAAGCTCTCTGATGTGCAGTATTATGCCCATGTCACCCACCCGCCATTTTGTACAAATTCTACTATATCACATTTTTATCTACCTTGGTTACAGTTGTTGAATGCCCTTCTTAGTAACATTTCAAGTATTTACTTTCAGCACTCAGCACTTTTGTTTTGGGTAGGTGCACATGCGCGCGCACATGCACACATTTGGTTTGGTGGCTTCATTCTGGGTCATTTCTATTTTCCAGGGCAGCATGACAACATTTCTCTTAGTCTTGTTATCATGTAGGTTAATCTGATGGACTCTCAGGAAGAACATTTGGAAACTGCTGAAAGAGCGAGATGACTGTTATCTCATGTCCAATTCCTAGTTCTGCTTGCTTCTTCCGTGCTGCACTGATTCTATCTACCCTGAATAAGACATAAGGGAAGTGATTTGCCTATCAAGTCTATTTCCATAGTTATGTATTAGCTATTTTTCTGTTGCTGTGATAAAAATAGCATGACCAAACCAGAATAAGGGATTTATTTTAGCTTTTGGTTACAGAGGGATAGAATCCTTATCATAGGGATGCATGACATGATGGGAGGCCTGCCTGCAGGAACAAGGGGCTGGTTGGTTACATTTCATTCATACACAAGGGCAGGGGAGCTTTGAACTTTTCCAAGCCTACTTTATTTGGTGTTCTTTAATGCTTATACCTCCCTTACCACCCACCTACCCTAGATAGGAGAGAAAAGAGGTTAATGGGAACAGGAGAAGTAGACCATTTAAGACTCAGTTCCTTGGAGTGATTCCACTCTTTGTTGTCAGGATTCTAGCAGACCTGTTAAACAGCAAAGCAGCAACTCAGCAAAGGTGACCACAACTGCAGCAGCCAGAACCAGGGACCTCAAAGTGTTCTCTGGAGCCTTTCTTTCTGGGAACATCTCAAAGAGGAGTGATGAACAAACAAAGCAAAAAGACCACACCCCTGCAACAGGCAGTTCTTCTTCTAGTAGACAAACACCAGATGCCGTCTCAGAAGTCTGTTTCCACCGGACAACCACTGTACACCTTCACCCAAGTCTGTTTCACATCCCACACTTGGGATCAAAACAAAAATATGTTTACAGTCATGAGAGAGAGAGAGAGAGAGAGAGAGAGAGAGAGAGAGAGAAGAGAATGAGTTGGGTGTGGCTATAAACCTTTATAACCTGCACCAGTGATGTGCTTTCTCCAGTGTGGCTGTACCTCCTAAAGGTTCCATAATCCCCTCAAATAGCACCACCAACTGCAGGCCACATGCCCAAATACACGAGCCCATGAGGGATATTTCTCACTCAAACCAGTTCATCTACATATGCTCCTGTAACTAAAATCTCCTCATTGGAATATTGCTGAAATGGGCTTATGAGCATTACTGGAAGCAGATAGTTTGAAATTGTTGGACTTAACCTATGTATGTTTCCCTTTTAACCCGCCCCCTCTGTGTATGTGTGTGTGTGTGTGTGTGTGTGTGTGTGTGTGTGTCCATGTGGGTGCTGATTGAGTCCATGTGTGGAGGTCAGAAGACAACCTCATGTGGTTAGTCTTTGCCTTCTACCCTATTTGCAACAAGGTTTATTGTCCTTTGTGGGACTCTGCTGAATAAAGTTGAAGTCTGACTTCTTCGGATATCTGATTTGTGCTCTGTCTATGAAGAATGCTCACCCCCCCTTTTTTTTAGCGGAGTTCTCACTCCAACTGATCTGGTGATTCCAGGCTTTGTAAGGGGCCTCACATAGTCCTAAAAGAAAATACAGGGCCGACCTTTTCTTGATAAGAGACTTTAAGAAGCATGGGGGTTTTCCGGGAAGTACCTCACCCCATGCTGAGATCCTATCCTTCAGCAAATGGCCCTTAACTGTACCTAGGAATCATCTCCTCTCATGCACAGGATTATCAAATATTGTTTTTCCCCTTCTTGTAATAGGATCCTGAGGTATTTACTGTAAGCAAAGCACTGTATATAGGTGAAGTATCCTGGCACCTTTAGCTCTATCGAATCGGGCACATTCACCCTCATGACCCCACTCACCCACCCACCCACCCACCCATGTTCAGGGCTTATAAATCCCTGATTCACAAGTAAAGTCCACCTTGACCGTAAAGACTCCATTTATTCTGGGAGAAACTGCCGCTGGATGCCCAGTGATCAGGCAGCAGTGATGGAATTGCCTTTACAGCTGCTGAGGCCTCCTCAACCACTGCAGATAGCTCTGTGCTGAGCCCCTGGGAAACACTCACTGAGCCTGCATCTCACAGAATCTGCCTTAGGGCATTTGCCCGCTTTGTTTGCCCTGCCTGCCTGGCACAGCAGACAGATAGAGAGCTGTGACATAGCAAAACCATCACAGGCCTTTGGAACGCCTGAGTTTCCATTTCCTCCTGATACCAACAATTTCATTGCCTTTTGGCTGGTTTCTGGCATTTGCCTGCTTTCTATGCCATGACCTCTGCACCAGGAGATGTAACACTTCTGGGATCCCTGCATCTCCACTGCCTTCTGAGACTGGCACTCCCTTTCTATAGCACTCTAGCTGCCCCTGAGTGAGAGATGTTCTTGTCTGGAGACAAGCGGTGCCCAGACCAACCCGCAGGACGTGGGACACGCCACCAGGTGCGGAACTACAGTCTTTCAACAAGTATTCCAGGATTA
Organism: Acomys percivali; assembly: GCA_907169655.1. NCBI lineage: Eukaryota > Metazoa > Chordata > Mammalia > Rodentia > Muridae > Acomys > Acomys percivali. Next base: position 17,754,905 of record OU015749.1, read on the forward strand.
CTGACTCACAAAATTCTGAGGGATTCCTTGTCTGTGTCTCATACTCTCATCTCACCATAAGAGTGCTAGAATTGCAGACCTATGTCCACCCTGTGGCTTTACATAGTTTCTGGGCTCCAAACTTAAGTTCTCACTTGTACAGCAAATACATTACTGATGAAGCCATCTCCCCAATCCATATGTGTCTCTCTGACTACAGCAATCACTTTCTGTCATTTCCTTGATGTAGCTTTTAAGGTTTCAAGGAGATCACTGTGTCGGCCACTACTATTCCTGGATTTTAATCAGGTGATTGCCCTGTGGCTGGGTAGAAGCACTCTTGAAGAGCCACTGTGTTAAGCAATAAGGTCCTTTCCTTTTCATGCTTATGAATATCCATTGCTTTTCCTCACAAAAATTACATTTAAATTTATGTTTCTCACCTCCTGAGGTTCATATGATAGGCAAGAACACCATTTTTTCTTTTGCTAGAAATTAACTGTGAGAGTGGGCATAAATTCATACCTGTCATAGAAGTCTCCCACAAGTGGGTAATTTTTCATTTTTCTCAAATCCCTATCAACCTTGTCTATATATTTCTCAATTTCTATCAAATTGATGATCTACAGCAATGTAAGTACAACCATGAATACCATTTATCACTTTGAAGAAAAACTCAAATAACTGAACATTTCACCTTTATTTGCATGATTTTGAGAAAACATGAAAGGAAATTCTAGTTTTAGCTTCCTTTTTATGAAATGCTCTTGACAGGGTCTTACTATGAAGCCTGCACTGTCACCGAACTCACAATTCACTTCTGTCAGCCTATTGGGTGATTATGGGTATACATTACAGTTGTCTTTAATGATGAACATTGTTAGTTTGCCTCCCTACTTTCTTGTTCGGAGCCAACCCAGGGTCATTCAAGGCCAAAAGAGTCTACTGGCAAGATACTGATGCCCCGTTCCAAAGCTAAACTTCCTCCTTTCAGCCTCTGCAGAACTTCCTCCTTTCAGCCCCTGCAGAACTTCCTCCTTTCAGCCTCTGCAGAACTTCCTCCTTTCAGCCCCTACATAACTTCCTCCTTTCAGCCTCTGCAGAACTTCCTCCGTTCAGCCTCTGCAGATGCCGTTTAGCAGGTTAGCTGGGGAATTTCCGCGAGATAGTTAGCTAAGATAAGCTAGGAATTGTTCCAAGGTGAACCATAGGATGTTCCCCTGTGGTATCTGGAGGCATTCTCGGGCCCCCCCTACTGCTTAGCTCCTGCCTCTACCCCATATAAGCTTTTGCTTTTGATTCAATAAACAGACCTTGATAGGAACTCTACTTGGTCTCACCTCCTTCTTTCTCACCCCATCTTTTCAGGTATGGCTCCCCTTGCGACCCTGTAATTACTGGTCCTGCTGGACGGGACACTTTCTTAGGCCATGCTCTGAGATTCTATGTTTGAAAAATAAAAAATAAAAAAGAATAAGACCTCAGTCAATTTATTCAGTGATTGCTGTTTCTGACACTGCAGGTTTCTACTGCCTAGAGGCCAGGTATCAAAGTGGAGGGAAAATGACAGAGGGAAGAGTGTGTGTTTAGTGTCAAGTGATAAATGCACTCTTTGCCCATAGCTATAGGCTACAGAAATTTCTTTTGCATGTAAATGTGAACAACAGATCCAACTTAAAAGATTGCATTAATCTACTTCTTAATGGTATAATCTCTATAAACCTTAGAATGTATGGCTTCTACAGTCACTGGAAGTCTGGAATTTCTCATGTGATGATATTTCTTTCTATGTGGAAAGGTCACACATTAAATTTATTTTAGAAGAAACAAAATCAGTCTTATGTCATCTGAAAACTTTAGTGTTCTAGTAGGATCAGATGTGATAGCCCCTGATGATTAGTAACTCCTGGTCAGTAGGCTTATACAGGGTTGCCTATGGAATATCGTAAACAGGTTTATGGATTTTTCCCATCCCTGTTCTGGTAATTATATTGTGACTTTTTCCATTCATTATTTATATTTTAAATTATACATATATATATGTGTGTGTGTGTGTGTGTGTGTGTGTGTGTGTGTGTGTGTGTGTGT
>OU015749.1:17775034-17786363 GCA_907169655.1 Acomys percivali
GTTGCTGCTTTATTAGACTCCAGCCTATAAGCACCGAAAAAGCAGCATAGACTTATTTTATTCTTGTATTCCTCATGAAAAGCAGAGTTCATCTCTAAATATGTAGGCAATAAGCATTTTATCTGAGCCATCAGGTGTTGAAACACTTCCAGGATGATTTAAGGACAACTCAAATTCTAGAAAATATCTTTTCCTACAACTGTCATTCTACCAACAAATGTTTTACTTTCCTTTGGAACTGACTTTATTGCTGCAACAGAAAGAAAATATCTTCCTTTGAAACCTTTTGTTCAGAGGTTCTGTGTAGTCCAAGGCACAGAGCAGAAAGGTTTATATCAAAGGACTTGTGAAAACAGAGTCTTGAGAGCTAAAAATCCAATTTGGAAGTGTTGTAAAGATTGTGCTGTCGGTGGCCCTGCAGAAGCAACTTTCAAGATGAAGGCAGAGTATATGTTTAAAGCTTTTTGTGAGAGCAGTAAATATGACCAGGTGTAGCAGGTCCCCTTAAGTTTCAATCACAGCTGATGGGCAGACTGTTGACCTGAAAGCCTTTCAAAGAGCAAATGTCTCATTTCCTGGAAATGTTCTACAGCTATTGTTGGATAAAGAGGTTAAAGTTTCAGAGACAGCAGTCGAGGACAGGCAGTGAGTTCCCTTTTTGAGACCTTTCAAGTCCTTCTAGAACTTTAATTGTTGGGAGAATAAACAAGGATTAATTTTGAAATTCACATATTATGTTCTTTCTAGACCCACTGTCATTTAATGGGCCCTGTTGGTCCTCTATCCTGACTGAAGCTTCCATGTGGGCGCCTTCATCTAATTATCTTAGAAAGTCACAAGTTCTACCCCCACCTGTCCCAGGCAAACATTGTTTTGGAAGTTAACCATAGCTTATAATTTCCCAAAGAAGAATTGTGTAAACTATATGCAGTAGATAAACATAACTGTAGACATTAAACTTCAGGCCATGAAGGACAGTGATGTGTTGGAGTCAGGAAACATGTAAAATGAGGCCTGTGATTGTCATTGTGAACAACAGAGAATGTCTAGGCTGAAGCAGTGTGTGCTGGGGCCGCTCAAGCCAAACCCAGCAGATACTTTTAGTTCACAACATGGAGGCAAGATCAGCCACAGTGGGGGGTACTCCTGCACTCCTAGCATTCAGGAGGCTGAGGCAGAAGGATTGAAAGTTCATGATTTGTTGCCTGGGCTCATAGAAAGACATTTTCTCAAAAAAACAAAGCAAAAACCCAACCCCTCAAAAACAAACAAACAAATAAACAAACAAACAGCAACAAAAAAGACAAACAGAAGGAGATGAGTCTAAAGTGATCAAATCATCTAGAGTCTCTAGGTCAGAATTGTGGAATGAAATTGTTGCTCAAGAAAGGAGCCCTTGCTATCTCCCCGAGACCCCCGGAGTGTAGGGTCGGAATTGCTGTGCGTGTGTTGAGCTAGCCATGAATCTGGGGCCTGGGAAGGAAGTATCAGAATTATTTCTTCATAGATGATGATTAAGCAAGGTCAGAGAAGGCTGTTCCCATTTGCCTGGGAAAGTCATAGTTGATGGACTCTGGGTCCCATCTGGATTATGAACCATTTTAAAGTATTCAAATACTCAAAAGTTTAAAGAGATACATGAAGATATAAAATATCTGGATATCAAAATTAGAGTATATAATATTAGAGAAATATATGGGATTGGACTAACATAACATTTGATGTAGCAGAATAAGTGAAACTGAAGGTGTGAGCATAGACCACCTCAACTGAAACACAGCAAGAAAAACAAAATAAGCTATAGCTATAAAACAACTTCAAGTGCCTAATACACATGTGATTTTAGTCCCCAAAGATAAGTGGACAGGAAAAATGCATGAAAAGATTATGGCTGAAAGTGTCCCAAATTTGATGAAACTGTAGATCCATGAAGCTAAGGAATCTAGTAAATCATTGAATAAATGTACATGGCATCTATATGCCAACCAAACAAAATTAGATTGGATGGAAAATGGGAGACCTCATTTACATATTGCCTTCAAAACCCCAACTTAAACACAAACAAATAAAATAAAATAAAATAAAATAAAATAAAATAAAATAAAATAAAGGATTCAGCCAGGCATGGGTGGCACATGCCTGTAATCTCAGTACACGCAGAGGCAGAGGGAGGCATAGCTCTGTGAGTTGAGGCTAGCCTTGTCTACAAAGCAAATCCAGGAAGGCCAACGGTACACAGAGGAAGCCTGTCTTGAAGAAAAGCCAAAAAGGACTCCAAATACTAATATTAGTCAAATTATTCTATATGACTAGAAAATAGCATTCATAGAAAAGAATATCATCGATGAATAAATTATCATTTATTAAAATGACAGATAAACTAAAATATCTACTTACTAAATATGGTGTATTGAAAGCATGGAATAAAAGCTGATAGAAGTGAAGAAATAAATAAACTCATCAGAGATTCTAATACCTTCCTCTGTGGAGCTGAAAGAATAGCTATGCAGACAGTCAATGGCCATGGGAGACTCCATAGGCATTCTTTACCAACCTCCATGTAATTGATACTGCAGCTTGTGCTAGGCAAGAGCTGAATACATACAATGCCTTCAAGTCAAGGGGATGACTTGGCAATAGCTGACATGTTCTAGGTGACAGTGAAAGTTTAAATGCTTTTCTAAGGTGTCAAGCTGGGCAAAGCGTAGTCTCCAGCTGGATGGAATTTAACCAAGCTTTAACAAATCTCTGAGAAAATCCTCACATATTTGAAAACTAACACAACTGACCTTATGTGCATTACAGTCACTTTGGATTCACCTCCATGTACAACTGGAGATGCTGAGTTAAAGTGGGAATTTATATGACAGGGTTTCAGGTACTCGAGAAGAGCCTGTTGCCGTGTAGCCTCACAATCAGGGAGGACCAGTCGGTGCCCTCACCACTTGGTCTGTGGCTAGCTGTCAGGAGGAGCCAGCACACACATCTCCTCATCAGCTGTCCCTGCTCTGCCGCAGTTACATTCAAATAAAATAAAACAAAATAAAATCAATAAAACCAGCACACAACCCATATTTTGAAGGGTTTTATCCATAAAGGAGGAATGTGCTAGGACTTATTTTCACCCATGGCTGGCAATTTAGAAGGATGATTTTATTTGCAAGAATATACCTACTACAGTGTAGAGTAACAGCAAAATTACTAAACTACTTTTCTTTAGAAGCATCTTTGCAAACATTGAAAATGAACTATCCTCCTGCCGGTCACATGCTTAGTCTTATATTAACACTGGGAAGAGTGTTTCTCTTTATACTGCTCTTTAGGATAAATGCTATGCTGCATGATTTAGAGAAACAGTGGTGACCGTTCAGTACCATATGTAGAATCTTTCTGAAGAGTATATGAAGTGTTTAACATAATTGAATGATCTAAATGCAATCAAGTAAAAGTTGGATGGACTGTCGAAGTGTTTCAAAGTGTTATTTTTTCATTAAATACAGCCAAACATTTCTGCAGTGTTGTTATTATTTTTGTAGCACCAGAATCTGAGTACATTCCTTGTCTAAGCCTGTTGTGAATTTTTTTTTCCTGTGGAGATGAAAGCAAATGCCCGCTTACCTCAAATAGGGAACCAATGAGAGAGCCAAAGTACCAATTCCACAAAAGGGCAACTGGGTGAACCAAGTTTACTGGATTTACTTATTGAACATAGGTGAGGAATTGCTTACTGGGTGTGGTGGCCCCCCAAATCCAGAGGATTGAAAGATCTCACTCCAGCCTGGATGATGACTTCCTTATAGCCGTGGAGCCTAGTCTCCTGCTTCAGCGACTCTTTCTCCATCTTTATATATGTTATCCTCCTGAGCCCACCAGACCATGCAGAACTTAGGGAGAACTGCCCACAGCTGGGAGGAGGCTATGGGCAAGAGTGGCTGGAACGTCTGCTTAGAGTCTCCTGACACTCCCCATTCACTATTTCTGTGAGGGAAGATCAGTGGGTGGGATCATGAGGGTCTCTTGCTGTGACATGTGGAAAACATCTTTAGATTTTATTACAAGTATACTTGAAGCAGTTTATCAGAAATAGTTCACCTAGGAGCTCTTAGCCTATTTTCATCAGGTGTCATCTTCATCTATATTGCAAGAGCATTTCTGCTACATATTTCATTTATTTGCCAAGATGGTTGGAAGGAACTAATCTGCATCTTCCTATACCCCAAGCCACATTTATTTGGCATGTATGCTCTTGTATTCTTACCTTAGAGAATATACATTTCTTTCACAAAGCAGTAATGTTTACAGTGTTTTTGAAGAATAAAATACATTGAGATTTATGCTGGTCATGTGTATTTACTTTTAAAGCTATTTCTACTCAAATAGATTTAAATTTACAGTTTTGTTATTGCTCCAACACTTTTTACATTTTCTTCAATTTGCATGTGTAGCACATGCTTCCTCACTAATGTTGGTGTTTATTGATTTATTTTTTATACAAAGTTTCAGTAAGCATTGTTATTATTCTCAGCGACTATGCTTGGGTATGCTTTGATTGTTGTTATCATTTCCCCTTTTCTAGAAAAATACTCTGAGTTATAGACAGCTAAGAACTCAAATGCAAAATAATTGTTGTACTAAACTGGCCCAGTTATTTTTGGACTGTTTTTTTTAATTCATGATAACTCAAACCAGTGCTGCAGTGGTAGAAACAAATGCATGGAGTTGAGAGGTACAAAGCGTTAGGATTTAGTGGCTCACCTTATCCCTTTATTTGTAATTAATGACTTAGTGTACTTCTTTTCTTCCTTCAAAACTTGGTCTTCAGTGCCTTTGTCTTGAAGAACAAGGTGCCAGTGGTTCTTTGTCTCTGCTTCAAAATATTATAAGAGACCATCAGTTCCATAAGAAGTGTAAAACACCCAAGGTACTGTTTGGTCAGCCTTTAGAGTGCGGCACCCTGTAAGTCACGAGTTTCTAACAGCTTTGCAAGAAGGCTGTTACTTCTATTACTTTTATTTATGGATTTATTTATTTTATGTGTGTGTGAGTGTATGTTTGTGCATCTTGTGTGTGCCTGTGTGTATGTTTGTGCATCCTCTGTGTGCTTGTGTGTGTTTCTGCATCTTGTGTGTGCCTGTGTGTATGTTTGTCCATCTTTCGTGTACCTGAGTGTATGTTTATGCATCCTGTGTGTGCCTGAGTATATGTTTGTGCATCTCGTGTGTGCAGGTGCCTGTGGAGGTGAGAAGCAGGCATTGGATCTCCTAGAACTGGGGGTACAGGTTATTGAGCCACCTGAGGTGGGTGCTGGGGATGCAGCCCAGGTTCTCTTTGAGAGCTGCGCAAGCTCTTAACTGATAAGCTTTCTCTCTAGCCCTTTGCTGTTATTTTATAGGTGGACAAAATAAAGACGATAATTCTCTTTATTTGATTATTTAAATTTTACTATGGGAATATTGGTAGATACAGGAAATAAAATAGAGGAAAAATGATATGGAAACAAGCTAGAGAATGGCCTTTGGCAGTCATGTTTCATCCACCCACATTCCCTGTCCTACTCTAATACTCACTTTTATTTCCCACAGTCTTTGGGAATTTTAATGCCTTGCCCAAGACCATCTGCTTAGACGCTATGTGAGCACTGCGGGCAGAAAGAACGTTTGATCCATTTTAACACTAGCACAACCATCAACAATAGTTTCTTCTTTTACAAGAAATGACTTACTCATTAGAAAAATCCTACATGGTTAATAAGTTCAACCCCACTTTTCAAATGTGGGAAGTGAGTTACAGCGAGGGTGAACTACTGGATGAGAGTGGGAAAGCTGGAATTTTGATCAAAATAGACTGGCCTGAGAGAGACGGAGAGAGAACAACCTAAAAATAATTTGCAATGGCAAAACCAATATCTCAAAGGTGAAACCTTTTGGTCTTATTGGTCAGCCAGCAGCCCTCTCTGCTGACATTTTGCTATCCACTTCCAGTTTTAGTACCCCCTCAAGGAGAGTGAACATTTGAGTGACAGCACAGTTACCAGCAGCAGCAGAGTCTGTCTGGGTAGATTTCTGATACTTTATGTGGTCAAGTCAAAAAAAGAAGGGAATGCAGAGGTTAATGGTTGAATTTAGCCTGCTCATTTTTGAGAGTCGGCTACCAGAATTCTGTGTTTGAGTGGAACACAGCTCGTGTGAGTCAACCTAGGATTGGGTCAAACTCTGAAAAGTCTACAGGGAGCTAACATTTGTTTTTAATTCCAGCTGGTCTTTGTGTCAGGCTTGCTAAGTTAGTTTCAGTGTGCTGGACTTTTGTCTGGAGCGTGTTCACCACATCATCACGCTGAGCTAGAGATGATCATAATAAGTGAGTTAACCCAGAAGCAGAAAGACTCAAATGGTATATACTCACTTATATCTGCATACTAGCCCAAGGGGCATGTCCCACGAAAGCCTTCCCTTACCAGAAAACTGGGACAGAGGGGAGGACATCCTATTGGGACTCTAGATGAGAGAATCATGTGAGAATAGCAATGTAGAAGGATCCAGTGGGTCCTAGAAACCTACAAGTAGAACATTATGATAGGCAGATTTGGGTCATGGGGTCCCGCTCAAACTAAGGCCCTAGCCAAGGACAATACAGGCGGTAAAATTTAAACCCCTACCCTGATCTAGCCCATGGACAGGACAGTCTCCACACTTGAGTGGAGAGAGGGGTTTGACTTTCTCATGTACTCTGGTGCCTCACATTTGACTATGTCCCCTGGTGGGGGAGACCTAGTGGCACTCAGAGGAAGGACAGCAGGTCACTGAGAAGAGACTTGATACCCTATGAGCATATACAGAGGAAGGTAATCCCCCTCAGGAACAGTCAGTCATAGGGGAGGGGAATAAGGGGAAAATGGGAAGGAGGGGAGAATGGGAGGATACAAGGGATGGGATAACCATAGAGATGTAACAAGAATAAATTAATAAAAAATAAAAAATAAAATAAAATAAATAAATAAATACTATCACAGTCATTATTATGCACTGTTGTTTTATCAGTAGCAATGTAGAGGAGAGAGGCATTTGGGTCAGGAAGGAACCTTTTCTTTCTCTAGAGTCACCTTTTCAGTTCCCAAAGGGTATGCAGGGAACGCTCGGCATGCTCTCAGATTAACTGCTATGTGGTTAGCAGAGATTTTCTTCCCTGCTCCGGGCCCTGAAATGGCATCTGTTACCTACAATTCAAAGTCATAAGAATGTGAATGCATAGCCACAGCATTATTCCGAATAGGGGAAGGAGAAAAATGACAGGAAAGAATGGGTTGGGAATAGAATACATTTCCTCCTTTGTTAAGAGTCATGATACTGTGACTTAGGATGTTGAACGTGATGCAATTAAAACGCAAATGATTTTGTGGTGCGGCTGTGTGCAAACACTGCATTTTTCTTTTGTCCCGAAAGTCTTTTCATAGAAACCCAAGCAGAGTCTTCTTTTCCTGCCTGGAAGCGGGAAGTCTGTCGCTCTGGTTGGCGGTCAGAGTGTAGTATCAGGATGCAGGTTGTTTTGTGGAGTAGCGTAGTATTCTCAATGGCTTCTCAGTTTATTTCCTAAACTGTTTTAGAAGGTTGTGTTTTCTAGATCCTCAGCCAGCTTCTGCATAGCTTCTTTTCACAAACCTTTTACTTACTCATCAAAGTAGCCTCCTCCTCCCGCTCACCTAGTAAACTTTAACTAGGCTTTGGATGGACAGAAATCAGGGCTCTTACTGAGATCACTTTTCTATTAAAAGAGGGAAGGAGAGCAAACTGTTGCAATGACTCATTGCACACATCACAAATACCTCACTCAGGTCCCAGTTCCCCCAAAGGCCAACTTACAACAACATCATGATCCAAGGGTCAACGGAGTAATTTATCCCAACAGCTTTACACTTGTAAGTGCCTTGTTAAGTTGTGATGTAGGCCACTGTGTAGGCCTCATCAGTATACCTGACAAGTTTAAACATTAACTTTGGGCAACAGAAATTTTTACATTATCACCTGTTGGTACTACAGGGATTAGGAGGCTATTTGAATTTTACATTGTTTTGCACAATTGCAAAGCTTGAAATGATTATTTTCAAGGTTGCTCACTGCTTTTTTTAGAAATGTTCAGGGTTAATTTGAAGAGCCGAAGAACATGTCTTAACCCCCCTCCCCCACTTTTCATGCCTCTTTTAAAAAGCACACACAAGTGTGATTGACACATAGAAGCTGTATGTGTTTGATATATACAACTTGATGAGCTTGAAGTGCATGGCTCTCAAAATTATCTTAAAGAGAAATTATGCATCCTTCTGTATCTAATGAAAATGTGCATGTAGCACAGTGAAGGAGTCACATTTGTTTTTCTATATGCATGGTTAATAAGGAGCACAGAAGAGACAAATTGATCTTGAGAAAAATAAATTACACTATTGATGAGGTTTAATTTATTTCCTAGGCAATTTAATAAATAAATGCTATCAGTTATGCAAAAATATTTTGTTTCTGTTGATTACTAAATTTGAGAGAGAACAACTTCTGAATTTGTATTTGTTTGAGATGTTGAAAAAAATTTTTTTTTTCCCTGACATTACTGTAGAGTTCTTTTTCATAGAGGATTAACTTTTTTCAGATTGGGGAACTCTTGAGATCATAACTGAGTAGAACACTACAAACATTAGTTGTTTTATGAGAGAGAAAAGGATTATGTTACAGTATGGTAGAGTTCTTCAATATGGCAGAACTGCTCATAGACAGGCAGATAAAATAAAACATGGAGGTTGATGTACGCAATGATGGGGGCGCACAAGTCCCATTGGCTGCTGCTGGTGAGAGTTGATGTGATATGCTTCACTGCAGGCACAAAAGACCTGGACATGGAGATAGGGAGCCAGCACTCGAATCTCTAGTCTGAGGTTACAGGCTTTATGTACCGTGATGAGAGTGTGATAGCCAGATGAGTGAAAGTGGGTGGCCTAAGAACAGGAACACAGATGTTGATGAGGAGAAGCAACAGGGATCCCTAGACATGATTCCTCCTTCTTCTAGTCCTATGTCTTCCTTACATAAGTGGGCCCTGCCTTTCAAGACATGCAGCCTGCCCTTCTAGAGCACCAGACGTCCCAGGTCCTGCCACTACTCCTGTCCTTCTCAGATGGGATGCTCTGAGAGCCTCAGCTTTGGTGTCTTTTCTTCTCTGAACTTACCCAGAGATCTCTCTAACAGCTGCTAATGGCTTCAGGTGACTCAAGCCATAGGTCAGACATGGCTACCTGGGAAATCTCTTTAAGCAGTGGCATGAATGCCCATGTAAAGAAGACGCCAGTTTCTCAAAGATTAGATAATTGCAATTTAAGCAATGCTTGCGATTTGAGGATAAGACATGCCCTCACTCTTTAGGGGGCTGAATGCTTTGGCTTTACCCCCCCCGTTTTTTTCTTTTTTTAGTTATTTAACTGTGGCCCATCATAGTAAGCCCACGCAGAAACTCTCTTCTAGCCCCCCTCAGCTACTCTTAAAGCATATCCATCAGATAACAGGCATCACATCTTCATCCGAGCATTTGTTTAGTGAGCATTATGTTCAAGGCTCTGTCTTAGGCATACAGTGATGAGAAATACAGGAAAAATCCTTGACTTCAAGAGGGAATTGGCCTTTTTCTTTGATAAAGTGGGTACACCTGTATGGGGGAAGTGAGGCTAGGTAAGCAAGTGTAGATATCTGTTGAGGTATAGTGTATAAGGCAAGCCACTCTGATAAGGGGTCTTCTCATCAGAGTCCTGTAGAATAAGAAGGGACAATTCCCAGGGTACCCAGGGAAGTATGTTCTAGGCGGAGGAGTGGGCTCAGCATGCTCGAGGGCCATGGAGGCCATCAGTGCATCACAAGGGAACAGCAGTTGAAAGGGAGATGGTCAGAGAAGAGCAGACGGGCTTAGTATGCAGGACCCTGGGGCCTTTTAAAGGCTTAGGTTTTATATGGAAAAAGGCAAGAAGGCACGCGATTTTTGTTCAGACATGATGCGTTTTATATTTAATAGGACTAATTTTATTGCACCATGGAAGTAGGGTATAAGGTAAAAGAAATAAGGAGATATGCCTGTCTTTTAAAAAAGCTACTGCAATAGTGCAGTTGACAGACATTGGTGGACGTGAGGAAGGTGGTAAGGAATGGGAAAGCACTCTTTCTTATGGTGCTTGTGACTTTCATAATGGCTTAGATGAGGGCAGTGGCTAGAAGACAACTGTGACCTATTATCTCTGTTTTATAGAAGAAGGGGAACACATTTCAGCTGATTTCCTGCACGTCTTACTGAGTAAGTTGTAGGACGGCGAGATGCAGACACAGCAGTTTGGAATTCTGAGGGAGCTCAGGCTTTCTGCAGCCTTTGTATGTCCTGCCCGCTAGACGTGTCCCTCAAGGTTCAGACCCCTCATTCACAGCTCGTAAGATGTTCCCTTTCCTCTTCCTATACTCTGATGGTGGCTATCAGTCCTTCGTGTGCATGCTGCTCAACACTTGGCTGTTTCTCAGGTCATATTCTTATGTGTCTCTATCCTTTCCTCTTCCAAAACAAACATGGATCATTAACATCGGGTTAGCCACTCACCCTAGTCCAGAACGGCTTCATCTTAACTGATAACACCTGAAGCTACTGTATCCCAAGTGTGGTAACCTTTAAGTTCTGGGACTTGAGTTTAAACGTTTCATATGATGGTAGTTGTGGTCCCTTTCACCTCCCAGAAGTTTTTTTGTTTTACTTTTTATTTTTGAAGTTTTTTGAGTTTCCATCTTTCTTCCCCAAAAGATTCTTTTTTTTAATTAGTTTATTTGATCACTTTATTTTTATTTATTTATTATTTTTTTATAACACATTTTTATTGAAAAATAAAATAATTCATGTTACATCTCATTTTCTATCCCATCCCATGCATCCTCCCATTCCTCCCTCCCTCCCACTTTCACCCCAATCCCCCTTCCCTATGACTGTGACTGAGGGGGACCTCCTCCCCCTGGGGACTGACTCTCACAGGATCTCAAAGGATTCCTTTTTAAATGGAAGTAACAATAAAAAGTGTAATATTCTTTTAAAAATTATTATTATTGTTGTTATTGTTGTTAATCGTGTATATGCAGTACCCATGGAGGCCAGAAGGGGACGATGGATTCCCCTGGAATTGGAATTAACAGGCTCTTGTAAGGTACCTGACCTCAGTGCTGGGAACTGATCTCAGCTCCTCTGCAAGATGTGAAGAAACAGCTAGCTGGTGGGTGTAGGGGTCTCTCTCTCTCTCTCTCTCTCTCTCTCTCTCTCTCTCTCTCTCTCT
>OU015749.1:17786373-17798058 GCA_907169655.1 Acomys percivali
TCTCTCTCTCTCTCTCTCTCTCTCTCTCTCTCTCTCTCTCTCTCTCTCTCTCTCCCAGCCCCCAATATTCACCGCCCATCTCTAGAACAGTCGCTTAGAGCTCTTTCAAACTTAGTACGCAAGACCACTGGAAGAAGGCCAGTTGGCAAATGTTCCCCTGATGCAGACCATGGTAAAACTGTGATTGGATCAGGGAAACAAATGCAGAGAACATCTCCAGGAAACCCACATCTGTCCCGGGTTTTAGAAAAGTTAATTTCACAGAGAAATTTGATACGAAAAAGAAATCATCATCAATCCATTCCTGGAAACTGTCTATTAGCTAATGAAATTGTTGGGCTACAGCCGTCAGTAAATGGGAACTTAAAGTTTATATATTATCCGCATTCTTGTCTGCCAAAACCAGGATACAGAACAGGACAGAAGGGGCCAATTCTTTTTGTTTTCCTAATCAAAGGCAAGAAGATTCATAGTCCCCTGGCTTCCTGTGAGGCCCTCACGAGGCTCAGGTGTTTTGGTTGAATACATATGTGAGACATAAGATCTCTAGTTTGTATGCATTTCTCCTATGTCACCTTGATTTTGTCACTTTTTTAAACAACCTCTTCCATTATTCTTCTCCTTCTTCTTTCTCTTCTTTTCCTCTTCTATCTTCTATCTTCTTTTCTTTTTCTTCCTATTCCTTCTCCCCCTTCTCCTCCTTTAGTTTATGTTGGTATCTATTTGCTGGGTGGGTATGAGTGAAATGCGAGCTCTGAAGAAAGTAAATATTGCATAAGATTCCTCTTGTGTCAAGTTTCTATAGAAATGGAAACATCAAACGGTCAATTCTACAATACCAAGTGGTTATTTCTATCTTGAATTGTAAAGGTGGCTCAGTATATTCTCAGGTTTATACCCAGTCAGAGCCTGTTTGTGTCACCCACCTTTAAAACTTTAATTTGGTTGGCTGTTGTTTTATGTTTGTGAGATTTTATGCTACCCAGATCTCCTTGCTTAATGGCATAATTGGTGGTACTGCCCGGATGTTTGGATAGAGTCTGGCTGCCAGTAATTAATAAATACTGTTACTTAAGGATATGGAAGGTACTTTGATCATAAAATAAATGTTTACACTGGGAACATGCATTTGCCTTCCTGTAATGTGAGTTTCCTTTGTCTTGATTAGCACTGGAGTTAACCGTTTGAGGAACGCCAATTAAATACAGGCCTTCTCAAGAACACAAATGCCTTTCAAACACAGGCTGCATGCAGAGGGGCAAAGGCAATTGGCAAGCCATCAAAATGAGAAACAGGAGGATTGCACTGGAATCTTAATGTCACTCCTTATTAAAGTCCTTGTTGTGGGACAAATTCCTTAACTTGTTGATGACCATCTTATTTACAATAAGAACACATGAGTATCTCAAAATTGAGCTCTGCATGTGACTACATTTGTTACTTATTACTATTAATTATTTTTAACTTTTCTGTACGATTGAGTTTACAATATTTTACAAAAGTCTGCCTCTCTATATCTATTGCATAAATAAAGCACACATATGCATAGGTATATACGCATATATAATTTACCATGGATCTACAAGTTGGATCGAGCTTGACAGTGCAGCGCTTACTTGTCCTCAGGGCAGCTAGGGCTGCTAGAGTGGCAACTAGTGGGTCATTTTTCAAGATCCTCATTTACAAAGTATGAGTGTGGGGAGAGAGAGGGGTGCTGCTGTGGTTGGGAACTCAGCTCTGGAGAGGGGTTTGGCTCTTCTTCCCTCGGACATCTTCATGAACTGCTGGGAATGGCTTGCATTAGGGCATCATAATTACAGAGAATGGGTGGAGAAGCTGACAGTTTCTTGAAGTCAATGCTCAGAGACAGACACAAAGAGTGTTTGCTTGAAACAAGAATTTTAAAGCATGTGCAGAGCCCAACTTTACAGTGAGAGAACATAAACACCATCTTTCAATGATAGGTGTGTCAAAAGTTTTAGTACAGTTCAAAAGCTACTAAATTCCATAGTTTGTTCCCAATCTGTTGATAACATCCTGGATCATGTAAACAGTATTTTCAATATTTGATTAAGTATTTTTTTAAAGTATGACTTTCTATCTGGATTGCCTAATCATTCATTACCACTATAGTCATTATTCATGTATTTATTTCAGTAAAACATTATATTTCAGGGCAGTTTTCCTCCTGTCCCAAGCTCCTGGAATAATGGGTCATGAGACTTACTAAAGATTACTTACAAATACCTAGGCGATATACATAGTCTCTTCTCTGACTAGCTCATAACTCAAAATAACCCTTTTTACTAATCGACGTTCTGCCTTGTGGTTGGTTTCTTGAGCTCAGGCACCATGCATCCATCTTTCTCACATCTTGGTGGCTCAATCTGGAGTGCCCGACTCTATCCCAGTATCCATTCTGCCTGCTAGATATCCCACCTGCCTCGGCCATAGGCCATGGGTTTTTAAATTGGCAGGTGTTGCATCCATACAACACACAAGAGATTCCTTCTACAATTTATAATTAGAGTCGTTATACTTATTTATTTGTATATATGTGTTACGGGCCCAGACCTGCTATTGTGGTTGGGTCTTGGGGTTCCAACTCAGGTCATCATGATAGACAGAAAGCTCCTGTACTCTCTGAACCATCTTGCCTGTTCTGCATACTATTTTTTTTTTTTTTTTTTTTTTTTTAGTAAAACAGATGGATAAAGACCTAGGCAACAGAAGAAAAATAGTATTTGCTGTCACCTACTTCTAAAAGTGCTGGTGAAAATATATGCAAAGCAACATGAATTTGGGGGGGGGGGACTCACAAAGCTGAGGAATTGTCCATGGAACACCAGTGTAGCATCAGAAGGAAAGCCTAGCATACAGCTCGAGACCGTCTCTGGTGAAGGGCAACGTGAATGAATCGTGTGTGGGGACCCACTATTCTTATCAGTGTCATTAATGGTGGAGGAGTGAGCAACATGGCGAAAGCGGTCATGGGAGGAGGCAGCTTTGTGAATACTGTTTCTGGTTTAGCAGCAAGATGTCCAGGCAGCAGCAGCAGAGTTAGTGGGTGAGAAGCAAGTCTCCTCCTCCAGCTCCCTGCATAGCATCTTCTGCTACTGTGAAAGCTAGTCATAAGGGAAAAAGCGTTCCAGCATGTTCCAATTTGGTTTCTCCTCATCCTGTGACCAAAGTGTGTGGTGTCTTCAGTAAAAAGTTCTATCAGGTTTTGATGGGCAACAAAGAGCTGCAAGGCCCATCAAAACACTATGTCCTGCAGCAGGTCCACAGCAAGCTACTCTGTTACCTAGACCATGTGATTTAGCACATCCAATGGGGACTTGAGCTGTTAGTGGAGATAGGGATACTGTTTGTTTGTCCCTCTAAGTGAAGCACAAGACTTCTAATATTTGGAAGTCTATTTTCCTCCCTGTATAACTTTTTTTTTTTAAAGGAGCAGTTCTTTATCTGCTAATGCACAGTTGGGGCTGAATTCTTAGCCACAGGCAAGTCAATTACAGTATATCCAGAGATAGTCATCACGAACTAGGCGTTATATCATCTACCAAGAAATAACACTGGATGTGTGTGACAGCCCTCTATCATAACAGAATGTGGTTATATATTTGATTTTCTGAAGTGGGCCCTGAAGGCAGAAGTAAATTACATGAAAAAGTGGAAATGCTTATGGTCTCTGCTGCAGCTGTGCTCCTTTTCTCTCTAAGGCTGCACCTGTGGCCCCAGGAGATGCTTCCGCTGAGCAGCTGACAGAGAGTTTACAGATGGTCTTGCCTGACATACAGGCACTAACCACAGTGCGCAGCTGTGTTTTCCAGCTTCTTCCTGGAATCCACCTGAAGGACAACAGTGAAGGAAAATCCTTACTGGGCAGAAAGTCAAGCCGCACATCTGGTTCTTTCGTTTTCTTGGAAGGAGAAAGTACCAGACACATAATTATATGCTGATTAATGGGCTGTGGCCAAAGGCTTAGCCAGATGGTTGGGGATTTAGAAGGACCGTAATGTAAGAATGATAGGCAAGAGGTGGGTAAGTCAGACGTCTCTAATTGGTAAATGAAGATTTTCATGTTGCATATGAATGCTCACTACAGAGTAAATCTAATGGAAGGTGATTTGAATAATTCAGTGGAGAGTGTGGCTCATTCTGTAGTTACCAGTCATCTTTTTCTTCTAGGCATTTTTGTCATTGCCCTCTGGGCTTGTGAACAAAGTGGCCATCATGTCACAATAAAGCTTGGTGTGTATTTACCAAGACCAAACTGAACCATACCCATTGTCCTGTGTCCAATATGCTTACAGCAAAGACCAACACCAGGTCCCTGACAAGACATCATCCTCTAACATGATCAGCCAGCTACTCAAGGACAGCTTATTACAATGGCCTGTTTCTATCACTGGCATAGACTGGACATCTCCTCATACAACATATGTGCCCAAACCAGCAACTGTGGGCTTAGAAAATGCCTTCTTTAGCATCATGGTAGTCTGCACAGCACTGTTTCCCATCAAGTAGGCCACATCCCTGACAATGAAGTATGGTGATGGGTCTGTGATCATGGTCTTCATTGGTCCTGCCATGTTTCTCACCACCTTGAATGAGTTGTCTAGATAGACTTGTGAAAAAGCCTTCTGAAGACCCACTGTGCCAGTGCACAGGGTATTCTATACAGAGCTGAAGAAGTCTTTCAGAAGGTTAGTTAGCATCTGACATACGGTGCTATTTTTCCCAGACTCAGTATTAACAGATATAAGACACCAGAAGTCAAAATGGGAGTAGTACTATTAATGATCTCCTAATGACCTACTAACAGAAGTTTTGTTTTATATTCCCATGACTTTACTTTCATGATTTTGGGGTCTCCGGTCCAGAGGGCAAAATTCTTTCACCAGAACACCCACCCAGAAGATTTCCTTGAATTAAGATTGTTCCTATGCAATTTTGGCCTCCTCACTGCCATGAGTCAGTGGTCCAAGAAGTGACTTTTCTCTGGGTTTACTAACTCTAACTGCCAAAAGGAAATTGGATAGAAGAACGTAAGAAGGGATATGTCTCAAATACAAGCTGATTAATTATGCATCTCTCAGTGTAACTGTGTTTTGTAAATGGGACAAATGAAATAGTGTGTGACAGGCAAAGGCATATGCTAGTATCACCTAGGGCCATGTGATAAGCATAGCCAAGGGGACTGACAGCAATGTCTTTATTTGGTAGTGGAACGGATAGAACCCATGGCCTTGTGCATGCTAGGCAAGTGATTTTATGCTGAGCTCTATCTCCAGACCATGAAGATTGCAATTATATTATTCTTCCTCATTTTGTTATATATATATATATATATATATATATATACATACATGTAGTATCTGTCTTATTCTATTACCTCCTTCTCATTAAAGTTGAGATACACTGACTTTAAATCATAGCATTTACGTACTCTTAAATCTACTACTTAATATTTAAGTTATCTATCTTTCTATCTATTTTCCATATTTATTTATTTTTTGAGACAGAGTTACTCTGTGTAGCCTTGGCTGTCCTGGAACTCCCTCTGTAGACCAGGCTGGCTTTGAACTCACAGAGATCTGCCCGCCTCTGCCTCCTGAGTGCTGGGAGTAAAGGCATGCGTCACCACTGTCTGGCTTGATATTTAAGTTATTCTATATTAAAATATCAACAACACTTATAAACCTTGCATCTTCTTCAGGGAAGAAGGTCAGTGTGGTTTTGGTTGTGTAAAGGTTCATTGCAATGTGTTAGGAGGAGGTGTGGCCTTATTAAAATTTACAGATTAATATACTTAAAGAGAATGTACATTGGTGTCAAATGGAAAGGGGCATATGTATTATTGCTGTGGTTTGGATGTAAATGAACCCCACGGTCTCATTGTTTGAGCAGTTGGCCTTTAGCTGGCAATGTTTTGGGAAGTTGGTGGAGCCTTTCAAATCTAGGGCCTACCTCATAAATGTAAGCCAAAAGGAGAATCCTTGAGTGGTATAGTCCTTCTCAGATACACGTCTGCTTGGCCTTGTGCTATGTTTCCTGTTCCCAAAGATAAGAGCAAGTAATATTGCAAACTTCCTTCACAACAGACAAGTCATTTCAGCTGCCACACTATGGCACACTGTTTCTCTGTTATCAGTGATAAGAAAAATCACTTACAAGTGGTAGCTTTTTGTATATGTCCAGTTGGCTGGGCCATAGAGTCCATAGATACATGCACAACCAATCTGGGTGTTTAGGTGAAAAGCTTTTGCTTGAGATTTAGGTTAATGGGCACTTGAGCAAAGTTGAGTGTTCTGCATAGAGCAGGTGTACCTCATTCAGTTAACTGATGGGCTCAGTAGAATAGAAGACAAACAGCCCATAAGTGAGAGTGAATATTGCCAGCTGATGGTCTTGAGTGTGACTTAACATCAGCTTTCCCTGTGTCTCTTCTTGTTGGCGCACTCTCTCCAGGGTCTCCAGCCTGCAAGCCTTCAGACTTGGAGTAGAGTCTGGGACCACCATGGTGGCAGAGACTGGGCATGTCACACTTTACAAATATGTGAACCTATTCCTTCCCTCTCTGTCCAGACTTCATTGTTTTGGCTAACAAGCAGATCGGAGTGTGATGCATATCACAGCAATTCTCTACACTGTAAAGACAAGAAGAAACCTCTGCTTTTATAGCTTCACAAATGCAGCCCATTACACACATGTTCCTTGGCTGTTAACTCCCTCATCATCATGTGGCATATTTTTCCTATATTCAGTTGATAATTGGCGCCATCTGCATTAATTTATCAGCACGATGTAAAAGGGAAATAAACTTCTCATATCTTCATGGTAGAGGGAGTTGTGGATTGAGGTGCATCCCACTCGCCCTCTGAAAGTAGAAGTCAGGTGCCATCTTTTCCTATTTCCATTTCAGATAGATGTCTCTCAGCTCCCTGAGAAACTCATTAAGTTGCATAGCTTGTGGCAGTTTATTTAGGGTCTAGGAGGACTTACATCCATTTCAGAGGGACATGGGAAGAGCTTGCAATAAGTTTATTAAATAAAATGATATAAAACAAAACGCAGCCATCTCCCTTGCTGTTTGAAGCCAGGAAAACAAACCCGTTTCTCTCTTGAATTGAATTTACCTTTAGAGTATTCATCATTGTGTTTGTAGATTCATTCTTGATTGTGGGGAGAAGTGATTCCTTCATTTTTACAACTCACAGTTCATTCTGTAGCTTCCCCACTTTATATTGTGACTTATTATCTTCTCCGCACATTGGGCTAACTTGTAGTTTTTCCTGTATCTTGCCCATTGAAAGCAACTTTCCATTGTAACTGTAAAGGGAGAAACTCAATGTTATTATCACACAATGGAAAAGATGATAGAAGAGACATTTTATAAGCTTGTTTTTTCTTACTTTTAACTAATTTACTCTAAAAAATTATTGTTGCTAATAGTTGTCAATACTTGCTAAAGTTTGAAGTTTTGAATTCAATCTGATGTGTATAAATGGTCCCCTTTTTTATATTTCTGAATACAATTGAGAAGGAACATGCTTTAATTTATTCATTTGTCTCTTTTTATTTATTTTTTTGCTTTGTAAGAATTGTTTATATATTCTGTCTTATATTATCTCCATTACAAAATATGTTCTAGGTTTGACATTTGATTTTATATTTTATTTAAGTTAAGGTATTTATTTGTTTATTTTTATTTGTGATGTGATATGACATGGTATGTGTGTGTGTGTGTGTGTGTGTGTGTGTGTGCGCGCGCGCACGTGTGTGCGCGTGTGATTGCACCTGCGCATGTGTCACATCATGCTTGTAGTGGCCAGAAGACAACTTTCAGGAGTTGGTCTTCTCTTATCCATCATAGCAGCCTGGGGACTCACCTGAGATCATCAAGCATGGGTTCAAACACCTTTTCTGTTTGACCTATCTTGCTGTCCCATTTTTGCAATTTCCTTTTATTTGAATATATTTTTGGATGAATCAACCCTAAATTTCCAAGGAATCAAGTTTATTTACGCTTTTCTATCATGATTCATGTTTGAGAAAGCCCTCTTAACCATAGAGTATTGAAGACAATAACATATATGGAAAATACCTTTGAAAATATTTGTCTTTTATCTCATAGATATGATTGTGTTGTGATGGTATTCTCACTTTGTTGTTTTAAAATGTGCTTAAACAGTTAGCCTGAATCCATTCCCTCACATCCTATTGGGTTTTATTGGCTTCCTGTTGTGTGCCAGGTTTACATTTGTGCAAGTGTCTGCCTCATTCTCTTTATGTCAGAATGTGGCTATTATGAATCACTGATGTGACATTTGACATATTGTATTTCTCCTTCGATTCCTCTAAATTTAATCCTGCTCTTGAGTCACTTTGATCTTTTTCTTTGTTTTATTCTTTTGACCTTTCATGAATGGCTAAAGGATCTTACCTGTGTCTTTAATTTTCAACATTTTTTTCTGTTGTGTACGTAGTTTGTAGATTTTCTATTTTTTAAAAACTTGCTTGAATATTTCCATGTTTTTTCTTGTCATTTCTTACTCTTTTGTAAGAATTTTTACAATCATTTATTTATTTGTTTGTTCATTCCTTTGTTTATTTATTCAGTGTGTGTGTGTGTGTGTGTGTGTGTATGTGTGTGTGTGTGTGTGCACGTGCACCTGGGTGCATACACATGAGCCATGGCTTGCATCTGGTGCTCAGAGGACAATTTGCAGGAATCTGTGGGCCTGTAATGACCCAAGGTTACAGAGGAAGGGTGGAGGAAGCTTCAAGCACAGAAACCTCTAACATGAAGACCTCTAATGTGAGGAAGGCAGGAGTTGGCTACCTCCCCACTCCCAACCCAGCACCACAAAGCCAGCTTCCTGACCATCAAGAATTTATGTCCCTGACCATTATCAACCTTCATTCATTGTTTAACCTTATAAAGGTTTTGCCCCCTGTGCCCTACAGCCCATAAATATGCACCTTTCAACACTCCTTCCCTGGCCAATGGTACTATAGTGCCATAAAACCTTGTGCCAGACACCCTGGCCACTTCCCCAGTGGCATAAACAGTCCCCACCCCCTACTAGTAAACCAAACCAGTTCTATGAAGCTGTTTGCAGGTGTTTTCTTTACCTTTGCACTCACAACCTTGCTCTGTACTCACCCATGCCAGGCTGAGCTCTTCTGTCTCCTGCCCAGCCCAGTGTGCAATGGACCTGGCTACAAACAAACACCTGGTGGGAGGAATCAGGTCTCTTCTTCACTTGTGGGTCCTGTGATTTAACATTGGTTTTCAGGTTTGGCAGCAGGTACCTACACCAGCTGAGCCATATTGCCAGCATGAGGTAGTGTTTAGCTATTGCCCATGCCTTCATCTTTGTTTTTGTTTTTGTTTTTTTTCCATCTGGAGCAATAGTTGGGCATGTAAATCTTCTCATTCTATTCCATGATGTTTAAAAATTATCATTTTTATCCATGATGCATATCTAATTTCTCTGCATACCTTTTATTCAGTTTTTCTCTTGCACTGTTTTTCTCATGCCCTGGGTTTTGAGTTTGGGTATCTGCACTTGTTTTTAAGACCTTTGACTTTACGGACCATGTTTCTTTGTTAAGTTTCTTCCGTCGTTTTCAATATTCTCTTGATCCCTGCCTATCTGTGATTTGATCTCTATTCTTTAAACATTGGGTTCCTTGGTTAGCTTATATCCCATGCATTTTAATGTTAGAATCCTTTGGAATCTAAACATATTGTTTGGAATTTTCTACTGGTTCTCACTCAAGATGGCTTGTTTTCTCATGAATTTGATAATTATTGGGGGCTAATATGTGGCTGCGAGGAAATTATGTGGGAGTTTAGTATAAGACATATTCTTCCTGAGAAGTTGTGTTGTCATGGGAACCTTCCTTCATCCCTGTACATGGCGATGTTCAGCCCCAGATGCATATGGTAATAGTACTGTGCTTCGCTTTTTAAATAAGAGACTATTTTCATTTGTTATTCTGCCATCCTGGAACAGAGGCTCGTAGAGTGTCTTATTAGCTCTCTTAGCATCTTGTATGCAGTGTTGTGCACTGTGTTCATGCTCTTGGGGGTCTTATATCCAACAGCATCTCTCTTGGCAACCCCTCCACAGCCTAGCCCTGTGTCCAGCATCACAAGATTTTACTCTCCAAAGGTTGGGTTCCTGTGATTGGCATTTGCCCAGCAGATATTGCCAGCTTCATCTCTTTTCAGCCAAATTTTAGTCCTTTATTATTATTGTCATCATCATTAATTTTGCCCTTGGAGATCTCCCCAAATGTTTTTTACATTAGCATTGCATTAAAAATATGGGTTTCAGGGAGATGATTTAGTATCTGCTTTTTAAGAAATACTATGCATTGAAGGAGGACATTTGGAGTATTAATTTCCGAATGGCTAGAAAACAAAAGTTTAATGTTGTTTCAGAAGTACAGATACCCAATATTTCAATTATTTTGTGTTCGCAAGGGAAAATGAAACAAATGGTGTGAGAAATTCCACTGAGGCAACTGCAAGTTTTGATGGGGAGAGGCCTGTGGCGATGCTAACCAGTTATACTTTAATGGTAGCCTCTGCAGGAAGGAAGAAACTGATTTATTAACACTGTTTTTCTAAGTGTGAAGGTTCTTTTATGTTCTAAAATTCTAGCTGTAAAAAATTATTCCTATACGTATGTGCCTGTGTGTAGGTGCTGGCATGGAGGCCGGAAGTGGCATTTGATTACAGAGCCTGAGATCCAGGATTTGAGTACAGAGCCTGAGCTCCAGGATGCTATGATTTGCCTGATCTGCCAGATGGGAACTGAGCTCCGGTCCTCGGTAAGAACAATACACACACCTAACTACTGAAGTATTTCTACAGCCACTCTGTGTCTTAAAAGCCAAGTCATGGCCAAATCTACATACACGGGTCACAGAGAAAAATCTCTGCCTTAGATTTCCTAGCCCAACATTCTCATATCTACAACGAGATTCTTAAACTTGACATAACCAGTAGCTGATGAGTGAATTCATAGTTAGAATATGTTGATCTCATCCTAGGAAAGAACCAAGTAAGACCACCTAAGTTGTAGAAATAACATATTTTCTATAAGTCTTTTAAGCACTAAAAACCTTTCTATTGGTTCTTTGTGAATTTTATATCATGCACCCCAATCTCACTCATCTCCTCCTCCCCTCATACCTACCTTCCATCCTTGCAACTTTCTCTCCAAAAGGAAAAAAAAAACCTCATTGTGGAAGCTGTGGTGTGTCACAGTGTGTCCCACAGCACACCCTTTTGTCCACACTCCTTTGCTTACAAATGTTCATTGCAATGGTTCATTGATCTGGTATGAGGCCTCTGGCTTTTGCTACTCTATCATACAGGAAGCTTACTGGGACTTCTGGATAACCTGTTGGTGTCCTGTACCATGGAAATCCTGCAGTTTTGGGCCTGTAGGACTGGCCCCTTCATTTACTCCAGCAGTTCACCAGTGGGGTAGATGTTGGGGTGTGCCAGTTCAGACCCTGGATCTAGACCTGAGAGGTATTTGAGCTGGTCAGCCTGCTGCCTCTCCTATTCTCATACCTTCAGGGCCAGCTCACCCATGCCCCTGCCTTCAGGGCCAGCTCACCCATTCCCCTGCCTTCAGGGCCAGCTCACCCATGCCC
>OU015749.1:17798068-17809194 GCA_907169655.1 Acomys percivali
GGGCCAGCTCACCCATGCCCCTGCCTTCAGGGCCAGCTCACCCATGCTCCTGCCTTCAGGGCCAGCTCACCCATGCTCCTGTCTTCAGGGTCAGCTCACTCATGCCCCTGCCTTCAGGGTCAGCTCTACTGTGCTGCCCAGGTGAGGTGCAGGGCCTGCTCTGAGTGCAGTAGCAGGTAAGGACCAGGGACAGCTCTCCTGATCTCATGACTCCATTGGGGGCAGCTTTCTTGCATGGTGGCAAAGCTAGAAGGGACATCTCCCTCTTCCATGTCACTACCCAGGAGACAAGAGGCAGGGCTGGCTCTCCCCCTCAAGGCTGGCTCACCTGCAACTCTCACATCCAGGGTCAGCTCTGCTGTGCTGTCCAGGTGAGGTGCAGGGCCTGCTCTCCCAAGTGCTGTAGCAGGTGAAGGGAATGGCCAGCTTGAGGGCTAACTTTGCTCCCTGCCAGAGGTTGTAAGGGGTGAGGGGGCAGACGGGTAGACAAGTGGTGTTGGAGGGGCAACTCTTCGACACCCCTGCCACCAGGGTCAGCTTTACTGTGTCGCCCAGTTGAAGTGCAGGGCCCACACTCCCAAGTACTGCAGCTGGCTAGGGTCGAGGTCAGCTCTCTTACTATCCTGCCTCCAGAGCCAGCTTTCCCATGATGCCCAGGTGAGGGATGGGGCCAGTTCTGAAGAGCCCTCAGACATCAACATGTCCCTGGCTAGGTGTCAGCCCAGACCAGAGAGGCCTGGCCTTCGGTGGTGACAGACCCCTGCTGCTGCAGGATCATGGACCCAGATGTGGCCGCCAGTGACAACACAGGCCAGTATCCCACCATGGTCCCAGGTGACATCACTGGCTACCCATATCAGGCTGTTCCTCACTACTCCTGAGTCTCCAGTTCTGCCTCTCTTCATGGGATCCACATCCTTCTGTTTCTCCTCTTCCATTTCTCTACCGCTTACTTACTCCTCTTAGTGGCCCCTGGAGTCTCTGAGTCTCTGGGATCATCTCAGGAACAGTCTTAGGAATGCTATGCCCAGCTCATGCATTCAGGCACCTGGCAGGGGTCATCTCAGGCCTGTATGGTGCCAGACTGTTGGCAATCTCAGGATGAGATGTTGGTCATCAAAGCTCCATGGTGCAGGTCTTGTCTTTGTCTCAGGCTCACTCCTTGCCCAGACCACCTAAGTGGCCCCTTGGGAGAATTGTCAGTCTCGGGAAAACTCCTGACTTGTCAGTGGTACCAGGTAGGGTTCTTCTGGTCTCTGCCTTGCTTCCTGTCTGGGTCATCTGGTGCTGGACTGCTGATCGTCTCGGGCTCATTTATTTTTATTTTTTATTTATTCACTTTACATCCTGATTATAGCCCCCTCTCTTCTCCCAGGTCCCCCCCCCCCTGCCTGTCCCATCCCCCCATTCTTCCCTCTCCTCCTCAGAGAAAGGGGCAGCCCTGCCATAGGTAACAACCCACCCTGGCAAATTAAGTCACTGCAGGACTAGTTGCATCCTCTCCCACTGAGTCCAGAAAAGGCAGCCCAATTAGGGGGATGGAATCCAAAGGGAGACATGAATGTCAGAGAGGGCCCCTGCTCCAGTTGTTGTAGAAGCCACATGAAGACCAATCTGTACATCTGCTGTATCTGTGAAGGGGGCCCAGGATCAGTCCGTACATGCTCTTTGTTGGGTGGTCAGTCTCTCTGAGTCCCCAGGGGCCCAGGTTAGATGACTATAGAAGACTGTAGGTCTTCCTGTGGAGTCCTTGATCCCTCTGTCTTCCTCAACCATTCGCCCTAACTTTTTCATAGGACTTCCTGAGCTCTGTGTAATGTTTGGCTGTGGGTCTCATTAGACTACCAATCATTCAGATGTCCGTAGGTCGGAACATGAAGGGTCTCTCATACCCTCTCTTCTTTCTGCCACCTACCGACACAGCAGCCACAAGTCTATTTAAATTTTTTAAAATTAAATTTATATATTCATTTTATATCCTAGTCACAACCCCTCCCTTCTTTCCTCTCGGCCCCACTCATCCACCTATCCACCCCCTTTCCCCCTCTCATTCTCCTCAGAAAAGGGGAGCCCTCTCTTCTGTCAACCCACCCCAGCACATCAAGTCAAATCAGGACTGAGTGCATCCTCTTCCATTGAGTCCCAACAAGGCAGGTGGAAGTGATCCAAAATCAGGTAACAGCCCCCGCTCCACCTGCTAGGGGACCCACATGAAGACAGCTGACATATGCGTAGGGGGCCTGGGTCCAACCATGCATGCACTTTGGTTGGTACTTCATTCTCTGTAAGTCACTATAGACCTAGGTTAGTTGACTCTGTTGGTCTTCTCAAGAACTTCTTGTCCCCTCCAGGATGCAGCCTCAAGTCTTACTAAGTATTTGATACTCAAAGGAAGTTAAAAAGATTTTCTAGTGAAATTTCTTCATAACACTGGAAGATTTAGGTAGTCTCCTATTCTTTTGTCCAGTTTGTTCCACGGGCAACTGTTAGATTATTTTTTTTCTTTAGGCCCCCCCCCCCCCCCCCTTCTCCCCCTTTATGTCTGTCTGTTTCCTTTCTTTCTTTTGACAAAGTTTCCTCTGTGTAGCCTTGCCTGTCCTGGAACTCATGCCATAGACCAGGCTGGCCTTGAGTTCACAGAGATCTGCCTGCCTCTGCCTCCTGAGTGCTGGGATTAAAGGTTTACACTGCCGCTGCCCACCATACGATATTGTCTTAAAAAAATAAATGCCAGTATATTGTCGTTTTTCCTCTAAAGAAGCCTGAGTTAATTTATATTTTTATTGTTTGTTAGCATTCTTCCCCATCTGGATGTTCAGCTTGAGCTCAGTTGTTCACAATCTGAATCTAAAGCTTTTTTTTGCTTTCATTAAGCCAGTTTATGGAAGCCTTTCTTTATACTGTGTTCTGTGTATGGCAAGATGAGTCAAAGGTGCAGTAGCAATGCATCTCACTTTTCTGGTGCCATTTAGTCAAGTGGGATGAGGGAGAAAGGGAAGGAGAGGAACAAAATTATGTGAAAAAATCATATGATAACAAGAGCCATAACAGATGCTGGACATGTAATCTTCTCTCTCTCTGTAATTTTATTATATTTCTTTTTTACATATACATTTATATTATTACACATAAATAAAATAAACTCCATACAGCAAGAAGAATCATAAAACAATCAGGAATTATATCCTTTCTCTTTTTAATTAAAAAATACTTAATATATCTTACATGACATTATCATTGTATAACTTTAATAAACTTCTCCTGGGATAGCAACACTTTTGAAAGGCAAGCCATGAGTTTTTGTGTCTTTGACATCTCTTTTTGATCCTCCAACACATTTAGCTGAGCACCTTGCCTAGAAAATGCACGAAGGCACAGGAAAGATAACAAAGATGGTAACAAGAGATGGTGCAGACTCTGTTCTGGAGTATTGTATTTAATCTCCATTGACCTGTGAGATCAGTATGCATCATTCCTGATTGTCCGGATAGTCTCCAAGAGTAAGTAGCTCAAGGAAGGGAAAGCTTTTGGCTCAGGGAGTTGGTGAGATTTCAGGCGGCCATGGTGGGAAACACAACCCATTCCATAGTGGCTACTGTCAGAAGGCAGCTGCTTCTTCCCATGACGACAGGTAAGAGACAGAGTGCAAACCAGAAGTGGGTTCAGCCATCAAATAGTGTACTTCTAGCGGACTATTTCTGCCAGCTAGGCCCCTAGGCTTCACATCCCCACAATTCTTAACTTCTCCAAATTCCATCCTCAGCTGGTAAGTGAATATTCAAACAGGACCCATGGAGGACTTTTCAGACTCATACTGCAGCAGGCAGGTGTCCTAGACATTCGGCCACTGAGGGAACCGACCACAGGGAAGTTCACATAGGCAGTCATGCAGAACCCAAAGTTGGGTACAGGAGGTACCGAGGAAATACAGAAGGAAGTAATCATGAATTAATTTCAGGTAGCTTTCCAAAACAAAGAGCTTAAACACAATAGTCCTGGGAACTCTACATCGAATGGTGACATATTTCTTTTTGTTTTTCAGACTGCATCATTGATGGCGGCTACAAAATTCTGTCTGCATGAAAAGACTTTCTTTGTGTCTTGTAGGAAGCCCTTTAATGTTCTTACCTTAAGACATGAAAGATTGACATATTTTACCTCCAGCAATTTTTAGTTTTGTTGTCTTGTTTTTTCTTCTGAGCTGGGTAGTCCTCAAAGGACAGATGCTTCATTGGTATGCTAGCTATATTTTATGTTCTACAAGGAAACTTCCCTGATGCTCAGAATATGAATATGTTTTACCTCCAATGCATAGCAACCACTTTTAGCTTGCATATTAATAGAATGCGCTGACTGAAAGTCATTTGGAAATGTGGATTTCTCTTCCTCCCTTTTCTACGTGGTCCCTTTTACCTTCAGGCCTTGAGATAATCACAGCTCACTGGAGTTAGAAGAGATTTTTAATATAATCACATGATCCAAGGAAACTTCAGTGTAGAAAGGCTTTGCCTCTATGCCATGGGAAAAACTGAAGAATAAAAATCAGAATAGTTCTGCTTAGAGGTGAAACTGTCACACACACAAAGCAATCAGATGCCCTATTCAAGGGTGGCATTAGTTACTGCAGTGGAAGGAAAGTCACATAACGATTCCCTGAATTCCAGTCAACTGTGGTTATTAGAGAGCAATGGGGCACGAGTAGCTAACTACAGCATGTTCTGCTGGGACCTACGGGCGTGGCAGAGGCTAGGCCATGTGAGGATGCAGGGGAGCAGAAGACATGCAGAGAGCATGCTGCCTGCTGTCTTCAGGGAAGCTACTTATTTATTTATTCATTTGATATGTTTCCTCTTGTACATCTTCCAGAAAGATGGGGCAGAATACAGATTTAACAGAGACCTTGTGCTCTAGGGATGGGGTGAGTCAACATTTGCGACTGCAATCTAAGGAAAAATGGCAAAAATGTAGTTTTTAAATCTTTTTCTTTTATTGAAGATAGATTTTCTTTCACACATATATTTCTGATTATGGTTCCCCTTCTCCCTATTCTTCCCAGCTCCTCCCCAGCGCCTTTTTCATCTGGATCCACTCCTTTTCTGTCTCTCCTTAGAAAACAAACAAGCCTCCAGGGGATAATAGTAAATAAATAAAATTAAAATGTAGCTTTGCTAATTAAGAAGAAGGCATCCGTCAGGAGAATAACTGAATTAAATGATCAGCTTATTTCTTCAAATGGTACAAAATGGACAAGGGAGGTAGATTGCTTTAGCTAATGACAACTGTGCTGAAAGTCCTTTCAAAGACACTCCCAGAGTGGTGAAATAGGATGGACTGGATTGAAAGGATTTTTTTTTTAAACTGCAGATTCAAGACTTCTGAGGATGAAGAGAGTATTCCAGCACAGGGAATAAATACAAGTC
Source organism: Acomys percivali (assembly GCA_907169655.1). NCBI lineage: Eukaryota > Metazoa > Chordata > Mammalia > Rodentia > Muridae > Acomys > Acomys percivali. The sequence continues at coordinate 17,803,489 of OU015749.1, forward strand.
CATGCGTTTTGACACACTTTTGTAATAGCAAACAGCTTTTAACCCTGTTGTAAAAGTACCATTCAGGGAAGCCAATTGTGAGCAATGGGATTCTGAACAATGGAAGCAAGTCTTCCAGGAGCATTCTGCTCACTAGACTCGATGCCCCTGCCTAAAGCGAGGGATCTAAGGCACTCCTCATGTCCTGCAGGAGACACTGTGTGGGGAGGCATGGGTCACTTTCAAAGGGCATTTACTTCTGTCTTATTCACTGTTATTTTTAAACAATAGGCTTCAGACTGCAGGTAGAATGGAGAACTATTCTTTGGGAGCTGTTAGGGTTTTCCTGTGGCATAAACATCTCCCAGTAAGCATGCTTTTAAGTCATACTCATTTTTATTGTATGTCAGCTCTTTGCTAATATTTCAAATTACTCTTCCAGGATATTCTAGGTACCCATGAGTTACCCATGAGAATGTAAGAGACCTTAGAGATGGAGAGTCTCTGTTATTTCTTAAGATGCTATTGTAAGAAGTTTATCATGAATTATAGAAATGTACTGATGACTGCCAGAGTGGCATGACAGTTACCATGAGTGGCTAATGGCTTATACTATGTTTCTTATTTTTAAAATAAGTTTTTGTGTGTAGGTTTTTAGGGCAGTTGGGAAATACATTATCCTTTGTAAATCTGGGAACTGAGGCTGTGAACATTAGCCCAAGGTATTACAATTCTGTGTTTGACTTGGTAGTATCTAGTGAGACAAATAAATCGAAGTAATCAATAACCTGGCGGGATAGACCCAGACTCTCCCAATTACAGATGTTCCCTCTGTCCAAGAAAGAGAATTATTTCTTAACCTTAAAACACCCATTGCAATTTTGCTTTAAGTTTTAAATATTCTACTCCAACTGTTTACCTCAGTTCCCCATTTTTCACCACTGTCTTCTCCCTCTGCGTGCATTAACTTGAAGAATTGTAACAGTGTACTTAGACTTTACTTCAGCATACATAAGACAGATTAACTCACAGCACAGAGTCATCCCTTAGAACCTAAAGGGGATTATTTTCAGAACCACCTCATCCTGTAGAAACCAGAATCTGAGCATGGTCAAGTAGCATATAAAAATGCTGAAGCTTTCATACTGCCCAGAGAGGGGACCAAGCAATATTGCTTTTGATTCCCTTTGTAACTCAAACTGAAATTTCATATGAAATTCAGAGCTTTTGATGTCCTGCATATCAGAGAAGAAGATGTTCTTGCATTCCTTGCTGCAAGAACCCACCTAAGCGATACCAATCTTGATTTCCAGGTAGAACAGAAATTTTATGAAAGGAGAAGTGATGGTATCTACATCATAAATCTGAAGAAGATCTGGAAGAAGCAGCTGCTAATATTACAGCCATTGTCACCATTGGAGGGCCTGTTGATCTCAGCAACCTGGAATACTGGCCCTTTGCCTATGTGACTGGAGATAATGATTCCTGAGACCCACACTAACCAGTGCGCAGCTGTCTGAGAACTCCATCTTCTGCTGGTGGCTGTTTCCAAGGGTGACCACTAATCCCTCACTCATCCCCCTATTTCATCCTGCCTGCATTGCCACGCTACGCAGCAACACGGAAACTTACTCTCTAGGTCTGATATGGTGGATGTTGGCTGGGAAGCTCTGTATGTGTGTGGCACCTTATAAACATCCATGGGAAGCCATATATAAACTTCTGCATCTATAAACATCCTGAAACAAGGGAGAAGGAAAAGAAATCCACTGTTGAAAGTCTGTGACCAATGAGGATTTCACTGCTGCCCAATCTGGAGGAAAAACAGATCTGAGCCAAGGTGTGAAATCCCCTTGTTTGTTAAGGACCATTCTGTGGCCTTCATTGTTTAGACCAATGAATAGGCAAGAACAACACTGAGTTGTCACAAGCTGTTGTGGAGACACAGACACAAAATGGAAAAAATGTGGATGAAACAAAGCTTAATAGAAACGCTGCAACATCACATAAATCCGTCGTAGATCCTCATGTGCTTGTAACGGTTCTTAGATTCCATATAGCGGCTAATGCAATGTCAATATTCTGGCCACAATCACACTGTATTGTGAGAAAAGTCTATGCAAGTTTAGTAAAGATACAGCTTTTTTTTCTTAAGTTTTTTGGTGTACCTGGCTGGATTCATGGCTGTTGAACCTGGGACTAGTTTTGAACTAACCATTTTGTTATCATCATAAAGATACACACACAGAAGTCCTTAAGGACTAAGCACTCTTCTAAAGATCTTTGCAAGCCTTTTGTCCCCAAGTATTTCTCCTTAACTCCCTATTTTCACTTTGTCCTCTTTACAGCTGCTAAACTTTGTATTCTTATCTGGAGTTCTGCTCTGCCCCAAGGTTAGCATAACCAGTTTCTTAGAAACTTCTGAGAAATTGAGCAATAAACAATTCCTAGAACAGAATTTAATGGGGACTGCTTTTTTTTTTTTCCATAAAATATTTTCTGAAGCTATTGTAAGGACATACGTAGCTTGGAGCTTAGTGTACTGTTTGGCATTGAAGTGAAGTCTTAGGGACACATTAGGTAATTAGAGATAATGTGACTTTATCCTTCAATAACCATATTAAAAAAAACACTGAAGTCCTTTTCTTCTCAAAAACTAGTTGTGAGATTTAACTATCTTCGCGGCAGTATTGCAAAGTGAAACCGTGAGGAGCTGTTTACAGTGTAGGATTTCTGCCTTAACGCCCAGATGAAGGCTATTAGCACAGGAATGGGGTAGGTACAGAAGGGGGAAGTTTGGCTACTTTTCTTTCTCTTCTCTCTTGTCACGTGACGCTTTCCATCTTATACGTACGTATACATAAAGCAAGGTAATTTTCAACTAGGAACTTCAGCAGATGTAGCCCTTCACCTTTAAAATTCTCAGCCTCTAGAACTGTAAGGCACATAAATATTTCTTGTTTATAATTTTTCTAATGTGTGCTGTTTTGTTATAGCAGCGCAAGATAGACTAAGATGCATTAATATTAATGCTTTGAACAGTGTATATACACAATGCCATTCATCTCTCAGAGGGAAAGCATGTGGTGTAACTATAGGCCCATTTGAAAATTACTAAAACAGGATTTAGTGTAGGTCACTGCTGAAGCCACGAATAGTAAATGGCAGAGCTCAGTTTGGAGCTCAGGTACATTGTGGGGCTCACGGGTCGTGCCTCCAGGGGAACTGGCATGGATGGCGTGGGGATGGAGAGTGTTCAAACCCCAGAAATCTCAAGCTTGAGACTTAAAATCTCACCCTAAGAACTGAAGGCATGGAACCAAGCTCTCTCCTTGTTCCTGCGCCTACCTACCTCAGGAGCACGTGATACAGCCTCAAGATTGCAGGCGGTCAGTCAGGGTTACGGGTGGCCAGCCACATGAGCTTGCCTCCTGTTATATTTCCCCGTGCAAATACAGCATTGTCAGCATCCTACTCCCAGCCAATGATACACGTTCATCCTTAAAACCCATCCCACGGCTCAAGATTTAAAAATCCCTGTTTCACATGAACTAAACAGCTAGCGCCATCTACTCCCCCGAAGGATGTCTGGGACTGGCTGTGTATTCTGAACTGTAGCATCAGGAAAGGAAGAACCTCCATTCTCCCCAAGGGAACTCATTGTTGGACCCCCAGACTTGACTGCCAGCACTGCAGAACCACGGCGGTCGCCACTGTTACTGCAATCTTTGGCTATTCGTTGGCGAGTCAGCACTGATTACTGCCGCCATCTTTCTCAGGCTGCTCTGCCCTCGGCAGTGCCCATCTGCCAGAGTGAGAGGCCCGCTGTTGCTAATGCAGCTACCTACTTGCTTTAGTAGGCCAGGCCCTTGCTGCCCTCTGACTCGGGCTCTCAGAGCCCTGAGCTCGCCTCTGCCAACTAGCCTGATGCCAGCAGCCCAGTTAAAAGAGCAGTGACACTTCTTGCAGAGAAATCTTTTCCCTTGCACCTACGGCATGACTGGAGATCTCCTGGCACAGGTCTCTGCCCAGCGTTTCACCCTTCTTGCCCCAGAGATCTGCATTCCTGAGAGGAAGTCTGGACCTAGCACTTCCTTCTTTCCTGTCTGGAGACCGACAGTGCTTGGACCTTTCTGTGGGGGGATGAAAGCACTTCCTGCCCAGCAGTGTCTGAGCCCTTCCAGAAGAAACGGAACCATAGTGTATTTATATCTAAATCCTGGTAGTTTAAACTCCACAGAGCATGTGTATGCAACCCATCCCTTAAAAACAACAATCACAGCCACCTATTCACACCAAAGACACATTCCATTCACTAAATTGTTGCATAACCAAGTGCCATCATGTGTAGCAAAATTTCTTATTTGATCTCAAAGTATAGTTATGTTTCAAATAGTTCATTTATTGGCTCTCCAGAATTTTGCAATTTTTTTTTTGTCTTAAAAGACAATGTGAATGCTCCTTATTTCTTCAAAATAAAGGGGACAGGGAGCACTTTCCTGGAGTAAGAAGCCTGTTAATTTGTGCTTCAGAGGTTAATTTTTCCTTCAGAGGTGAAAAATCAGGGTTTGTAGTCTTGAAAGCATGAGATAACATAGCTTATTTAAATTTAAAGAAGATATTCAAGCTGGCTTGACAGTGAATTTGTCCAAATGACTCTCCTTTTCTGGATAATTCTTACTTAAATGTCATTTACTGGATGTTCTCTATAAAGGTTACCATTAAGCACTTTACTAGGCATTTGTTTCACTATTATTTATTTATCTGGTACCAAGTCCAAGGAGCCGCTCAACAAAGGCTTTGCTGATAAAAAAGATGACACCTGTGAGTTCTAGCTGTCTGTCAAATCTTCAGGATCTAAAGGGCACATTTAAATAACCCCCCTGCTGTTTTCCAATGATAACTGGATAACCCTGTGCCATCTGCTAAGGAGGCAGTTTGGTACATGTTAGAGCATACATTTTTAAATGAAGCATGTCTTTGCCATATCATTTTGTCCTGTTTCCTGCATATTATGTCACTATCATTAAAGTTCAACAAAATCACCATAATCTTAATAATTTGCTGCCATCATCCCATTTGATGGGTTTGCATAAAAGACTTTTGAACACCAATGAACACTGGAAACGGGAAAGGAGCAAAATGCTGGCATGAGTCCAGAATGTGGAGCTTTTACATAGCCTGGGAGTCAGTTAATTGTAATATTTTCATGCCTTGCAAATTCATGCATATAAAAAAAAACACATTTCTACTATCCTTACAGAGTCAAAAATCAATAAAGTAGTTTTGTGTAGAAAGCTCAAATCTGCATGTATGAGTGACATTTTTCTTTTTTTTTTTTTTTTTTTTTTTTTTTTTTTTTTTTTTTTTTTTTTTTATTTATTTATTTATTTATTTATTTATTTTTAATTAATTTATTCTTGTTACATCTCTATGGTTATCCCATCCCTTGTATCCTCCCGTTATCCCCTCCCTCCCATTTTCCCCTTATTCCCCTCCCCTATGACTGTTCCTCAGAGGGATTACCTCCCTCTGTATATGCTCATAGGGTATCAAGTCTCTTCTCAGTGACCTGCTGTCCTTCCTCTGAGTGCCACTAGGTCTCCCCCGCCAGGGGACATAGTCAGATGTGAGGCACCAGAGTACTTGAGAAAGTCAAATCCCTCTCTCCACTCAAGTGTGGAGACTGTCTTGTCCATGGGCTAGATCAGGGTAGGGGTTTAAATT
>OU015749.1:17814194-17831280 GCA_907169655.1 Acomys percivali
TCTTTAATGGTTGCTTCAAGATCTGTGATTGTATCTTCTAGACCTGAAATTCGTTCTTCCGTCTCTTGGATTCTGTTAGAAAGGCTCACCTCTGTGTTGCTCGCCTTCTTCTCTGAGGTTTCACGTTCTCGTTTTTCTTCTGTCTGTGTGTTTATCATTGAATCCATTTTTGTCTTCATATCTTGAACTGATTTTTTTATTTCTTTCACCTCATTTTTTGTATATTCCTGAGTTTCTTCCATTGCCTCTTTATAGGTCTTCAGAGCTTGAACCGTTTTAATTATTTCTTCCATCTGGTTATTTGCATTTTCCTTAAATTTTTCCAGTTCCACTCTATGTGCTTCTTTTATGTCTCTCACCTGTTTTGCTGCATCTTCCTGTATTTGATTACGAATTTTATTTGTTTCCTCCATTAATATGCTCCTTATTAAGGATTTGAGGTCATTTTCTTGTATTTCCGTTGTATTTGAGCTCTCTGGGTTGTTTTCTTTGGGATAGCTGGAAACTGGAGACGCCATGTTGTTTTGAGGTTTTTTGCGTATGCTTTTACGCTGTCCTTTAGACATCTTGTCGGCTTTGTTTTCGTTGGGTAGATTCCCGAGTTGGATGGAGGGAGTCTGATGATAGATTCACTTGTTTTCTCACGGTTTCCGTAGGTTGGAAGCTCTTATGTTTCACTGTTGTGGATGGCAGGAGGTTAGCCCTGGCGTTTTGGGCTCTCACAGCCAGTGATCCTCAGCTCTCCTGTGCTGTGGGTCCTGTAATCGTTCTGGGTCTCTGGATGAGCGTTGGGTCAGGCCAAGGTATCCACAGCCTTCTGGGTTCCCTGCCAGGTCCAGCCAGGGAAACTAGTCCCAAACCACCGTCCGAGCTCAGCTAGTATCTCAGGGCCTGAACCGTCTGCCGAGCTTAGCTAGGAATTCTGGGCTCAAAATGCACACAGGGTCCAGCCAGAATTTTCGGGCTAGGACTGCACACCAAGCTCAGCTAGGGGTGTTTGGCCAAACTGCTTGCTGTGGTCAGTTATTGACTCATGCCCGAAACATCCGCACAGCTCAGCTAGGAATTCTGGATTCAAACTGCACACTGTGTCCAACCAGAGTCTTAGAGCCGGGACTGTGCCAAAGACTCTACTAGAGACTCTGGGTCCAATCTGTCTGCCAAGCACGGTTAGGGACTGTGGCCCTAAGCTGCACGCCGAGCTCCACCCGAGTCTCTGGGGCAGAATTGTGCTCCGAGCTCAGCCAGACACTATGGACCCACACTGCACGCTGAATTCAGCCCGGGCCTCCAGGCCTATACTGCGTGCATAGTCCAGCCAGAGTCTTGGGGCCGCCGAGCCCGTGTGCACAGCTCAGGAAGAATCCCTGGGCCTATTCCGCCTGGCAAGTCCAGCTAGGGCCTCTGGGCTGAATCTGCGTGCTGACCTCAGCCTGCGTCAGCGCCCTAAAACTGCCCTCTGAGGAGAGCTAATGTCTTGAGCAGAACTGCTCGTTGATGTGTGCTAGCGCCTCTGGTGGGACTGAGCGCTCCGCCCAGCCGGCGTCACAGCCGGTGAACTGGCTGCACTGAGGTGGTCCTTCGGTGGACCTGAGCGCTACCGCCCAGCCTGCGTCACAGCAGGTGAACTGTGGCTGTGCAGAGACGGGCCTGGGGTGGAACTGAGTACTCCGCCCAGCCTGTGTCACAGCCGGTGAACTGCTGCTGTGCAGAGACGGGCCTGGGGTGGAACTGAGTACTCCGCCCAGCCTGTGTCACAGCCGGTGAACTGCTGCCGTGCAGAGACGGGCCTGGGGTGGAACTGAGTGCTCCGCCCAGCCTGTGTCACAGCAGGGGAGCCGTGGCTCCACTAAGCTGTTGTCTTGGGCGGAATTGCCCGCTGCGCTGAATCAGTGCGCCCTGAGCTGTACCCGGGACTCTGGGGCTGAACTGTCCGCCGTGTCCAGCTTGGGTCACAAAGCACCACGCGACCCAAATCCTGTCCAGTGTCCCCTCTCCCGCAGCAACTCCCACCGGCCACCACACTAACCGCCTCCACTGGATGGCTCTGAGCTGCAAACCTCAGTCGCTGCTGCTGGTGTTGCTGACGCCGCCTGTGCCGCCGCTGCTCTGATCCGAGAAAATCCGCACTCCTCCCGTGTGTAGGGGCACGCAGGTCCTCCGCACCCTGGTCCTTCCGAACCGTGGAGCACTCCTGCTGCCGTGGTGTCGGGATCCTGGTGTTCCTGGCTCAGAAATCTGTGCAATTCCCCGAACTGTTCACTGGAGCTTCCAAACACGGTCCACACTGCTCGCCGCCATCTTGGATCCTCCCATGAGTGACATTTTTCAATGAACACGTTTCGTGCTTTTTACTTTATTGAACTCTAGTGAGGAGGGAGGACGGAGGAGGAAAGAAAAAAGAGGAGGGAGGAGGGAGGAGGAAAGAAGGAGGAAGGAGGAAGACATGAATGTTTATAGTTTCTGACCCCCAAAACACATACACGCATGCACGTGCACACACACACACACACACATGCATGCACACACACAGACATGCACACACACTTCATTAGTGTATCACACAGAGGAAATGTTTTATATAAGCACAAAACAAGGCTAGATGAGGCCAAATTAGAAATAATGTTTAGACTCCTAGACCAAATCTAGTATTTGTCATATGGTGCTATATCTACTAGTCAGCAGGAAAAAACCTAATCTCTTCTTCTTCTAAGGATTTTCCTAAGTTCATGAAATCCATTTTATTAAATGGTTAGTTCAAACATTAAAAATACCTACTTTTTTATTTTTTGAGATTATAATGCAATTACATCATTTCCCCCTTCCCTTTCCTTTCTCCAAACCCTTCCACATGTTCCTTGTTTGCACTCTTTCCAATTCATAGTCTCTTTTGCATTAATTGTTACATATTTATGTATATATATTTTAATATATATTAAGTTTTTTTTTCTTCCCCTAGAGGAACATTATCCTCTAGATAGGATAATTGCGTCTAATCTCATTTGGTTTGTTTGTATGTATACATATGTATGTATGTATTAATGCATGCATATATATATTTATGTATGCATATATGCATATGCATGTATGTATACATATTTACAAAACAGTAGATTTTCCTATGCTTCTTACAAACATCCTTAGTATTAGCTATCCTTCCCCACCTCTCATCTTCCTTACTCTCCCACTTCCTTCCCTTCACTATTTTTTTTTTTTTTTTTTTTGGTCGTGTTTAGGGCATGCTTCGAAGCAAGCCTATATTTGTGGAGATTTGACAACCAAGTGCATTTTGGCTTGTGGAGAAATACTTGACCTCTGACCCTCGTTTCTGTCTAGCATCGGACTGCGGAGACACCCTGTGAGCACATTACTACTGCTTCAGTTCCCTCCAGCCGTCAATCTGCAACCCGACTTCCCTTATGAATACTGAAGTTGTTCTAATTTACAGTCCCCTCTTCTGAGGCTGTGTCAAAGCAAGCCTGGAAGGGCAAAGATAAGCTAAGTCTTGGTGTGCTGTTGAAAGTAGCTCATGTTCCATTGGGGGTGAGTGGGCGCAGATCTTGGTATTATTAACTTTCTACAGAATGTCTCTTCTCTTACATAGGTCTCCTTATATTTTTTCTTAATTTTTTTATTTCATCTTGCTTATTTATTAGCCATTGATTTCTGGTACTTTGACAACATGTTTTGACTCATTTACTTTTTTTTTTTTTTTTTTTTTTTTTTTGTGTGTGTGTGTAGGTACTGTAGCAGTAGCATTGGCTTTCTGGAAATTAGTATCTCAGCTCTAGTTTTGGATGGGTTGGCTGTTTTTCCTATTAGATATTTTTTCCCATTAGCATTTTAATGACACATCATTCTCCTTTTAGAGACCTAAGATGTTATAACACACATTAATATTCTTGTTGCTTAGGAAATGCAAGATATTTCTGTTACCTACAATTGCACAACAAATTGTCACCAAATTTAATGCCCTAAGTCAATACTTTTTGGTTCCTTAAATTTCTGTGGTGCCTGTGGCTTACTTGGTAATGCTCCTGTGGCCTCTCACACATGGCTCTGGATAAGCGATGAGCAGAACTAATGTCATTGAAAGACTCAGCCAGGCTGAACTCTTGTGTTTATTTAACAACTACATTTTCTCGATATTTTACTTCATTTTCCGTTTTTTCTGTGATTGATTACATCACCTTTGATAATTTCATTGTAAGGGATAGTAATTAAAGGGATTTTTCTTTTGGGCTTTACAGTTTTATCAGGTTATAATTAACAAATAAAAATTACACATACATGTAGTTTATAACATTATCTATTCATACATTATGAAGGATAATCACCACATTCATCACTTAGCATTGGGCTCATTATTTATTAGCTTTTTTTTTTTTTTTTTGGCAAGTGATACATTATTAACTACAGTCACCACGCTATAAAAAGATCTTCAGAATTAGTAAAAACTGAAGCTTTGTCCTCCTTGACCATCATTTCCCATTCTCTGAGCTGTCTCCATTTGAGCTGGTTTCTTATGTATTCTCTTTTGAAGTTGATTTGACTTTACTATGACTGATCTTTGGACAATATGGAAAGCGGCATATGCATAGCTATAGACATGGAACCTCAGGGAGAAATCTGGCATTTTCCTGGACTTCTTGGTGGGTTAGCACCTCAGCTGACTCCTTCATGGGTGCAGTCGATAGATGTGGCATGCCCGGTGGGAAGGTCATGGAAAAGCTGCCACCTTAACAGCCCCGTTTACATTGTCTTGATTTCTGAGTTTTGGTTTTCTAGAGCTCTGTCCAATGAGGCTGCTTCTTACAGTTTGTCTCCTCTGGAACCACCAAGTATCTCAAGGGAGAACTAGGTCCCCTCTTTGGATAACGATCCTTTTTGGTCTCAGCTATTCAACCGGTTCCTTTTTCTCTATTAATCTATTTTGTTGTTGTTGTTAATGACATGGTACCACTGATTATGTAATTTGTGAAATAACGAAATTTGGTTTGGTTCACAGTTCTGGACCAAGACTAAGAGGCTGAGCCTGAGTCTGGTATTCTTGATGGCAGAGCCCTGCTGTGGCACCAGACATCACATGGGGGACAGATAGGGAGATTCCCTCTGTCTCTCCTGGTTGGGCTTCCTCTTATCAGTCATAATTACCTCATGTAGTCACATTCCAAGGACCTGTGGTCTAAATTTCCACCCTGAAATGTCCCATAGACAGGATTAAATTCCAAAATGGGTTTTGGAGTGGATATAAACGCTGATGATGCAGATCTTGGAGATGCGTATGTATAGCCTTCTAATTTCTCTTACCTGGGAAGATTTGGACTTTTGGTATATGAAGTAACATTTCTACATGTCCCGTTGTTGGCTTACAGAGCTGAACCAACAAATCTCAGTTAATATCATCAGGCATTTAATGGGATATGTGGGCTTTCTATGTCGTATAGAGATAGGACCTAGGGGTGTGTGTTGGGGGTACAAGAACAAAAGAAGAACTATATTTTTCACTTATAATTTTGTTCTGAAATTAACTTATCTTGAATATATATTCTTGAATACATACAAAAATATATGTATGTATTATCAAAATATTCTCAAATATACACATATTCTGATGAAGGGCTTATATTGGCAAGGTAGCATATTTTCAATGCCAGGAGAATCATATGGAAATATTTCTGATAAGTTCTGGAAAGCCAATCTATCCCCATAGATGTTCCCTATAATGTAAACACTAAGTCCTTGTAGTTGTGCCTTCTGCTTCTTTGTACTGTAATATCCTGTATTAGAATCATGCACTTAGGTATGTGTCGAAGCTGCTTATGAATGTGTCCTAGCTCACAAAGCAGGTAGAGTTTCAAGGACAGTGACCATCATCATTGTTACTTTCTATTCTCAGTCCCTAAATATGACTGTTCCATAGTCAGAACTCGACATATGGATACTGGTCTGGCCTGAAATTAATCACAAACTGATGATTTGAGATGATGAATGTATTTTTGTCTTAGGGTTTTATTGCTGTTAGAAGACACCATGACCACAGCAGCTCTTATAAAGGAAACCATTTAATTGGATTAGCCTTACAGGTTCACAGGTTTAGTCCATTATCATCCTGGTGGTGGGAAGCATGGCGGCGTGCAGGCAGATGTGGTGTTAGAGAAGGAGCTGATAGCTCTACATCTTGATCCACAGGCAGCAGAAGGAGACTGTGTGCCACACTGTGTGTAGCTTCAGCATAAACCTTAAGGCCTTCCCCAACAGTGACACACTTCCTACAACAGGACCCCAACTACACAAACAAGGCCACACCTCCTAATAAACAGTGCTGTTCCCTATGGACTCAAATACATGAGTCTATGGGGGCCATTCCTATTCAAATCACCACAAATTTCTAAGGATATATACATCTATATATACATATAAATAGATATATATATTGATATATATCAGTTTATGTCTCATGGATTTTAGGTATATAAATCTATGAATAAGGAGAACCATTTTAGTTTTTTTTTCTCTGCTTGTTATCTTTGTAATGAAATACCATGACCAAAGGCAACTTAGGGAGGAAAGGCTTATTTGGGTTACATTTCAATGTCACTGCCCATCATTGAGGAAGCTTAAGGTAGTCATTCAAGCAGGAACCTGGAGGCAGAAACTTGGCCAAAGGACATGGAGGAGTGGTGTTTATTCTTTTTCCCATGCACACATTCAGCTGTAGTCCTGTAACCTACCACGACTGCCTACCTAGGGGTCACACTGCTCACAGTAGCATGGACCCTCCAATACCCATCAGTCAATAAGATGTCTTGCAGACATGCCTACGGGCCAATCTGGTAGAGTCCTTTTCTTCCAAGTGCTTTCTTCCAAAGATGACTATACTTTGTGTCAAGCTGACAAAAACTACAAGTACAAATACTGACTTTAAAATATTCAACTATAAATATGAACCAGCTAGTTTTATCTTATGTAAATCAGGGTTTGCTTTAATATGAAATTATTACAGTGGTCATCAGGTAAAAGGAACAAAAACATCGGTCCCTGTTCATCCCTGGAAATATTCTTTTTTTTCTATGCCTTCCTTTCTTCCATGTTTAATTTTTCTAACCATTATCATATGGAAATGACATCACTTGATTTCTATCAAGGCTTTCATTTTAGAAATAGCAGAGAAGGGTATATATTTGGAGGCAAATATTATTCAATATCTTGCTGTTTTTTGAGATTCCTATGATACTTTAGTGAGCCCACAGAGACCAGGATGCTGCTTTCCCCGCAGTAGGAGGTCACCCCTATCCTTAATGGGCTATGTAAGTGGATTCATTACTATGAAGCTGTATAGATTCAGGGTAAATCATCATAACTAAAGACAATCTGATCCAGTCTCAAGGTAAGGTCATTTGAATAGTGGTATGGCTTATATAAGTAGGGGACACCTTGCTTATTAAAATCCTTGGATTTGTGACCTCTTGTGTGAGATGTACAATCTGACTAGACCAGAAGTTAAGCATCGGCTGGACAGGGAAAAGATTGAAAGAGAGATGGAGATTAGATTGTTAAAGATAAGCATCTCTTTGTATCCTTACACACCCCCTAAAATAAGACAACATTATAAAATTAAATTAAAGTGAGGCAGTAAAACCATGTATGTGTGAACACAGTATTTCTTACAAAGATCTGTAGAGACAATCTCTTGTGTGCTGTATGGAAGCATCACCTGCCCATAAAAAGCTGATGTTCTGCTAACTGAGGCAGGAAATAATAGGAGGTGGGAGCTCTGGGAGAGAGAGAGAGAGAGATGAACTCTGGGATAGAGTCATAGTATAGTCATCTTTGGAAGAAAGCACTTTGTTGAAGACAATGACTCTACTAGATTGGCCTGTACACAAGTCTGTGAGGTGTTTTATTGACTGATGAGGGGTATTAGAGGCCCAGACTACTGTGGGCAGGGCGTGGTGGCAAAGGCCTTTAATCCCAGCACTTGGGAGACAGAGGCAGGTGGACTACTGTGAGTTCGAGGCCAGCCTGGCCTTCACCTTCAAAGTGAGTCTAGGACAGCCAAGGCTACACAGAGAAACCCTGTCTCGAAAAATCAAAAAAAAAAAAAAAAAAAAAGGTGAGAGAGTACTTATGTAACTGAGGCGAGGTAACCAGCCATGTGGCACACACAGAATAAAATGAATGAGTAAATAAGTCATGAACTAGTCAGCGAATGAGCCAAAGTTTATGGCCTAGACATTTATTCATAAATAATAAAGCCTCAGAGTCATTATTTCCAGAACTGGGGTGCAGGATAAAACCAGAGATTACAAATGGCATCCAGTTTAAGGATTCTTAGAATCCATCCAGGCTTATACCTGAAAAGTCCTGGGTGAAAGGAAACAAATACCGTATTTTTCGGACCATAAGACACACCTGACCATAAGATGCACCCAGTTTTTAGGGCAGCAAAACAAGAAAAACAGTAAAAACAGCAATCGGACCCTAAGGCGCATCCTAATCCTCCCCCTCCCTGGCTATTTTGGGGGAAGGAAAGTGCGTCTTAAGGTCTGAAAAATACGGTACTTCCCAGAGCAGTTTGCTAGCTAGGCGGGAAGGGGAAGGGTCTGGTTCAAAGGAGGTGTGGCTGTTTTAGGAGGCTAATTTAGCTAATTTAGTGGGAAGGTGCCACAGCTGCCACACAGTCTCCCTCCTGCAGGAACCTTAGCTTAGCGCACTGCTCAGGCACCACAGAAGGCAAGGGAAAAGCCTGCAGCGGACCAGAGCAGAACAGGGGCAGCAGCGTGCTGTGGCTGGAAGCCACCTTCCTTAGTGAGTAGCGTGGGAGGACAGGTCCAGCCCCGCGTGGCAGGGCTCGTGGCAGGACACGTGGGCCCGGGGACTGCTGGCAGTGTCCACGCCACCTCTTCTCTGTGAGTGGAGGAACTGGAGCCAGGAGCCAGCCACTGGGCCGAGGTACAAGCTGAGAAGCTCCATAGACAACACGCAGAAAAGATCCAGGCCCAGACGCGAGCCTCTCACCAAGTAAGCATCTTTGAAATCATGCTAGAGAAAAGAAAGAAACTGACTATAGAAAGTCGTAGGGAGAAAGTCTCTCAAGGAAGGAAATAATTAGAGATTAGAAAAGAAAAAAAAATATTTTCTGTGTTAAAAACGAAGAGAAACAATGGCACAATGCACCTGAATCCATATGATATCAGAAAACAAATAATTACTTTTTCAGTAAATGATTCCAATTTTCTACATCCTCTTTAAGAGAGATCAGAAGAAAATAGACCTAGAAAAGGAAAAAAACTGAAAAAGTAAAGGCTAGAAAGTAGATTAGAGGGTTTATTTTTTTATTTTTATTTTTATTTTTTGAGACAGGATTTCTCTGTGTAGCCTTGGCTGTCCTGAACTCATTTTGTAGATCAGGCTGGCCTCAAACTCACAGATCCACCTGCTTCTGTCTCCTGAGTGTTGCGATTATAAGAGTGTGCCACTATGCCTGACTAGAGGATTCTTTAAATCAAAATAAAGATTCTCCAAAAAGAATCTAATCTGGAGCGTACAACAACAGGAAAAAAAAAAAGATGCTAGATCAAAAAGGTTCAACTAAAAACCAACAGGTAAGACTTTATATTATATTTTATTGTCAAGAATCAATTACTAGATAAAGTTCTGTGTACTGAATTAAAAATACAGATTCTGTTCAATGTCACCTTAGCACAATGTCATACAATACCTTATTCTTTAATTTTACAGGATTTGGAAAACTAAAAAATGTACTTATACAATAGATTCATATTCAGAATTCCAATGGGGTATTGCCTTGAATTCAGAAAGAGATGATTCTGAGATTATGCATTTATTAGAGATTGTGGCCATTTTAGAAATGCCTTACAGATTAAAGCTGATGATGCTTCAACATATGTATCCAATAAAGTACAACAATATAATAGATCTATGGTATAGAAAATGTTACGGGTATATGCCATAATCCTACAGGACAAGCAATTATGGAAAAAAATCTAACAAATTTAAAGGAAATGCTCATAGAACAGAAGGGGGGATATGGGATCTCTCTGAAATATATTAAATAATGATTTATTGACTTAAAAATTTAAATGTCAATGAGACAAATAGCACAGCTACTAAAAAGCACTGGATTTTAGCAAGCTCGGTAGCTTTTTCCCCCCTCAAAAAACCTGCATTCAGAACAACTTAAAATGCCTATCTAGATCATCCCACATCACAGAATGGTCTATCTAGTCAGGACTTCAAATAAGCTTGTACTTTCACAGCACACAGAGACTGGAAAATGGATGTGTTACAACAATATCCCAATTTTCTTAGGGCCCCCCCCAAATCATCACCCCCAAAACAGCAGGAAGCAATTTTAAGAGAACAACAAAGAGGTTTTGTTGTTGTTGTTGTTCTGTGGGTGATGGATGTTTGTTGTTAAAAAAAGGTTGTTATAAGTTGTTGAAAGGTCTTGGTCAGGGAAGAAACAAGGTATAGGAGCTTAGACTCAGGGATTTCTCTTTCTCTTTCTTTTTTTAAAAATATATTTTATTAATTTATTCATATTACATCTAAGTTTTTATCCCATCCCTTGTATCCTCCCGTTCCTCCCTCCCTCCCATTTTCCCCTTACTCCCCTCCCCTATGACTGTGACTGAGGGGGACCTTCTCCCCCTGTATATGCTCATAGGGTATCAAGTGTCTTCTTGGTAGCCTGCTATCCTTCCTCTGAGTGCCACCTGGTCTCCCCATCCAGGGGACGTGGTCAGATATGGGGCATCAGGGTTTGTGAGAAAGTCATATCCCTCTCTCCACTCAACTGTGGAGACTGTCCTGTCCATTGACTAGATCTGGGTAGGGGTTCAAAGTTTACTGCCTGTATTGTCCTTAGCTGGTGCCATAGTTTGAGCGGGACCCCTGGGCCCAGATCTGCCCATCATAATGTTCTTCTTGTAGGTTTCTAGGACCATCTGGATCCTTCTATTTCCCCATTCTCCCATGCTTCTCTCACCGACAGTCCCAATAGGACGTCCTCCCCTCTTTCATTTTCTTTCCTCTATCTTTCCTTGTCTCTTATCTAATGTTAAGAGGAGAAAGAGGAAGAAGGGAGGAAGAGAAAAAGAGAGGGTATATGAGAATATATAAAATAGTAGGAATAAAGGGTAGATTATCGAATCTTCTCTTAAACTATAGAGATACTCCTAGTTAAAAAAAATCTTATACTGGTATAGATCTTTGTACATCATCACAAAATTAAGGCTATTTAGTAGGAACACACCGTATATATCTTTCAACTCGTGTGTAAGTTATTGTACGTACGCAACACATTTAATAATGCAATGTGGAGTTCTAGTCCTTTCGAAAGCTGCTATTACAAAGTATTTGGGATAACTATGGAGAGAGCTAGGACAAAAAGATGTGGGAGTGATGGAATTATTTCTATGTCTTTTGCTCCTCTCAGGAACTTAAAGAATTAAATGGTGACCCCCCCCCCACACCAGTACTGGGGAGTACAATCTATTTGACTAAGTTTCCTGAGCAAATTCTGATCTTATCTAGCGATCTCCTCAAAAATATACTTCAAATGAAGTATTCTTCAAATAAAGCTATTAGCAAGTGTTTAACATGATACTATTTCTTGTGTTTGATTGAACATATGCTAATTTCTAAAAGAGGAGCAAAGGCTCTTTAATATTTTATGCTCTTGTCTTTGACCTGTCATAACTGAAACTCAGTGATGTAAAGTCAATGTCTTTAGTACTTGATGACACAATGAGAGGAAACAGCACAAAGGAGTTGACTATTATACTTGAATTCCTAAGAAAACAAGGAGGAGATGATCATGGCCGTTACAGACTTTGTTTCTAAGTGGTTAGATATATATATATATCTGAAATATATATATACCTGAAATATATAACTACCTTCTTTCACTCTCCATCCTGCATCTGTTTGCCTTCAGCAAATGTTTAAGCTGGTGGTAGTTAATTGTTTGCCTGGTTAGGAGATCCAAATATTGGCTTTTGAGGAGACTATACTGCCTTGAATAAGGTGATGGTAGTTATTAAAGCTGGCTTTAATCACATGATATGTGTATTAGTTAGTTTTTGTGATTTTAATAAAATACCTCAAAATTAGCTTTTCATGAGAAAAAATTTTGGATCGTGATTTTAGAGATCTAGTCCATGATAATTTTAGCCAAATGGCTCAAGGGTCTGGTATGGTTTTCTGACCAGGAAACGAGAGAGATAGGGAGGAATAGCATTCCACAATTTACTCTAAAAACACTTCTTTGCAATGACCTAGAGACTCCCAAAAGTCCTCACCTCTTAATGTTGCTTTTACCTCACAATAGTCCATACCATTGATCTGGTTTTTAATAAGTGGTTCTTTGGGTACAAGGTCCAAACTATAGAAGCATGATGGTACTGAGAGTCACCCTAAGGACCTCTGGCATTAGAGACATAATCTTCCTTATATTCCTTGAAAAGGATTCCAATTTTCATTGGATATTAAGGGTTATTCACCTTCACAAGCTCAGTTACCCCTCCGCTCACTTGTTGATTCAGAAGCTTGAGGCCCCACACCAACAGTGGTCTAGTGCACTTTTCACTTTCAGTTCAATGGAATCATTGTTGTTTGCTCTGATTTAAACATACCAAAGTGTGAAACGAACATCAGTAGACCAGTAGAACACAGGATTGTGGGAACAGGAAATAAACGTCCGTTAATGAGTCACTGGGGGTGATAGAGACAAGATGTGTTGCTCCCCTTTCACTCTGTGTTTTGGATATGTAAATTGTGTATGTAGGTTGGACAGAACCCCATATTAGACATCTATTCAGAGCACCGATAGCATCTAGGAAAATCTTGACCTAGGTCTGAAGTGCTTGCCAAGTAGCTGGCGCTGTGCATCTCAAAAGTCAAAAGCTCTCCCACAGTTAAACATCATATTTGTATATTAGTTTACTGTTCCTTTTGCTATATAACATATTACTTAAATTATCTGCTTACATAAAACACATTTGTTATGTTATACATTCTGATTAGTAATTGGGCAGATGTGGCATGTGTCCTTTGCAAGTCTTTAACATGTTTGCAAGGGTAGGGCTCTTATCTGAAGAATAACTTTGATTTCTTGTGGTCCCAAAAAGGATGCAGTTTCATGCTTCACTGGTGGTGTGTGTGGTTTAGTTCCTTGGCTTATGATTTGCCTAAGATGGCCACTCACATAGTGGTGGTTAACTTTCTCAAAATAGGCAAAACATGTTTCCTCTGTCAAAATGAACATTACATGTAAAAATGTCACATACCCGTTATCCGGTATGTACTCTTGCCTTTGCTGTATCCTCTTGGTGATCACCGAGTCAGAAACTCCTCTTCATGGAGAGGTCATGATGCAAGGACATGGTTAATAAGATCCCCTCTGGTGTCCTTATGCCACATTTGGAGATGTAATGGGAATCAGAATGGACAAGAAAGCAATAGTTATAATGGAGATCAAGGATGCTGTTGAGAATTCTAGGTATATTCACTGTCTTGACTGTATTGATTGCAATGCCAACTTCATGGCTGTGAACAGGTGCTGGTCCAGCATGTTATGCAGTTAAATTAGGATGCCTTCCTGGCATTGATGAAATCCTGGGTTTGAGTTCCGATATCACAAACACTAGGCATAGTGGTGCCCACCTATAATCTCAGCACTTAATAGATGGGCACAGGTTGGTCAAAAGTTCAAGATCATTCTTGGCTACATGAGATTACAACCAGCTTGGTATACAGACGACTACTTCTGATAACAGAACAGAAATGCAGAATACATTAAATTATATCCATCCTTCAGTATCTACTGGAGTTGGATCCAGAACACCTTATGTCTCTCAAAATTTAGGGATGCCCAAGAGACTTACATAAAATCATGTAATGTCGGAAAAAAACATATAAAATTCTCTTGTAGTTTGTGTATTTTATAAAGTCAAGTTCAAGGTAGCTGATATGTAAGTAGTTGTTATGCCACAGTGTTCATACAATAATGGCAAAGTCTGCACAAATTCAGACACAATTTTCTTTCCAAATATTTTATTTCTTTCTCAAAAGGTGTATTTATTTATTTTATGGGTATGTGTGCTCTACTTTCATGTACACCTACATGCCAGAAGAGGGCATCAAATCACATTGTAGATGGTTGTGAGCTACCATGTGGTGGTGGGGAATTGAACTCAGGACCTCTGGAAGAGCAGACTTCTGGAAGTGCTCCTAAACATTGAGCCATCTCTCTAGCCCCTTCAAATATTTTCAATACATGATAATGTAAATATTTACACATGATACCCATAGATGTGAAGGAACAGCTATACATAGTCAAGTTGTAAAATGTATATCAATGATCAAAGGTATCTTTAAAAAAAAAAAAGAATCATACTTCATAATGTAGTCGACCAAAATTGATGCCAACAAAGGAGCAGGAAAAAAATCATTGGCATTTTCTCAGCTGTAGGCAGGGAGCCCATCAATACACCTTTCATGCTTCCCATATGAAGTATAGTAATGATGCTGCCATTGCCAGCTTTATGTAAACAAATGCAAAGTGTACAAATCACTCGTGCAGCTGAAATCAATTGAAATGTTATACAATTATGAGCTACAGTTTATGTATTCTCGGGAGTGAGAAAGAACAATGCAACCTGTGTGGTTTTCAACTGGCAAGTTAATTCCTTGCATAAAGCATGGACAGAATAAGAAAATAATCTGTCACGTTTGTGAAGCAGGAGGTCGAGCTGCTGACAGGTACATTATTTTAATGGCAGAATGCACGTTCTTTTACAGCTTTTTATGTTAATGAAATTATGAGGATTTGTTTTATACCATGGGCAAATATGGTGTAATGACAGAAATATGGATGTTAAATTGAATTGTTATTATGTTTCTTATTAAGTTTGAATGTGTATGGAAGATTTGTCATCTGAAGTACAGACATAGACAACATAGTCGGTCGTATATTACTTTCTGATAAGGATAACTTTTAGTAAATTAATATAGTTCATGTATAAGGAAATGGAAGCCATGAAAAAGTTTCTTTTCTCTCCTCCTCCTCCTCGTCCTCCTTCTCCTCCCTTCTTCTTCCTCTCCCTTCTTTTGGGATTGAGTCTAGAGCCTTGCATATCTGCAGTCCTCAAGGTATTTACATTCATAATGAGAAAATGACGTGCCAATCATGCCATAGTAGCCCTATGGTAAGAACCAATGGTAGGGCCGAGGAGATGGCTCAGTGGTTAAGAGCATTAGTCTCTTCAAGATGATGATTTGGCTCAATTCCTAGTTTTCTCTCTTCTCATGTTTCAGCTACTCTCAATGTCATGTCTTATATAGTGTGTATCTCCTTTTTTCTAATTATTTAATTCACAATTAATTCATTAGGTTTCAATACTTAATTTTTCCCCTCTTGTGGTCTTCCTTTTTAGTTTTATGACCTATACATCAACACACACATATCAACACACACCCCCCCCCCCAACCCACCCCCACCCCCCCCACACCACACTCCCAGGACACACAGCCCACACACATATGTATGTGTTATCTCCATTAATAATATTTTCCTGAAAAATGTCATAATTACATTTTTTCTTCAGGGCTGAATAATATTGCACTGTTTGTCTGTATCATATTTTCATTTTCATGTACTTTATTATGTACTGCACTTGGAGTTCTCTGGATGTGCTTGCTGTATCGCTCATTGCAATGTCCCTTGCTTCACCCATCTTTACCCACTTCTCCTTTGCCTACCCCTGCTTTTTCTTCAAATCTCCAAGTCAAATTCCCATGGGACAAGTTCTTTGGTAAGGGTAGAATGTGTCTCATGACAAGTAGGGCATGTAAGTGTTATGATCTCTTTTCTATGTGGCCTAATAGTTACCAATGACCTTTATATGTTCAAGTAGTCGAAGAATAACTAACAGTTATGAATGCCCTTTATGTGTTCAAATAAAAAGTAAAATAACACTGTGATACCTGAGAACTGTGTTAAAGTCAAGTGTTGGTGACCAGTAGATTCGATTGCATGCAGCCACACCAGTTGCTTGTACCTTATCCGTGGCTGCTTCTGCACTGCAAGAACTGGACTGATAGTAGTGACAGAGATCATAGTCTCATAAAGACTAAACTATCTACTCTCTAGCCTTGTGTAGACACATCATGCTGATCCCTATGTAGAGCAACATTCTCTAATAGACATTTCTGTAGTGACAGAAACGTTGAGAGTTACATTTTCACTATGGTAGCTGCTGGCATCTTATAGTGATTTAAAGTTAAAACCCATTACTCAAAATGAAATGAAAAATAAGTCTTTTGTTCACATTATTAACATTTGGCTGGTGGCTGTGCTATTGTGTGGGGTGCATTTAGAAATTGAGGTTTGATATGCTGGTAGTTTCATAGTTGCATAGCACCCTGAATATAATTGTCTGTGTATGAGTGAATGTAATATATTATTTAATGACTTTCTATTCCTCCATGTTTTTTCTGGGTTATGGCAAATGTTTTGAAGATGCCAATCTTTATTTTATTTACCCCTTGTCACACTGCCAGAGGGCAGGATCTTAATGACATCCACTTTAACACATAGCCAGTCCTCCTTCTGCTTAATGGCCACATCCACATATTTACCAGTTATGAGTTAAAAGTATTCAGAAAGTTTTCATATTTATTTTTAACACACACAGACTTATTTTTGAAATTATTTCTTAAACAGTATAGTATAATGACCATTCACATATCACTTAAATTGTATTAGATATTTTATGCAATCTGGAAATCATTTTAAGTATGTGGGAGAATATGTGTAGGAAAGGTCAAATACTATGCCATTTTTTTTTGGTTAATGAAATAAAATATAATAAGATAAAACAAAAACTGCCACATGAGAATTGGACAAAACAGGCAGAAGAAAAGGGACCAAGGGAAGAAATTAGAAACAGAGACCCACTTATTTGCCCTTAGGAGTCCCATAAAACCACTAAAGTGGAAGCTGATGTGTATGTGTGTGTGTGTGTGTGTGTGTGTGTGTGTGTGTGTGTGTGTGTGT
>OU015749.1:17842753-17858739 GCA_907169655.1 Acomys percivali
TCTCTCTCTCTCTCTCTCTCTCTCTCTCTCTCTCTCTCTCTCTCTCTGTCCCTCTCTCTCTGTCTCTCTCTCTGTCCCTCTCTCTCTCTCTCTCTCTCTCTCTCTCTCTCTCTCATCACTGTCTATCCATCATCTATTTTTACGTGCCTATTGGCAAGTTGGTAAGAAGCTGGTAGGTTCATGATACCTCAGCTGGAAAACTTAGCTTTTCTTCATTTCATTATTACATGCATAAGGTTATTAAGGTGTGTTGCAATGTGCAGGAGGGGATTCTGGAGTTAATATAGGCATATTCAAGTTCTTCTAGCTTCCATGAGTACTAAATTTACAATAGTCCTATTGATGGCTAAATTCCAGACCAGCTGGACATAGAGGAATAAAGTGTGTTAATAAAGGAAAATGTGGGAATAGGATCACAAATACAACATATAACAAGATAGTATGTTACTGATTTCATATAGTATAATCTAATAGGTTCATGTGCAAATTCATTAACTCCAAACATCTAGGTAGACGTTGAGGGTACCACTAGCTTCTACTGAGGCTGACACTGCTTCAAAGCATGATTTTAGCATGAAGTTTATGTTAATGTTTAATTTTGGAGTATTAATGCATTTAAAATATCTGGGTTTTTTTCATTGAAATAAAAAGAAATTGTGAAATACAGTCTTTCTTTAAATGTGTCAAGAAAGCTATTCTTTCAAACTCAAGCGACTGCCTTCTATCTTTGGAACTAACACTTTATGTTCATGGTTAAGTGTCTTCTTCCTAGGAAGATCCAAAGGCAAAGGGGAAGCGCCAAGGGTGCACATCTGTTAAATCTCTTATAAGCCTCTCAGTGGTGTGAATATGTCCAGTAAAAAAAGGGAGGTTAAGGAGCTGCTGGTGCATAAGTTCAGGTGAATGATTTTATACTGTGCTTTTCTTTTCTCTATGCAACTAGAACATTCTCTCATGGCTTTATTAATTATTCCATGTTGGGGGATTGAGTGATATAGGCCGGCAGTTAGGAACACAGCATGCCCTTCCATAGGACACAGGTTCAAATCCTAACACCCCCTTGGAAATTTATGATTATCTGTAACCCCAGTCTCAGAAGATCTGAGACTCATTTCTGGCCTCTGTGGGAACTACATGCATGTCATTTATGTGGCACACAGACATACATGTAGGCAAAATCCCATACACATAAAATAAAAGTTAATTATTTTTTAGTTATCATGTGTAGTTATTTCCTTTGTGTCAAATAATATGACACTGGGGTATTTAGAATTATTTTAAAAATCCTATAAATTTTGTCCTGTTTGGATAATTTCCTTACACACAGTAGGTATTTAATATATTTTCTCAATTAGTACTGAAACCTTGTTGTAACTTATACAGTAAGTTTTGTGCATAAGAGGGATTATGTGACAAAAGAGTGTAAACTGATATCCAAGTACTGGAAATACTTGTGATTTTAGCTTCTTGGGATAATATTCTTTAGACAAGGATTCTGTTTTTCTTGCTCATTTAGTCAGTGTTTAAAATGCTAGAATAATAATTCTCTACCATTTCGTAGTTTCATTCACCATCAGGTGCGAGTCTGTCTCTTGTAATATGAAGACTGATGCACCATATATAATCTGTAAAGAGTTCAAGGCCTTATGTGTGGTCACACAATCTAAAAAATCCTAACTATGATGAGAACACCGAGGCCTATATTATAAGAATTCTAAGAGCAGACTTATGCAAGGATGATAAACAGCATCATTATGTGAATAATGCACTTTTTTCCTACTCTCACATTGAATTTCCTAAAAATCCAAGGCTCAATTTCTCTTACTTATTACTAAACGGACACTTTTGCCCTGTATTCTCCTTCCTTTATTGTCAAATTTGGTTCAAAGAATAGAGAAAAATAGATTATCATTGGGTTTCCCTTAGAGGATATATGATTAAGTAATCATAAAATTTAATTAGGATAGTAGAAAACATCTTTTCAAAAATTTGTTTTCTGTAAAAGCAACATGCTTTCATTGTAACATTGTAAGGAAAAAAAAGTCTAAAACAAGATAACATATTAGCTCAATTTTTTTCTTACCACCTGGAAAATTGTTAAAATAAAGCTGATTCTTTCATTAACTATAAACATTACTATTAGCAATATATAAACCAGTCTACTGTGTTTGTGATTTCAAACGGAAATATTTATTGAATTAATAGAAAACCCTTTCTTTAAGAAAGGTAGAGGTCACTGAGAAATGATGACTCAGCTGCATGTAGACAGTCTTTTAGAAGACCTCCTCCTCCTCCTCTTCCTCCTCCTCCTCCTCCTATGAAATGCTGCATATAAACATACTTCTTTAAAAAAAAAAAAAACGCACTTCTTCCAGAAACACACCATCCAAGAGGTATCACTTGAGAATCCCTGATATGTATTGGCCCATTCAACTCCATCTGCTCATCATGAGCCCAGAGTCCTTGCCGTTAGTACTTTGGCAAGAATTCCACAATTGTCCCAAGAGTAAGGTTTTCCTCCTCTGATGCCCAACTGCTGTTCCTCACCACTCTCCCAGCACGTCCTCCTTGATGCTGGCTGCTTGCATGTCACCCAGGGCTGTCATAATGGCCTCTGGTGCAGAGGCACTTGAGAACCCCTGCAGGTAGCTGATGATTCTTCCTCCCAGTGATGGCTCTTACCATTCTCTGTCACACAATGAATGTGATTATAGCCGTTTTTTGTTGTTGTTGTTGTTGTTCTGACGTTTTGACACTGAGAGCAAAGCCACTTTACTTGTGTGTCATTGTGCCCTTCCCCAGGGTGCTCGATGGCCAGACCTGCTGTTTTGACCAGATAACCCCTATCTCACCAGTTAGGAAGGAGTCTGTAGGGTTTTGCAGGTTCTAGCAAACAGGCGATAAGTCCTTATCACCTGGATTCCTTGTCTTCACCCACCACCCACTGTGACATACATAGACACACAGCTTCTTCATACATAATTCGAAAAGGATTTCTTCAAACTCTGCCCAGATGAATGACCTGTAACCTTCCTCAACAGTGACAGACATGGCTTAGGAATCCCCCTTTTTCCAGTTTAATATGCAAAAGAACCATCCAGGGAATCTTGTCAGAGTGCAGATTCTTCATGATTCGGCCCTAACAGGCTGGTAGTTGACACTGCTACAGCCACTTCATGGATCACGAGATGGGTACCGAGACCTACAATACAAAGGAAACCTTTGCTCCATCAGTAATTGGTCGATGCAGAGTTACACTTGATGTTTACGGTGATATGTTGAAAGTTCATCAGCCTTTTTAATTTATTCTTGTTTTTTTGTGGTTAGCTAAATAGAAAACAAAGCAGTTATGCAGGACCAGAAAAATACCACCTGCTCAGTATTTTGCTGTACTATGACTATGATCAAATACAAATTGTGAATACAGACCTTTCTAAAGAACCAGGCTGGCCACTTTGGAAATTTATCTGGTGCTATCTCAGAATACTGGGAGTAGGGCTTCCCCAAGACCTGGCTATTCCACTCCTTGGAATATACCCAGAAGATGCTCCAGCACACAACAAGAAACTTTGCTCAACCATGTTCATAGCAGCCTTATTCATAATAGCCAGAAAATGGAAACAGCCTAAGTGCCCCTTAGTAGAAGAATGGATAAAGAAACTGTGGTACATATACACTATGGAATACTACTCAGCTATTAAAAGCAAGGAATTCTCAAAATTTGTGGATAAATGGATTGAGCTAGAAATTATCATAATGAGTGAGTTAACTCAGAAGCAGAAAGACTCAAAGGGTATATACTCACTTATATCTGCATACTAGCCCAAGGGGCAGGTCCCATGAAAGTCTTCACTAACCAGGAAACTGGGACAGAGGGGAGGACATCCTATTGGGACTCTAGATGAGAGAAGCATGTGAGAATAGCAAAGTAGAAGGATCCAGAGGGTCCTAGAAACCTACAAGTAGAACATTATGATAGGCAGATTTGGGCCACGGGGACCCGCTCAAACTAAGGCACCAGCCAAGGACAATACAGGCGGTAAAATTTAAACCCCTACCCTGATCTAGCCAATGGTCAGAACAGTCTCCACACTTGAGTGGAGAGTGGGGTATGACTTTCACACGTACTCTGGTGCCCCATATTTGACCATGTCCCCTGGATGGGGAGACCTGGTGGCACTCAGAGGAAGGTTAGCAGGCTACCAAGAAGAGACTTGATACCCTATGAGCATATAAAGGAGGAGGAAGTCCCCCTCAGGCATAGTCATAGGGGAGGGGAGTAGGGGGAAAATGGGAGGGAGGGAGGAATGAGAGGATACAAGGGATGGGATAACCATTGAGATGTAACAAGAATAAATAAATAAATAAAATAACAACAAAAAAAATAAAAATAAAAAAATCTTAAAAAAAAAAAAAAAAAAAAAAAAAAAGAACCAGGCTGACGTGGATTCTGCTTAACTGTCAGGAGGTAGGCTATGATGGTGGTGGGAATAGGGAAATGTTATCACAAATTAAGTTCACTCATATAGTTAAGGTTTTTACCACTGTTCTCCATTTTGGCACCAGTGGTCTTCTTACTTTGAAAGAAAGAATAATTTCTGCACAGAAACAGTTTGAACAGCTTATGGAAACATCAGAATAAAGTGTATAATGTATGACTCTAATTATAAGACAACAAAACAATAGTTGTGTGCTGTGAAATTTATAATCCATTAAAACTTATTGCTTGTTCTAGACATTAACTTTAGTAACAGTCCTGTGAAAGTAGCTGGCTTTACCCTTTCCAAGGAAGACACAGAGGCTCAGGGAAGGTGTTAACTGGCCGAAAAATTGCAAGGTTAGTAATTGCTGAGAGGGAAATTCATGAGTGGGTCACTGAGCTTAATGAAAATAAACCCATTTTCCCAGCTATCCGCAATGACTTAGCGTTGTCTGTTGTCTGATAAGTGGTTCAAATGGCCCTTGTTGTTTAAGGATTGGATTCTACACATAAATGGGCACATACCCAGATCCTGTGAATTTATATCCTCATATTATGCATTCTCCATCCTCTAGTGTATACTTAGCTTTCTTCTTCCCTCTCTTATCAAATCATCCTGATCATCTGTTTTCATTATCCCTTGGGAGCAACTGTCTTTTTACTTCCTGCCAAATCACGTAAAATGAATGCCTGTGGGAACAGTTAAACATTTTACCTACTTTTCCTGCACTTTGTTTTCTTTTTCTACCTAACAATTTCAAAACTAAATTTCAAAGTTGCAACTCTTACTCATTCCTTTTATTAGTCATGAAGTAGATCATGGTCATGAGCAGCCTTAAGTTGTTCAGAATTTCTGTGATAGTGGCCTCCTATTTGTTTGCAGTTTTCATCATTTTCAGCAGTGTTTTTCTTTGTTTGTGTTTTGTTTTTTGAGGCAGGGTTTCCCTATGTTGCCTTGGCTATCCTGGACTCACTTTCTATAGCAGCCTGGCCTTGAACCCACAGAAATCACCTGCCTCTGCCTCCCTAAGTGCTGAAATTCAGTGTGTGTACCACCATGCCTGCCTCTGAGCTATGTTTTAATTATGTTTCTCTATGTAAGTTCTGCCTATGGGGGGTGTAGAGTAGGCACAGGAATCTCTATGTAGTCTATGTTGCTCTCAAACTTGTGACCTTTCTGCTTCTGCCTGCCATGGGCCGCTGTTGTAAGTGTGTGCCACCATGCTGTGAAGCAATTATTATTTTTGTATGTACATCTTTTTATGGCTTCTTCTGTGAATGGGTACAGGAATAAATCATTTTGAAAGATTATTGATAGATTCAAAAAGATTGTAGTAAGCCCATTTCCTAGGTATATAAGAGTGCTGTTTGTCCCACAGTCTACCTTGTAAGAAATGATAAAATATTTGTCAGCTCTAGGGATAATATGATATCTCTCAGTAGATTTAGTCTGGAATTCTATCTCTGCTATTATGACGGATTTTTCTAATATAAAAACATATATTTTATTTAAGTGTATACTTTTTTGGCAGAGATTTGTGAGCATTGTCTTCCTGTATTCTTATTGTAGTTTTCTCCTATGTAGTTTATATTATTTTTTATATTTTATAATATTTTATAATATTATTATATTATTTTTAGGTATTTGTAGAGCCTCCCAGCATATTATTTTATCTTTATATAACATATTAATAGTTGTGTTTAGATTAAAATATTTCAGACCCATTGTGTGTGTGTGTGTGTGTGTGTGTGCACATGCATGTGCGTGTGTGTGTGTATGCGTATGTGAATGTGCACACGTGTGTGTGCATATGTGTGTGAGCATGTGTGTGTGCGTGTGTGTGTGTGTGCAGGTGTGTGTGTGTGTGTGTGCACGTGTGTGTGTCTTCCATTGAGTCCATTTAGTGTTGTTGGTATGTCCATGTGCTCACTGAATATTTGGGATTGCATAGGTTTATTTGGGGATTGTGCCTGGAGTTGACTCATTCTTCCTCTCTCAGCTGCCGATTGGCCTATATCTTCAGCTTGCGGATGGACCCTGTGGAGTTTCCCTCTTTCCACTGGCATGCCAACTGGAATGGTCATTATTTGGGTCTTATTTAGGCTACCATGTTGTTGAGGTTTCACGAGTGCAGCTCCCTTGTCGTGTCTAAAAATGCTCTCTCACAATGGGCATCCTTGTCCTCTGGCTCTAACAATCTTTCTGCCCCCTTTTCCATGATGTTTCTTGAGTCCTAAGTATAGGGCTGATGCTGCACATGGTTAGGCACCCACAGCTTCTCATTCTCTTCATTTTGACTAGTTGTGCGCACTAGAGTAGCCTCCATCTGATGCAGAAAGAAGCATCCTTGGTGTGAGGGGTGGGAATTACACTTATTTGCAGGTTTATCATTGGTGATCCGAGTCGACTAGTTTGTGTCTGCTGGTCCATGTTTACAAGTATAGTATTGTGCCAGGCCTAATGTATTATATTATGTAAAATTCATAGTCCTCTTTTGTGCTCAAATACTTATATATGGGATATTAATAAATTCCACATTTTAGAGACTTATTGGTGCTTTGTGGAATTAAACTTTTAAAAATATTTGAAAACTGTTTTTCACTTATTGAAAGTTTTTAAGCATTCAGGAAAGCATGTAAAATAATATGAAATTGTAATGCCTATTGTCTAACTTACTAACTTGGAAATTCATTTTGAAGATAAGAACGAAGCAAAATAAGTAACTCTTAGTATGTAACTGTGTGACATGTTTAACAAAATCTTCATAAATTTATCCTTTAATCTCGTATCCGGGTTGTAAAAGTCTCATTTTTAACTGGGATTGTCTATAAATAGTGCATGTTAATTTTTTTTTTCGACATAGGATTTCTCTGTAGAGCCTTGGCTCTCCTGGACACACTTTGCAGACCAGTCCGGCCTCAGAGTGCATGCTAATTTAAAAACAATTTCCCAGATGTACCATACATTGTCATTTCATTCTCATTAACTCAGTCCTCTGTTTGGAAATTTCAAGTTTGTAGGAAACACTATATGTAAAACCTTAAAAGTCTGTGGCTTGTGACTCTTTTGGGCGGGGGGGTATCAAAGAGCTCTCTCACAAAGGTCACCTCTGACTATCAGAAATATCAGATATTTGCACTATAACTCACAACAGTAGCAAAATTATAGTTATGAGGTGGCAAGGAAAATAATTTTATGGTTGAGGGGGTCACCACAACATGAGGAACTGTATTAAAGGGCTAAGAATTAGGAAAGGCGGGGACCCCTGCCCTAGAACAGTGCCTAGGATAAAGGTCAAAGCAAGTGAGTCCCTGTGCACATAGTATTACCACAGGAAACAAGCATGGTTTTCAGCATGTGGCTGAAGCATCTTTGTACCACACAGAATCGTGTCATTGGAATAAAACTATAAATCTCTATTCACAAGAGGTGAAGGATTATGTGGTTCTTTATGCAGAAAATACCCCCCATTCCTCTTGCTCTGCTCCCGCTCTTAGTTTGAGATGAAGGATGTCAGGGTGTATAATGAGGAAGCCAGTTCTCATTTTCACCAAGACTGCCCAAATCTAATACATGTGCTTCAAGCTTCAGCATCCGTCTAAGTAATAAGCTTCTGGGCGTCTTACTTTGTATTTGTCAAATGTGTGTAAGGGTGTTATGAGGCTTCTATTTGTTTTGTTCAACCACCTGTGATAATATTAATTGAAGTGATAATTATTTACTGTGATCATTAATAGTTTTAATGCTTGACTGTCCTCATGTGCTTTTGAAAGAATTTTCAGATTTATTGGAGTATTTAGAGGTGTCACCCCAAAACACTTCTGAGAATCTTCCTCACATATTTGTAACTGTTTAAATTCATAATCAGCAGCTAAGTGCCATAATGTGCTATATCTAGCTAGGATTATGAAGGACTTTTCCCCTCTAACAGAATCACTTCAAAGTAAATTATTTACTATCTATTCGTTAAATATCTTGGTAGGTTATTCTGTATCTGTTTGGAATTCAGTCAAATATAAAGGATCTCTTAAGGCTATTGTAGAATTATATTTTATGTCCTTTCCAAAGAGCACACACACAGTCATGCGTATATAAGTGCGCGCGCTTGCACATGCACACACACACACACACACACACACACACACACACACACACACGCACAAGCACTCATGCTCACACGTACACAGATACATATGCAAACACATAAGCACATAACTGGCCATGAGCTATCTCATCAGCTATCCCACATTTTATGCCTGAGAAAAACAGAGTAATATTAATACGTTAAAAAGCAACAGTGATATACTGAAAAAGTAGCTTTATCTCACTGGCCATTTTTGGGAATAAAAATAGTATGGGGATCTTAAATAGTTTTGAATAGAAATAGGTTTTCAATTCCTTTATTTAATAATATGCTAGCAAAGATACTTAAAATTTATTAGAAAGAGCAACATAATTTGATTTTGTCTGTTTAATTAAGTTAAGCCACCATTTACCTGAAAATGCATGCAGGAAATAAAATGGCTTAAAGGAGGAATTACCTTGAGAAAGGATCAGTAACAAGGGATTTTTAAATTGTCCACTTCCAGGTGAGGCACTCAGAAATGCAAATGAAATGAGCAATTCAATTATAAAGGTGAGGGATTATGTAAATTATAAAATAATGTGTACTTTGGCACCAGGGTCTGATATCATCAGAAGGTTTGGCATTCCTCTCCAGGATAAGCCTTATGATAAGAGCCTGTAGAAAGTTACAGAGGGAGACAAGTTAAGGAAATCATAGGGGTGGAAATGAAAGTTAGGTGTGGCTGGATGTCGTAAGGAAAAGGGACTGACAAGACTTCAGCCCTCAGTATTAGCTTTTGATGTGATTTATAGGAAAAGCACGGCTCAAGAGCTAAAGGCTAAAAATAGAGACAGGGTTTGATTCGCCTACTGTCAAGGGAGATGGCTTGTTCTCTGAGAAATCACTGAGCAAGATTACCAGAACTTCAGACCATTGCAGTGATAAGACAGGAGCTGAGAGCTGAAACTGAAACCAGGCCGTGGCATTCAGAAGGGTGTGCTTATGCAAGTGCCTATTGCCCCTCATTCACCAACCAATCTGTTTGCTGCAACAACCTCTGGAAGGCATAAAAAGATTGTATGGAATTGTCAAAGATAAAGGGGACACTTCGGTTTTTCTTTATTATGATTTATTTTATTTTATATGCATGTATGTGTACCATGTGCATGCCAAATATCCCTAGAGGTCAGAAGAGGGCATCGGATCCCCTGGAACTGGACTTACAGGTGGTTGCAAGCCATGGTGTAGGTGCTGGGAACTGAACCCAGGACCTCTGGAAGAGCAACATGTGCTCTTAACCACTGAGCCATCTCTTTAGCTCTGAGAAGGCATTTCTAAGAAATGAAGAGAGTCCAGTCCCCCACCCTGCTAGAACTTAGTGGATATCAATTCTTTTCTCTTGCAGAATTTTCAAGATTGCTTGTTATGACCTGGCTGTGAGCCTTCTGTCTGGACCTAGGAGTCCTTGCATGGAAGGGCAGCATAACTCAATTCTCTTGCTTTCCTGTGAGCAATCTTTATATTAAAATGAATAAAATTTGATAGATTTTATCCTGTGTAATTTACATAGTTATTATCTTTTTGAAATTCTTCTTTTATTTTTTTCTTTTCAAATATTTCTGATAAAAGAATTACACAAAGCAAAAATCCAGTGGTCTCCAAAGTGAGAGTTAAATGGTTAAAGTTAAGTTGCCTTTTAAATGAGCAGGAGGCCACTTTTCTGATGCCTCTAAATTAACACTCACAGCAGTTAAATAGTTGAATGTGTCTTATGCAAGACACTTGAAGTCTGTGGACATTGATGCCTTCATTTGGTGTGACAATTACTTTTGCTTAATGAAAATTAAAAGAGACCATCATTTTGAAATGCATTTCAGACATTAGCTACAGTTTTAGTGTCATAAATAGGGAATACTTAATATCTTTCCACAGTAGCAATAGCTTCTTAGTTCAGCTAACATTTTCTTTCTTTCTTTCTTTTTCTTTTTTTAATTTAGATGTATGGGTTTATTTCTGGGTCATCGATTCAATGAAGCGGAGAATTGTTCTTTCAAGATCTGTAAGGAATTGTGTTGGCATTTTGGATGTGAATTGCATAGAATCTGTAGAGTATTTTTGGAAAGATGATCATTTTTGCTATGTTAATCCTACTGATCCACGAGCACGGGAGATCTTTCCATATTCTGATATCTTCTTCAATTTCTTTCTTCAGAGACTTGAAGTTTTTTTTTTTTAATTTTTTTTATTTAATTGCTTTATTCAGATTACAACTCAATTATTATCCCATCACTTGTATCCGCCTGTTCCTCCCTCCCTCTGTCTTTCCCCCTACTCCCCTCCCCTAGGTCTGTGACAGAAGGGGACCTCCTCCCCCACCATATGATCACATCTATCAAGTCTCATCTTGGTAGCCTGCTTATTCTTTCTCTGAATGCCACCAGGCCGCCCCAGCAAAGGGGAGTGGTCAATTATGGGGCTCTAGAGTTCATGTCAGAGTCAGTCCCCGCTCTCCCCATAAGTGTGGAGAATGTCCTGTCCATTGGGTAGATCAGAGTAGGGGTTCCATGTTTACTACTTGTATTGTCCTTGGTTAGTGCAATAGTTTGAGCAGACATCCCTGGGCCCCGATCCACGCATCATGATGTTCTTCTTGTAGGTTTCTAAGACCCTCTGGATCCTTCTATTTCCCTATCTCCTATATTTCTCTTACGTAGAGTCCCAGTAGGATGTCCTCACATCTATCCCAATCTCCTGGTAAATGAAGACTTTCCTGGGACAAACCTTTTGGGCTAGTGCCCAATTATAAGTCAGTATATATCATGTGAGCCTTTCTTCTTTTGGGGTTAACTCACTCAGTATGACCATTTCTAGTTCCATCCATTTGTCCACAAATCAGCTAATATTTTCATAACTATTCCTATTCAATTTATTTTCCCCTCAAATTTTCAATACTGTTATTTTACTGCTATAAAGAAATTTGAACAAAATGAGAAAAAATCTCATTTTGAGACTTTTCATTTGATGCATAGGTCAATCTAATAGGTAAACTAATTACTGGTAAAAGGATATTTGCCATGTTTTTCAAATTATTCATTCAGCTATAACCAGGCATGGTAAAGTATAGAAATCAACAGAGATTGTTGAAAGGGATAATGTATCAGTCAGTAAAATAGGAAATTTTAATAGAAACCACTTTGCAAACTCTCCTCTAGTGATTGTTGTAATTGGAGATGCTGAATTGAAAATGTGATAAAAGTGTTCAGCAACAGGCAGTGTGCCAGCGTTCCGAATGAAGCTAACCCAGCACTTTATAACATTAGCTCTTTCGAATGTTCTATCACTTTGCTATTTGCTCACGAGCTCATTATTTTCTTTATACAGTAACGCTGGCAAAAAATTTGATCTGACCATCTCTTACTGCAAATTCCCTTAAATACACAGCTACTGGCAATATTGCTGCATGCATATTGAGCAAGCTGACAATAAAACTGTATTTTAGTAATGCGACAGCTTCAAATTTTCAGTGAGAAAGAACTGTAGTCATTGGAGTGTGAAGACGATGTGCGCGCTAGTGCAGAATGGTAGTGCCTTGCATGTTAAACGTTTAAATCCTTAGTTAAAATAGTCACAAATGCTTCCAAGTGAATAGCACACACTCTGACGTAATTCCTTGAAATCAGTCCCAGTAACTCTTAGGTGTTTGTGTTCCAAGAGAATTAAAAGATGATGAGTGTGGTAATATCACGGTTTCCCATTTTGTGCTCTTATGGGTTTTGTTTGTGTGTATGGTGTGTGTGTGTGTGTGTGTGTGTGTGTGTGTGTGTGTGTGTGTGTTCATTTATTACCTAATTGTTTTCTGAAAAGAAAGAGAAAGAACGCACATGGACTTGGGTGAGTGAGAAGGATCTGGGAGGAGCTAATAGAGGGGGAAATGTGATCAGAATATACTATTTGAAAATAAAAAGTCTTGGGAAAGTGAGCAGCCTGTCTTGCGAGTTTCCCAAAATGGAAAAGCCTGATAAAAAGGCGGAGCAAACCCAGGTTTCTCAGCTTGTTCGACATGTTTCTGTTTGTCTGTTATTCAAGAAAAAGTGACAGTGAGGCTAGGATGCCAGAAGGCGTGGCCTCTCCAGTAGCTGTGTGAGAACAGACCATATGCCAGTCTTCACGGTGTGGTTGGCATCCCTTACATATGGTGGCACGGACAAGAAAAAAACGTTATGGCTGTTATTGGGTCACACTCTGAAGATCTCTCTTCAGTTTCTCTTCAGGAAGTTTCACAATGGCGATTCTAGAATTGACCATATGCATACAAATAACCTTATACACAGAGGCATTAAACCACATAACGTCCGTGCCATCAGTTACTCCTTACGGATTTTGGTTTGACAAAAAAGTACTGAGGCTAGAGTACAAAGCAGCACATCATCTCATGCAGAGGAGACAGAAGCCTCACCGGCACTTCCCAGGGCACTGACAACTCCGCTTTGAGCAGTCACCAGGATGACATGGAATCTTTAGGATGTGTCCGATGTATTCCAATAGAACCAGGGTGCCAGGCAAGGGATAAAGGCTGCCACAAAGACACAAAACTATGAAAAGATTAGTGAAAAGATCCATTGCTGTTGAAGTTTTGTGTAAGGGGCTTCTTGCAGAATTTGCCATGTACTTAAATTACTGTCTTAGGCTGTTCTTTGAGGAAGCTCCGGGTTGCAGGTACCAGAGGCAGCTATTTCACATCCCTTGCAGGGCCGGGATCCATCAACATTTGATTGGCAGTGTTAAACCATAAAGCGCCACAGCAGGCAGGTTCTTCCAGAGGGCAGGTTCAGCGGGCCCAACCCCCAACAGGCAAGCAAACCAACCAAACCAAGCATAGCATGAACACTGCTTAGGATTGCATTGAGGAAGAGATGTGGTAGAATCGATAAGAGGCGCAGTGTTTGTTTCTTACCAAATGTAAAAATTGTAGTTCATGTGCTGTGGACAACCATTTTCTTTGAGTAAAGAACTTAATATTTGTATGAACGGACTCTGGGCAGCACTGCTGATGCTGATGCTGAGCCGCAGCCGCTATTGTGGTAAATATTAACTGAGGGAGTCAAACACGGTGTCTGGGTTTCTATGGCATTTTCATTCCCAAGTGGAAAAGTTGACTAAATGGTGAAGAAACTGTGCATATGACATTTTTGTTGTTGTTGTTGTTAACAGCTTTGGTTTTGAACTATGCTGCTTTGAGATCTCATTTCAGAAGAACAGCAGGAACGGTCTTCAGCCACAGCTGAGAAGGCTGTTAGAATGCACAATCGTGTGTTCTCCGAGTTTTCCACCCCCGGGGCTTGTGAGTTGTTCACTTATAACATTCATTAAGTGGTTGGCATCTCAGTTGCAAACCAGCTGATATGGAGCCACCACAGCTTTCAGTATCTGAGCACTTGAAAGATTGTGCCTGCTTACCTGTGTTAGAAATAACAGCGCCTGGAGTGAAGAAATGAGAAAACAAAACGTGGTGACTAATAGATTATTCTTAGGACTTTGCTTGAACTCCAGAATCTTCTTGGTATTATAAAACAAAACCATATCTGTCACAGGAATTAAGTTACTGTCTTATGATTGAACATGTAGTGTGTGTTGCCACATGTAAATATTTTAAAAAATCAATTAAAAAAAGAAAAGATGGTATGGTAAATGCCTGTAATCCAAGAACTCCAAATGTCGAGGAAGGCACATCATTGGGAGTTCAAAGCCAGCTTCGTAATTAAGTTGAAGGCCAGCCTGATCTATCAGTGAGAACCTGTCTCAAAATTTCAAAACAAACAAGCAAGCAAGCAAGCAAACAAACAAACAAGTAAACAAAAACAAAACTTATCATTTCTCATGTGTCTTCTCCTTGTCTGTTTGTGCCTTGATAGCTAGTTTCTCTGTATTAATGAAGGAAGTTGTTTGTTTACAGTTATTGAAAATTATGGATGAAGCCACCATAAATATTCATGTGTAGAGTTTTGTGTGAATTAAGTTTTCAGTACCTTGGGCTAAATACATACAAGTGTGATTGATGGATGTTTTCAATGAGGTTGAACTTAATTTTTCTCTTCATAGACTGTGCTTTTGTTAGCTTAGCGATCACCAACCTAAGATCATTTTGGTTTTTCCCTGTGCCTCATTTTCTGGAAAAAATTATAGTGTTTTGTGTTGAGGCCTATTATATCTTTTGAGTTCACACTTGTGAAACTTGTAAAAACTCTGTCCAGCTATATTTTTGTGTATGTCCCAGCATCCTTTGTTGGAAACACCACTCTGTGGCTCTGGAGTTGCTCGGGTCTTTTGTGGAAGGCCAGTTGACATATGTGTCAGGGATATTATGGGATGTTTAGGCCATTTGTTCTTCTCTGTTGATCTGTTTGTCTTTTCCTGTCTGACCTCTGCTGACTTTATTGCTGTAGTCTTACACTACATTGATGCCAGGTGGTGCTAGCTCCCGACCTGCTTTCTCTACATCAGCAGTGTGTTTCTATTTAAGCTCTTTGTACATTAACTGGTGCTTCTAAAGTTTCTGTTTGATAATACCCATATCTTTGCCTTGTCTGCAGTGTGTTTTTGAGGCTTGCCTTGTTACCAGTCTGTGTTTCCACTTTTCAGTACTGTCTTGACATGTTTGGTTGATAGACAGCATAAAAGAAATGGAAGTGAACAGGCCCCTGGTTCCAACTTCTCTGCTGATTGAACTGGAAATTTCATGTCTGCTGGTGGGTGACCAGCTAGGAACAAAACCCAGGGCTTTGTGTATGCAGCTGGGGACTCTACTGCTGAGCCTCACTTCAGCCTTTGTCTCTCTGTCTCCCTGGGAAAAGGGTCTGAACAGAGACAGACTCACGTGTTCAGTGCTCCCCACTGTGGTCCATGTTCCACAGGAGGCTGGTTGGGGCAAGCGGACCATCTTGTGTTCCTGGGAGTAGGTCTGGGTCTTTTGGAGAGCCCATGCATCTG
This sequence comes from Acomys percivali, assembly GCA_907169655.1. Lineage (NCBI taxonomy): Eukaryota > Metazoa > Chordata > Mammalia > Rodentia > Muridae > Acomys > Acomys percivali. Next base: position 17,858,288 of record OU015749.1, read on the forward strand.
GACAGCAAACCCTTCAAGTGCTTCTCAACTTTCCATAATTCCTCACCCAAGCAACAGCTGATGTTGTGGAGCCCCTCCCTCGCGATGAAGGATAGACTGGGCTGGGATTGGTTAGATTCTAGGGCAAAGCCTCTTTGGCTAGAATCTGGTAAAACCGTTCTTGCTGAGGACAGGCCATCGCTAAGTGGGGTGGAGAGCGGGTTGGGGGCGACTGTAGGGCTCAGTCAGAGGCTACTTTTCTCCTTCCTGCTCTGGACTGTCCTCCACTCTTCACCCTGAGACTTGACCATCTCCCTGGGTAAGACTCAGAAAAGTCAGTCTTCCTCAGGACAAGTTCTGAGTGTATACGTGTCCTTCAAGTTTGTCTCATAGTGTCTGTATTTACCTTTTTTAGTTTTCCTTTCAGCTGCTGGCCTCAGAGAGCTGTCATCCCAGAATTTCTCTGTAGCAAC
>OU015749.1:17858839-17947255 GCA_907169655.1 Acomys percivali
TTTTTCAAGATTCCATATGTTTTGACTGAATGAGCCATGTAAACATTCTTCATGAAAATGATGTACATGCTCTATTGATTATATTTACATCTGATCTACATAGAAGGACACATAATTTTCAGGATGCACAGAAGAATATAAGGTTTTAATAAACTGGTGTGTGTGGGGAAAGGTGAGGAACATGGTGAATCTGTCCACTTATAGTTGCTAACTCCACACACATTTTCAAGCCTCTAAATTGTAGAATTTGCTTTGTTTCCATAACCTTTGACCTTGTCTGTGTGGTTGTTTGCAATACAAATATGCAGTTCCTTGTTCTACTCAGCCCACACCCACCACACCTCTTAGCTGCTGCCTCTATCACATCTAATGCTGAGTCCAGGGGTCAGGCAAATACATCCCTACTTGCACATACTGCCTTTTAAACTAGGAAACCCACAGCCCCTTAGGCAAAGCCAAGGGAAAACGCCAGTAGATCTGTAGCAAGTGTACACCACCACAGTGTCCTCTTTCCCTTCCTCTTGGCCAAGCTGCCAGGGTCAGACTTCCCATCAGCAGGCCCAGTCTCTCTGGGATTTAGGAGTGATGCCTTGTTTTGTTTCATGCCCTGTGGGTTCTCTCTTCCCTGTCCCATCTGCCTCACTGTCCAGAAAGCTCTCACAATTGGATTAGGATAAATCCCAGTCAATGTCAATGCAAGTTCCTAACAGCCTCACACACTCACTCACGCATCCCTATTACATTGCCTGGGCTGCTCATGACGCTTTTTGCAATTGTTTTACAGTTACAGACTATCTGCTGCCATGCTTGTATCTGCATGTAGGGCCGTGTACCACATGGTTTATCCCTTCTCAGAATGTCCCTTGTCTTCTGGTGTAGCTTTGATTGTGATGCAGTGGTCTGTTGAGGAGGGAGAAATCGGAATAGAGATTTTTTTTTTTTTACTGAATTCTTCATGGTCTCCTCTGTTCACTCTTTTTTGCTTTCCAGCATTCCAGAGATATCTATAAGTTTGAAAGAAAATAACATCAGCCAATGTAATAATAAATTCTTAAAACATGTGCCCCCGCCCCATCTTAGCTATTGCAATAACTTCTGGCAAAATCTCCAGTCTGGACTAATCCAGTCACCACCCTTCACTAGACTTGTGGTCTAACTGATGAATTTTGTGAAATAAAATTAAACAGACTTAAATCACAAATGCTATCCTGATTGGATTAATTTAATCTCCATCTTGCTTGAAATGTCAGCAACTGATTACACTACTGCTTACTACACTTAATGTTTTTATTATTAGATTTATTTACTTATTTACCACTGTGTGTGTGTGGTTTGCATACCTTCATAGAATATCACATGTGGAGGGAGGTCAGAGAACAACTTTTGAGAGTGAGTTCTCTCTCCTACTATGTGGATCCTGGGGAGTCACACCCAGATCTTCAGGCTTGACAGGAATCACCTTTAACCTCTGTCTAGTTTGGCGTATTTGAAGTTACTTTCCATCCATGCATCTTCCGAGATCCACCCAGTCTTTTCCTATTTTACTATCCAGTCTTTAGTCTTCATTTTTCACATTATTTATTTAGTGTGTGTTTGTGTATATATGTATACATGTGTCAGAGTATATATGTGTCAGAGTATATATGTGGAGACAAGAGGACAACTTGTTGGTCTACGGATCAAAGTCAGTTTACGGTTTAACCCACTGAGCCATCTCACTAGCCCTCCAAAGCTTCCCATATTGGCTCATTCACAAGCTTCTTCCTGAGTATTAAATAGAGAATCCTTGCTGTTTGGCCCCAAGTCATCTTACCTTTTCCTTGTCTCACTGTATGATGGAAATTTCTAGGCTCTCCTCCGTACCCTGACATCTCTTCTGAGTTCCAGATGGACACAAGCTATTAGCTACATTGCCGATCAATTGTTGATATATGCCATCCATCATGTAATTGTGAGGATTTAATCTGAGAAATAGAGTCGTCTGTGATTTTTGTCACTGTGTGAACATCATGGAGTCTGGTTACATGAACATTTGTGGTGATGCCACTAGGCAGCATAACCTTAAGAGGACAGAATTGCATAATGCAGTCACTCATCACCGGACAAGTTGCTTTGAGATACATACCTGTATTCAAATATGAAGTCCTCATATTGCCCCTCCTCATCTCCTCTTTCTCCTTATTATCGTCATAGGTCCTCAGCAGTGAATAGTAGCTTCTCTGAATTTTTCATGCAGAAAACTCGAGCATCAGATAACCCCTTTCCCTTTCAAGTATACAAATGTTTCCAGTGCCTTCAAGATATAGCACACAAGTTACTATTAGGGGAATATACTCTCTGGTTAATTTTAGGATTCCATAGATGAGACACTCGAGAGAAAAGGTAGCTTCATTACTTATTTATGTTCATTCCAAATGATTTATAGTTTGAAGTCAAATGTATACTTATAAACACGTCCTCTGGTGAAAGGGGCCATCTGTGAACACTGCTTCATGAGAAACTCTGTGAGATGGAGTCTAGACAAAGCTTAGAATTTGGCCTCTTAACCTCGTCTTTTGCCTTGAGTCCCATACTAGGGTGCAAAAGTGTGTGTGTGTGTGTGTGTGTGTGTGTGTGTAGCTAAGAAAGAAAGAAGTGACCACAACACCTGCCTGCATAGTTGGATTTACTGAGAGTAAATAGAGAAGGTTTTATTTTGTACCCTGTTACATAGTCACACAACAGAATATTGGAAAAAAAAAAACCCCTAGAGACTCTCCACATGAAAGTTTAATATTTTCTTCCCTCAAACTCCATTCCTTTTTTTCTAGTTTAAACTGGTAAGGTTCCTACTTGGATCCTGCAGTACCAGTTTTTTTTTTTTTTTAATGTTTTTCTTTTTTAAACAAAGAATTTAAAGGACCTGTCAAGTTCCTCATCTGTGGTCTTTACTCATCTGTGTTCTCTGAATGGTTGCGCTGCACAGAGACCTTCTTCCATAGAATGCCTTGACAGTGAAGCTGACAGACAAGGACAGGGCATACATGTACTGAAGGGTCTGCAAGAGTCATCGTACTGAGTTATCACCCCAGGCATGCAAAAGGCAGACTCAGTTGGTATTATAACTTTCAGTAATGTCACATAAACAATCATGGAGCATCTTTAGTTTGTAGGGATATAAACATTGTTTCCTTGGTTGTGAACATGTTTTCTTTCTTTTTCTCCAATAGTCTCTCACTGTGTCTTCTCATATCAACAAATTCTTCTCTAGTCCCCATGTGCCGTAGCTGCTGTTGTTATTTGGAAGCATCCTGAATACTGTGATTTCCTTGAAGAAACTCAGAAGTGTTTTCCCACTCATGTTAGGGTATAGAGATTCATACTAATGCTGCAAGAACTGGCTTGTGCTTAGTCGACCAGCCATGTGGGGCAGGCTTTCTCTTCCCTCAGACCACGTGTGTTATCTATTCCAAGGCAGAGCCTTTGCACAGGTTTCCCCTTCACCCTTTGGTGAACTCTGATAAATCTTTTAACATTTTCCTAAAACCTAACATTCCCCACTCCCATCCTTTCCCACAAATTACAGTAAGTCTGTATCTGTGCATCTATCTATCTATCTATCTATCTATCTATCTATCTATCTATCTATCTATCTCTTCATTCCTGAACTTATACTTCATGGAATTACAGATTCACTGATGTCCCTTACTTCTTCTGCCATTTCCATGAGGATAAAGGCATTACTTTGTGTTTCCAGGCAGACTCCAGGAAAGAATACAGTATGCAATTGCTTAAGGAAAGGGCCCTATAAATAAGTCATCAGAGAGTTGAGGAGGGATGTTTGAGTTTGTAGACTCAAAGTTTCTTAGCTGAAAAGGAAAAAAAAAGCCATTGGCAATAGGCTTATAAAAATACAACAGAACTAGAATTCTCACAACATGTTAACATGTTAAAGAGAAGAGCTCGGTAGCATTTCATGCTTTTGTATCAGTTTTAAGCTACCACCTTGGTCTAGTTCACCTTTTTTTCACTACCCCAGAGACCCAAATCTCATTATGTACTTATTTTCTATTTGCCTCTCTGGTAGTCACTGACTTGATTGGTGTCTTTACCCTTTTTTGTTGTTTGTTTGTTTGTTTGTTGTTTTTCTGGAGTTCTTCTATGATAGGAGCTGTGAAATGTGTGACTTTGGTAGTCGGCCACTCTGACTTGGAATAATGACTTCAAGGCTCATCCATGTTGTCACATTTATCAGTACTAAATTCCTTTGAAAGGTTGAATAATATTCCATTGCCATTTATATCTATTCTATACCATCTTTATATTTATCTATATTATCTGTGTCCATATTTTAAAATCTGTGCCACAATTATTTTTCCATAGAATTTAACTTTAAAAATGATATATATATATATATATATATATATATATTCTTAATTTATTTGAAGTAGTAGTATATCTGTTTACACAGAATTTATAACTATCTAAAGTTTCTGGGTAGTCAAAAAATAAGTAAAAATATCAAACCTTATATTATGTTGTTACTTAAAGATATATGAGAATTCATAGTCAATTCATTTAAGCTTTAAATATCCAACTTAAATTAGTTTGATGAATTCTACAGTATTATAATAACTCAGGAAGATATTGATACAGAAATATAGTTTACTATAGTAAACTAGTTTGTAAACAAAATTGTATTAGAACAAAGCTATATCCATTCATTCCTATGTTGCCTGTGATTTCTTTTCACGTTACAACAGAATTGAGTAGCTGAGATTGAGACTAATAGCCCCATATAGCACAGAATCATTCCTATCTGACCCTCCTTAGACCAAGCCTACTGAGCCCTATTCTGGACTTCTCAAATCCACATGGAATTCCTTTTCAGTCAGGATCTCACTGGCTTAAATCTATTCAAGGGAAAAACTCAAGACAAATGATATGTTTCTTATTCTTCTGGTGGGAGTTATTGATTAGTAATAGTAACAATAAGAACTTAGAATTTTGATCTGGTGAGAACATCCAAACCATGGTGGCTGCATAATGCTTTGGCAATGACGCCAAAGCAAGGGAAACCAAGGGCTTTCAAGGTTGGCCACCATAATTTTTCAAATGATTTTTAGAAAATGTGCCACAAATATGTCTCTGTAACTCTCAGATGTTGAGACTCAGATCCAAACTTCAGGTGGAGCACAGGGAGTCTTATGGAAGAGTTGGGAGATAGAAGGACCTGGAGGGGACCTGAGCTCCACAAGAAAACTAATGGAGCCAACAAATCTGGGTGGCGGAAAAGGGTGCTGCAGAGACTGATGCACCAACCAAGGACCATGTATGGTGAGGACCTAGACCCTCTGCTCAGATGTAGTTGATAGGCAGCATGGTCTCGTTGTGAGTCCTAAAATATGGGGAGTAGGGACTACTACTGACATGAACTCTGGTGACCACTTGTGGATCACTTCTCCATGGTGGGGTGATCTTGCCAGGCTACAGAGGAAGAGGATACAGACAGTCCAGATGAGACTCGATAGGCTAGGTCAGATGTTAGGGGAGGAGGGCTCCCCCTTCCTGAGGATGAGGAAATGGGTGAGGGGGTGAGGGAGGAAAGGTGGGTCTGGGAGGCAATGAGGGACTGGGCTACAATTGTGTTGTAAAGTGAACAAATTAAAAAAAATCAAAATAAATCATTGAAAAAAACTAAAAGTAAAAAAAAAAGTCTCTCTAAAGAATAATGACTTAATTTTAGGAGGAGAAAGAAACTAAATGTTCCTCTGAATAAAAAGATATTGGTGTTTGGCTATTGAGCAATATCTGTGATTTATCACTTCAATTACGATTGACTCCCATATCACCTTCTGCTACCTTCAGTTTTGGAGGGGACATTTCTAATATAAGTCTTAGACTTTCTGAACCATTTTGTCCAATTAATTTTCAACACACTGTCTAAATGTCATCTATGTGGACGTCAGAGGCAAAGAGTCTTCATCTGTTCTTTGACTTGGATAAAATTGCTTTTCTATCCAATTTTATTTTCAGGATTCTTTTGTTTCATAAGAAAATGGATTTCAGTTGAAGGAAAATGACATGATATCTTTGAAGAAACTTGCTTTGGGTCTGCAAGGCTAAGAAAGTATAGCACTTGAGTTTCTTATCCTAAATTGAGTTTATAAGTTAATAATAGTTTTCAGAGTCTTTTAACTTCACAAATGTATATTCTTAAAGTCAAAAGGCAAAAACAATATTTCTGTGAGACCATAGTGATGATGTGGTTTTTATTGTTTTACTTTACTGTGTACGTGTTGGGTATATGCTCATGTATATATGTAAGTACATGTTCCTGTACTCACATGTGGAAGCCATAGGCTTATTGCTTTATAACGCTCTGCCTTATCCTTTTGAGATGCGACATTTCAGTGAACACAGGGCTAGGCTGGTGGTTGGCAAGACAAAACAATCTTCCTGCTTCAGTCGCCTGACAGTGCTGGGAATACAGGTGCATGTAGCCATGCCTCAAAGCTTTTGAATGTGGCTGCTTGGGACTGGGCTCAGGTCCTTATGTTTGTGTATCAAGTACCCTTTTTATCATTCAAAATAGATTATTTTCTTATACAGTATATTCTAATTGTAGTTTCCCCTCCATTTACTCCTCCCAGTTGCTTCTAATATCTCCTCCCATCCACATCCATGCTCTTTCTGTCTCTCATTAGAAAATAATAGGCTTCTAAAAGAAAATGACCAAACTTGACAAAGTAGAATACAATAAGAAAAAGCAAAGTGTAGCATGTCAAAATTGTATATGGAAATGCATCAGGAGGAAAAAAGCCCCCCAAATAGACACAAGAATCAGAGACCCACTTATTCTCAGTCAGGAATTTCATAACAACACTAAGCTAATAGCTATAATATATGTGCAGAGGACCTGGTATACACCCGTATAGGCCCTGGGCTTGTTGCTTCCATCTCTATGAGCTAATATGTGGCTTGTTTAGTTGATTCAGAAGGCCTTGCTCTGCTGGTGTCTTCTGTTCCCTCTGACTCTTAACAGTCTTTCTGCCTCCTCTTCCAAGGGATTCTCTGAGTTCTGGGGGAAGGAGTTTGATAGAAACCTCCAATTTAGAGTCTCTTGCCACATAATGGTTGGCGATGGGCCTTTGCATTTGTTCCTACCTCAGCAGTTACTCTTACCCACTAAGCCATATCCTCAATCCCAGGACATTGTTTTCAAACAGGCTAATGATTCAGTTGCATTGTTCATTTTTCATGGTTCCAGTATAGCAGATAACACTATCTAGTTTTTTGTTTAACTTTTTCCCCCCTGTTTAGCTGACTAGAGCCTTGTAGGCAACTTTGACTTTGCAGGAAATAATTATACAGTCAGTGAGTCTTTCTTGATTCTCTCATCCAATTCTTCCTTTTGTCAGTGTGTAATGACAACCATCCCCAAAAGGTTCATATCCTTGAACACTTGGTCCCTTTTTGGTGGTGCCTATTTGAGGATGTCATGGAACCTGGCTAGTGTGTCACTGAGGGTGGGTTTTAGAGTTCAGAGCTTCTCCTCACTCCAAAATCGGTTCCTCTGCTTTCTCTGTGTTTGCTCAGTTTCCTGCTCAGACTGCTGCTTGCCAGGCCTTCCTTATTAGTATGGACTCTCTTTCTGAAACCATAGCCAAAATAAAACCATTCTTCCATAAGTTGCCTTGGTCATAGAATTTTATGATAGCAACAAAAATAACCAAATAGTCTCTTTATTAAAAACTGAAGGACGCAGAGGATGCAGGAGCCCCACAAGGAGACCATCAAGGCCAGCAGATCTGGACCCAGGAGGCGCCTTCAAAAACTGATGCACCAACCAAGGACAATGCATGCAGTAAACCTAGACACCCTGTTCAGATCTAGCCAATGCACAGCTCATTCTCCATGCTTGTGGGGACTGCCTCTTACATGACCTTTGGTGCCCCCAAGTTGATCACTTCCCCTTGCTGGGGAGACCCAGTGGGCAAACAAAGGAAGGGGAAGCAGGCCATCAGGATGAGACCTGATACGCTATAGTCATATTGTGGGTGATGTGGTCCCCTTCTGTCAGAGGTCTAGGGGAAAGAAATAGGGTAGAAGAGGGAGTAAGGGCTGGAATGGGAAGATACAAGTGAGGAGATAACAATTGGGATGTAATCTGGATAAGACAATAAATTATACTTTAGTTTTCCTGATAAACAATTAGAAATGGCATTTTCCACTTTTTAAAATTTACAGTACAAAGTGATCTTAAACTCGAAAAAAATTGTGTTATCTCCTAAAATTTATATTAATGGATTTAGAAATGATACACTGATAATGCATTTATACCATTTTGCATGCACAGACAATTTCTGCTTCCTTGGACTCAAGCTGAGATCTGATCACTGCCTGAACTTTCTAGCTTAAATCACTTCTCTCTAGTTATGTAGGTGTGTTTCTCAGTGGATAAACAGTTGTCCCACCCTAACCTCCTTAACGAATACCTAATGTTTTTCATGATGGGAAGATAAGAATTTTCTGTTTAATTTCTACATTTCACTTCTGTCATTCATGATTTTATGACCATAAGCATTAGGATTCATAGAAATATATAATTTAAGTGTTGGTGCACACAATAATATTTCAGTTGCAACCAGTAGAAACTAATCTGGAACACATGAAAAATGGAGGCATCCGTGGGAAGAATAATGATTTCCGAGCTCACAGGTTGTGAGAAGTCTGACACCTGCACATTCGGCGAGGGATGGAGGGATGGAGGGATGGAGGGATGGAGGGATGGAGGGATCAGCCACTCATCAGATGAAACAGTACCAGGCCTCTACTTCACCCCAGCTGCAGTGAATAAGCTTTATCTGGTCCAGTCTTCTGAACCCTGCCAGGCTCCACAGTTTTCTGAGCATGGATTTCAATCACTCCTCAGATTCACAGCCTCACCCATAGTTTACAGGACAAAGTGAGTCAGTGGCTTAACAGTTCCTTCTTGACTATACCAAAACAGCAGAAATTATTTCTATAGTGAAAATAAAGTCAGTTTTATCAAAGATTTTGGAATGACTGTGAATGGGGAAAACCCAATATATATCCACTTTTGAATCTGTATTTATGAAAAGGGTGCAGTTTTGTGCTTTTTTTTTTTTAACTCAACACCTATAAACTTTGGTACTTTGGTTAGAATTTTATAATTTAGTTAAGGTTACTGATTTTAAGATTATAATTATTTAATACTTTTATAATTACATCTTGGGAATATCAAAATATTTCCTGATCACAGTTTCTAAAAGAATGAATTTGTAGGCTTATATTAATTATTTTTAACTAATAGTTAGAGTGAAATATTTCTAGAACTATATTAATGCCAGTGATATATTTTTTAAATTTCCTAGCTTTTCCTCTAAGAGGAAGCTGCAACTGTATTAGTAATAGAAGCTGTGAAAATTTCCAACCAAACTGCAGTCCCTATTCTGAATTGCCCAAAGCATGATCGTTGCTTCCAGCTGCTGTGGCTGAAAGTTAGTTTCCCAGCAGTGGTTTGAGCATCAGTGCTGCCGTTCCAGTTCTGGACTGCTCCTGCTTCCCCACCACTTGCTTCTAACATGGCTGATTCTACATCCTCAGCAAGCCAGCTGCTTGCCGAGTGCAATTTCACTGTCCACAGAACTTGTACAAGAATGTGCAGTCTTCTGTCTTGGTGAGGTCAGAGGGATGTGCTTTATTTCTGATGAGTAGTGCAAGAACCCATTCACTTTAGTAGAAACTCAATTTGGATAGAGCCCCTCTCTCTCTCCCTGCCTCCTTCTCTCTCTTCTTTCTTTTTCCTACCAACTTTGTCAACTAGTTTTTCATTGATTTCAGTTGCTGCTGCCGGCAGGGCTTGTTGAGCGATGATGGCGTGTGTGAAGTCATGATCTTTGACTTCTAGTACTGATACATCAGTGGCCTTTTCTGTTCTGCACTTGTGTGGAGAACCCAAAGCTAAGAACGCAGCCGCAAGCGTTTAACCCTCATCTTAGAACAGTGGTTCTCAACCTGTGTGTCTCAACCCCTTTGGGGCTCAAATGACCCTTTCATGAAAGGGTCACCTAAAACCATCTGAAAATATAGATATTTACATTATGATTCATAACCATAGCACAATTATAGTCATGAAGTAGCAACAAAAATAATTTTATGGTTGGGGGGGGCGAGTCACCACAACATGAGCAACTGCATAGGAGGTTGAGAACCACTGTTTTGTTTGTTTGTTTAGCAATTATTAGCATTCTCCCTGTTTTACAGATATTCTGAAGGTTTTCCTGCTGGTACTATGAGCAAATGTGACCAGAAACATTATCGGATAGGAAGAAACTCACTGCATTTGCCTTGAAGAATGGTAGAAAGTTAGTTGTCTATCGAGTGCTGCTTATCCAGAGAAGAAAATAAGGTGCACTTTCATAAGATCATGACCTATACAAGAACATTATTTAAAAATTATTATACACATAACATTTAAACTATTTTTTTCTGAAAAGACAAATACCATTGTTTTTAAATAACACAATATTTAACAATTATACTGCATGGGTATAAACTACAGCTTTAAGGTTTTAAGGTAAAGAAATTAAAATCAGAAGTATTAAAAAAAAAACCAAAACTTTAACAAATGTGCAAACTAAAGGCAGGCATGAGTAGCATACTACCTCTCTGTTTTTGGAACCCCACAAACAAACCACCAGCTCTATTACCTTGCTTCTGTTCCTAACTCAATGTGGCACCCTTCCAGTCTCTTCTTGTGTCTGCATCTCAGATGAACCCAATTACTCTTAGAAGTCACTCCATTGTACCAACAGTTCCTTAAACTCACAGCCATGAGCCTCATACAGTCCTCTTTAAGAATCCCACCTTAGCTTTTCATATTTCTTTCCCTCACCTTGAAATAGGTCCCATTTTTTTTTTTTTTTTGTCCTTGACCTGTGAGCCAGTGTTGCAAATCTCTCCTGCCAACCTCCTATCAACCCAGCCACTCATGGGAAGTCTATTTATATGTCAAGTTATTTTCTATCTGAGCCCTAAGGTGGCCATCATCAATCAGTTTGACAAATATTTATCTAGTTCACAATAAAACAGCAAATTCTAGTGTGTAACCCCACTCCACACTTTCCTAATATGTGCAGAACCCTGGTAGATTTCTTCTCAGACCTGCCAGCTGGTTAATGTTATCCAATCTCTTGTAATACTTCCTATGCTACGTTAAGGTTGGCTCTCGCTACTCACGTACGTTGACTCTTATTTTTCTCAGAAATGTACCAACTCTCCATGGACTCATGGGTATGTGAGTTTGTTTTTAAAAAATCCTATTGATCCAGGTACCCTCCATGGCAGGGATGAAAGGAAGGATTAAGAGTTATAACTGAAATTGACTAAGAAGAGACAATGTGCTCTGAGCTGCTTGTGTCTCTGTAGAAATGAAAAATAATGATACACACACTCAGAATGAAGTCTCAGGTATCAAATATATCCAACACAAATACTGTGGGCTAGACTTCACCTGGCATACAGTCAGGGAAATGTGATTGGGAAGCCTTTTGCTTTCAACATAACCTGAAACCTATTGAGATGTTTAATGTTTAAAGATGTTAGGTGGCAATCAAAGCAGACATAGGAGCACCAGATGACCCAGTCCTGGTGTTGTGGTCACTCAACAGCCGCATTCTTTTTTTTTTCTTTTTTAGCTTTTGTTTATTTATTTCACTGAGTGTTTATTCAAGTTCATTCATTCATTCATTCATTTTCCTTTTTAATGGTCATACAAATAAAGAATAGAATCTAGCAAGTACCAGAAGCTGACGCATGTGAAAAACATTTGTTCTTTGACCTGAATGCATGGGCAATACTAATCTCTATTGATATTTGTTTCTTCATCATTTTCTATGTCTTTTCCAAAAAAAAAAAATCTCCGAGGAGGGAATTCTTTTTAAGTAGAGCACTTGGGGAGGCAGAAGCAGGTGGATCCCTGGAAGTTCGAGGCCAGCCTGGTGTACAAAGTGGGTCCAGGGCAGCCAAAGCTACACAGAGAAACCCTGTCTAGGAAAACAAACAAATAAACAAACAAAAAACCCAGAAAAGCTCTCTTTGAGGCTTTATATTTTATAATTAAGCAATGAAAGCCACAAACCACTATGAATTTATTTTTATGTCACTAACTGAAGAACATTGCTATGATTGTAAGGCAACAGCCACATTCTTTACAATTGTCCCTTTAGAGATACTCACTACATTTTTGTTGTTGCTGTTAACTTAAGAACTCTGTAGGTTCAGATGTACAGTACACTTAGCAGGTCAAAGTGTTGCTTATTTGATTGATGCTACTTTCTTGTCTGGGAGCACTGCCTTCCCCCATTTAAAAAAAAGATTTATTCATTTATTATACATACAGTGCTCTCCCTGCATGTATGCCTGTACACCAGAAGAAGACATTAAATCACATTATAGATGGTTGTAAGCCACCATGTAGTTGCTGGGAGTTAAACTCAGGACCCCTGGAAGAGCAGTCAGTGCTCTTAACCTCTGAGCAATCTCTCCAGCCTCCTCCCCCCGCCCTCTTTTCAAAGTATAAACACGTTAAATTGGTTATGTTTGAGTTTATTTTCTGATTTTTGTAGGTGTCCACTGTCTTCCAAATGGAAGAGTTTACTTCCATCTTCTGAGCTGGATGTAGAATCCTGGTCCTGTAAGAGTGTGCGTACTTCGGGGTGCCCTTGCTTTTGAGGCAAAGATGTTGAATTAGTAACTATATGAAGTTAAGTTCGGTTTACAAAATAGCCAAGTGTGTGTTTTTTCCTGATTTGGTTTCTCTTTGGATTTGGTCACCGTTCACATTGGTTTTTAGGTACTCAAACTCAAAAGCCTGTGCTCTCGGGAAACCGGGCATCTCCCTTCATACTGCTATGCGTTTATTTTCCTCCTTCCACAAACGCCTTTGTGGAGTTCCTAATCTGCCACAGGCCACACCCAGTATACAATGATGAGCAATCCTGTCTTCACTTTTCCCTACCTCTTTCAACTGAAGCATGTGAATTAATAAATAGAAACAGATTATAGCTCTATAACACCGCAGTAGTGTGGTGGAGAGGGAGAGGAAGGTAGGAGAGCATGTGGATGCCAGCTTCTACTGCTGGGTTCCCTCAGGTCACCGGAGACCCCCAACTCTGGATCCTACTGGGGTGGAGGTATTTAGGATACCAAACAGGTAAAACCATGAAACTCTTATAGTAAATAAACATACCAAAAATAAAAACAAAGAAAATATATTGAAAGTGACAAGAGAGAAACACCAAGTCACATTTAAGTTCAGGCCTATCAGAATGATTGTAGATTTTCAACAAAAATTTTAAAATGTAGTAAGGCCTAAAAAAGTATATTTTAACATATGGTAGGCAATTGGCAACCCAAATTTCTATACCTAGCAAAAGTGTCTGCCATAATATTAATGGTCTCAATCATCCCCCCACCCCCCAAATATACAGACTAGTAAATTGGATTAAGAATAAGAAACCATATACTTGTTGTTTCCAAGAAATATGTATTACTCTAAAAGATAGACACTGCTTTAGGAGAAAGGATAGGAAAAGGTTTTTCCCAAGCAAATGGATCTTACAAACAAACAAGGGTCACTATTCTAATATCTGACAAAATATATTTTAAAAATCAAAACCATTGAGAAAATCCCACAGTGATGATGTGACCAATCTACACAGATATGGATATACTGGATTTAGTTCCTATGGATGACAGTGGTCTTCTGCATCTTCATCTTGGTCATGACACCCTCTGATGGAGAAACCATGGAAGGGACTATTCTTGTCTATGTTGGTGCCCTCAGTGGCCTCCTGGTGTCTTGAAGGCAAGAATGATGTCCTTGTAGTACCAAGAGCATCCCCTTGGTAGTTTCTCCCAGCAGAACTTGCTTCTTGTTTTCAAAGATCAAAAACTGCTTTCAGGAAGCATTCTCTGCCTGAATGTCTGCCATCTTCCCATCAGGCTGAGGGAAAAGATACAAAGATAATATTAATATCAGGGCAGAATTAATGAAATGAAAAGAAAGCCAAACAAATAATTTAAAATATCAATGAAAAAGATTTAATATTTTTTTAAAACAACAAAACCAAACCAAACAAACAAAAAACCAAAACATGTCTATAGCCAAACTAACAAAAAGGAGAAGGACAAAATTGATAAAATTAGAATCAAAAAGGGAGTTGAGCTGGTTAGTTTTATGTCAATTTGATACACAAACTAAAGTTGACTGAAAGGAGGAAACCACAATTGAGAAAATGCTTCCATAAGATCCAACTGTAAGGTGCTTTCTATTTTTTTCAACATAATATTTTTAATGACTCAGTTGTAGTTTCACATAAGGCACCCCAGTCACATTCACTTCCCAGTCCTTCCATGGCCACTTCCCTTTATGATACCCCCCAAAAAAAGTAAAATTAAAAATAATTTAAAAAGTGCAGCTTGTGTTATCTATATACTCACTGGAGCTTGATCAAACTCTCAGTGGCCTGTGCCTTAAATAGAACTGAGTCCTTCCACTCCCACACTCTCGCCACAACTCCACAAGGAGCTGTCGATTGTGGAGAGCTACTCTTCTGCATCCACACCACACTTTTAAAGAATTCTCTTCAGTGGCTTCCTGTCTGGGCTGTTCCTTTGTGGGGTGGTATTGAGGCTGTCACAGAAGCCTTCCATGTCCCTCCCTTTCAACTGTCTGTCTGCAGTTATCATATAACAGCAAAAACAGAAGCATAGACCATGGGCCCACACATGGTTTTTGGTGACAGCACAGACCATGAACATGGCTCCCTCCTGCAGGAGGGACGCAGATTCAGACAAAGGTCCTCAGAGGTTGCCTGGACCATGGACATCATCATGACCTCCAGTGCCATCACAGGCTACCACTCACAAAGATATGGCCTCCAAAGCCAGGAGTGGTGACCTCAGGACAAGACTCTGCCCAGCTAAGGCTCCAAATTATAAAATAGAATTAAAGAGAAGCTTAAAGCAGTGAAGGAATCCCACAATAGAAAGTTGATGCAAACGTAATTGAAAAAAGGGAGCAAGTTCCAGCCCCAACAAACAGCTGAACTAGTTTCAGTCATTTGGTTCTAGCTTTAGAGTCAAAGGTCCAGAAGTGGATTATGGGACATCTCTGAAGCTAAGGAAAGCCACTGAGGCCAGTCATGTGTCAGGGGTGTCCCTGCAGGGAGGCTTAGAGATACCATGGTGTGAAGGTGAAACCTGGATTTCACAAGAGACCACAGGATGATGGAGACACCTGAGTTGTGATAAGTCTGTCGGTGAAAGCAGGATATGGAAACATCCCAAGAGAGAGGTGTGCTTCACTGAATAAAGCTGAAAGGAGTTGGAGATCTGAACAGAAGTCCTTGACATCAGACAAGGAAATGCAGAATTTGGAGTTGCCCTGCTGGCTTTTGGTCTTGCTTTGTTCCAGTTTTTCTTTACTATGCTTGCTCCCTTTCCTCCTTTTTGGAATGGTAAAATATATTCTGTGCCATTGTGGGTTGCAAGTATGTGATCTGCTTTTTGCTTTTGCTTTTATTTTTTAGGGGTTTACAGGGAAGAGATTGCTATGTGTCTTGGAAGAGACATTGAACTTTGGACTTTTAAACTGTGTTGAGACTGTAATAGATTATGAGGACTTTTGAAGTGGGACTGAATGCATTTTGCATTATGATACGGCATAAGCCTCTGAGAATCAGGGAGTGGATTGTGGTGGTTTTAATAGTTCACGTAGATCCTCATAGGTCCAAACGCTTGATCACCAGGGAGTGATGCTATTTGAAGGAATCAGGAGATTTGGTATCTTCATAATGGCTCTTGACTAAGTTATGGTTTCTATTGCTGCAATAGCAAAATATTATGACCAAAAAAGCAATGGGAAAGAAGGGTTTATTTACCTTACACTTCCACATTGCTGTTCATCACTAAATGAAGTAAGGACAGGAACTCAAGCTGAGCAGGAATCTGGAGGCAGGAGCTGATGCAGAAGCCATGAAGGAGTGCTACTTACTGGCTTGCTTCACATGGCTTGCTCAGACTGCTTTCTTATAGAACTCAGAACCACCATCCTAGGGATGATACCACCTGCAATGGTACGGGGCCTCCCCCATTAACCATTAATTAAGAAAATGCCTTACATATAGAGGATAGGTGGGTGCATGGGAGAAAAAGCTAGCCAGGCCATGCCCTACCTTGCTGTGTTGATGCCTGTGGCACATGTTACCACAAAAGGCCGTGCAGGTGTTTGTGGTCTATGCTGCAGCCTGAAGCCATATCTATGGGCTCTGATGCTGCCAGGAGCTGTATTGATGTGAGTGCCCTGCAGTAACACCAAAGGTCTATGCCCTTGCTGCCTCTGCAAGCCACGCCTGGGTCCATGGTCCAACTGCATCAGGGGTCTGTTTTGATGTCCATAGCCTGAGTTACCACCCAAAGCCTTGCTGATGTCCAGGGTCTGTGCTGCTGCCTAAAGCCATGTTGATGTTTTAAAAGTACACCAGATGACTCTTTATAACCAAGAAACAATTCAACAAATGGCAATATACAAAACTAACATAAAACAGTCAGTAGCTTCCAACATACTAATGACAGTAGACGGGAAAAGAATTAAGCAAACAATTCCAGTAACTGTAGCCTCAACACTACCTTGGGTGAAACCTAGGTAAGAATATGAAAGATCTCTATGATGCAAATTATAAAAACAAACCTGGAGGATGAATGTGGGGAAGACACTAAAAGATGTAAAGAATGCCATGCTCATGGATCAGAAGAATTAATATCGTAAAAAAGGGCATCCTATTAAAATAAATCTATAGGTTTATATATTACCAATCAAAAGTTCAGAGCCATATTTCACAGGAATAGTAAAATAGATAACTCAGATATACATGGTAGGGAAAAAGACCCCAGATAGCCTAAATAATCCTGAATAAAAATAGAACTATTTGGAGATGTCCCTATATCTGATTTTAATTTAGACTATAGAGAAATATTGGAAAAGCAGCATTGTATTGGCCTGAAAACAGTCAGTTAGAGCAACTGAGCAGAACAGAGGATCCAGGTATAAGTACACACAGCTATATCCACTTGGGTTTTTTTTTTTTTTTTTTTTTTTTTTTTTTTTTTTTTGAGAAAGAGACAAAAATCTTCAAGAGATGGCGCTGATCAAATTGGATGATAATGCGTGTAGAAGAATGAAACTTTGTCCTTCTCTCTCTGCAAGATAAGCTACATTCCAGGGAAGACTCTTACCCAGGAGTAGATGGGTAACAGTTTAAAAAAGAAGAGAGGAAAAAAAAAAAAAAAGAAGAAGAGAAAGTGGATTTAGTTAGTTAGGAGTTGGGTTTGGATCTGGGAGGAACTGGATGAGGTGTTGAGTATGATCAAAACATTGTGTATGAAATTCTCAAAGAATTAATACAATTTCAGTAAAGATATTGAATTTTATGTCATCCAGAATTCTCTGTGGCTTTGCGGTAGGAAGAATAATTCTGCCTATCTCAGTCTGTGTTGTTCATGATGGTTTGAAGATACTTCCTTGAAGAGGCCCTGTTCCCCCACCATGCTGTGACTTGTCATTCAGATACCAACTGTGCTCCTTGTGAACGGCTTATATCAGTTTTTAAAGGAATTTATTCTTTAGAGCATATTTAAGTTTACAGCAATCATGAATAAAAGTTAGAGGGTTCTCTTCTTTTTTTTTTTTTTTTCTGACTCTCCACAGGTATGGCTGACCCAGATTGTCAACATGCCATATCTGTGTAATTCTTGTTTTCATATTTGATGAACCTCAATGGAAAAACCATAAGTGGTGGGTATAAGGGCTCACTGTTGTTCCTGAGTATTTTTTTAGGTCTGGGCAAATGTATAAATATGCATTAGCCATTGTTGTAATGTTCAGGGTAGTTCTATTGTGCCTCAAGCATCTATTCTCTGTCTTTCTATTTTTCATCTCTTCCCTCCTAACACTTTACAAATTTGGTAACTTCAGTCAAAGCTACTGTAACTATCCATGCACAGATTTTTATGTGAACATAACTTTTCAATTTCTTTTGGTGGATACCATAGGGCATATGTAATTGCTGGATCACACGGCAGAAGTATATTTAATTTTGTAAGAAACTGCCAAATTGTCTTCCAAAATAGCTGTAAAAATTTGAAATCCTACTAGTAATGTAAGAACTACTGCTATTGCAAATTCTTGCCAGCATCGTTATCCTTGGTATTTAGGGTGTGGTCACTTTCATTGTTATATTAATTAGTATATCTCAGGTGGCATATGAACTAAAACTTATTTAACATGCTTATTTCCTACTTATGTATCTTCATTGGTGAGATGTTTGCTATGCTTCTGGTCTGGTTTTAGTCAGCTTACTGAATAGTAAGGATTCTTTGTGTATTCTGATAATAGTAATTTCAAAGATATGTTTTACATACGTTTCTTCTTATCGTGGCTTTTCTTTTCATTCTACTGACTGTACTTTCTATTGTAGACACTTTCATAATTAAAAAATTGCTTGATTATTCACTCATGACTCATACTTTTAGTATACTATCTAAAAAAAAAATCACTGCAAGATCCAGTATCATTTATATTTTTTCCTGTGTTATCTTCAATTTAATACTTGCATATCTTTTGTTTAGGTCCATCTGCAGTCCATCGTTAGTTAAGTTTTGTGAAGTAAGACTTGTATCTAGATTCATTTACTCACAAGTGGCTGTCCAGTTGTTACAGCATGGGTGGTTGAAAAACTGTCTTCCCCAACTCTGTGAATTTGCTCATTTGTTAAGGATGCTAACAGTATATCTGATTGGTAAAATGGTTGCCAAGTATGTGAGCACATGTGATCAGCCTGCTGTATTGAAAAAACAAAGCCAGTTGACCATATTACAATGCATTTATTTCTGCGGTCTTTGTTCTGTCTCACTGACTTTGTGTAGCAAGCATATGGCACATTGCATTGTATTTCTAGCTCTTGGTTAAAAAAAAACTCTTTTAAATGTTTGTGATTACCTCTGAGTTTACAAAATACATTTATAGTTAATTTAAGTTTATTCTTAAATAAATGTGCTGCTTCATGGTGATGAATAAGTATGAGCCTTCTATTAAAAGCAAAATAATCCTAATTTCTGTTTTTCATCCTTATATGGCTGCCTTTATTTATAATAATATGTATTATAGCCACATGGATATTTATATAAAAATAGATCATTTGTGTAACATGGAATTATATTAAAATATATACTCAAATATATATTTTTGAATACTTTTCTTCTCTCAACCCAATAAAAAATGAGAAAACTAAGATTTATATTTTCCCTCTACTATTCCTTCATTTCTCAAACTCAGAGATCCACTTGCCTTTGCCTCCTAAATGCCCTCCTGTGCCTAAGGACACTTGATTTTTGACCTAGAACCCAAAACCATACAATGGAAAAAAAGAATGCATCTTTAACAAATGGTGCTGGTCTATCTGAATGTTTGTATGTAGAAAAATGTCAATAGATCCATCTATATTACCCTGATCAAAATTCAAATCTGTGTGGATTAAAGGCCTCAACGTGAAACTGGATAATAAAAGAGAAAGTGGGGAATAGCACAGGATGCACTGCATTCTTACCAATGGACAGGTCAATAAGACAGAAACTAAACAGAGAAATAATGAAACTAACCGACATTATGAATCAAATGAACCTTACAGATAATAACAAAACATTTCACCCAAAAACAAAAGAATATACCTCAGCACCATATGGAACCTTCTCCAAAACTGATCACATAGTTGCTCACAAAGCAAGCATCAACAGATATAAGAAGATTAAAATAACCCTTTGTGTCTTAACAGACCATCATGGATTAAAGCTAGAATTGAACAACAACAGAAACAACAGAAAGCCTACAAAGTCATGGAAAGTGAACAACTCTCTATTCAATGATCATTGTGTCAGGGAAGAAATAAAGAGAGAAATTAAAGGCTTTCTAAAATCCAATACAAATTAAGGTGCAGCATAACCAAACTTTTTTGTTTCAATTTAATATCTTTTGGGTTTATTTATGCTTAAACACACATGTACACACACAAACATACACAAATACAGACACACAAATACACACATACAACACACACACACACACCATTAAGATGTAACTACTTATACCTAAAGCAAACAAAAACTAAAGTGAATTCACACATATGTAATCATGCCTTTTATCTATATATTTGATATAATAATGTGTAGGATTGAGGCAGGACAGTATTGCATCCTAAAGCATTGCCTGGTGAGTCCAGCACCTGGATTCAGAACAGGATTTATAATTCACTAGCTCCATGGCCTTGGGAAAACTTATTTTATATCTGCCTTCTCCCAGTCCTTATCGATAAATGTTGGGAAAATAAAATGGAAATGGCTTCTGACATAGGGTTCTTGTGTAGAATAAATGAGTTAAGGCAGGCAAAAGTGCGTATAGCAGTGCCTGATGTGTAGAAAGCTGTCAACACATGTTAGCTCCTATTATGATCCTACAAATCCACTTTATTTATTTTATTTTATTTTTTATTAATTTATTCTTGTTACATCTCAATGGTTATCCCATCCCTTGTATCCTCCCATTCTTCCCTCCCTCCCATTTTCCTCTTATTCCCCTCCCCTATGACTGTTCCTGAGGGGGATTTCCTCCCCTTGTTTCTTTATCTATTCTTCAACTGAAGGACATTTAGGTTGTTTCCAGATTCTGGCTATTATGAATAAAGCTGCTATGAACATAGTTCTCAGCCATTCAATATTCCTCTGTTGAGAACTCTGTTTAGCTCTGAACCTCATTTCTTAATTGGGTTATTTGGTTTGGTGGTGTTTAATTACTTGAATTCTTTATATAATTTGGACATTAGCCCTTTGTCAGATGTAGGCTTGGTGAAGATCTTTACCCAGTCTGTAGGCTGTCACTTTGTTCTGTTGACAGTGTCTCCTGTCTTACAGAAGCTTTTCTGTTTTGTTAGGTCCCATTTAATTGTTGACCTTAGTGCCTGGGCTGTTGGTGTTCTGTTCAGGAAGTTGTCTCCTGTGCCTTCTCCACTTTTTCTTCAAACAGATTTAGTGTGTCTGGTTTTATGTTGAGGTCTTTAATCCACTTGGACTTGAGTTTTGTACATGGTGATAAATATGGATCCACTTGCATATTTCTATATGTAGACATCCAGTTAGATCGGCATCATTTGTTGAGGATGCTATCCTTTCTCCATTGTATAGATTTGGCTTCTTTGTTAAAAAATCAAGTGCTCAAAGGTGTATGAACCCTGCCCGTTGTCACTGGGCACTGGGGCCTTGGTTCAGTCTGCCAGAGAGTGCGGGTACTAAGTGCTGGCTTGTGGCACTTGGCTGAGCTTCTCTGTAGCATGTGTCCATGCCCATTCAGGCCCTGAAGTCTTAGTTCAGTCCACCAGAGAGTTTGGCCCCCGTCCCCTCCCTCTTCCTCCCCAGGCTCAGGGTCCCTGTGTGGACCAGCATGGTGATCTGGGCTCCCTCCTGTGCCAGTAGACACTGATGCTGGTGCTCTGTAACCCACAGTTTAGTCAGAGAGAGAGACAGACAGAGAGGGAGAGGAAGAGGGAGAGGAAGAAGGAGAGGGAGAGGGAGAGGGAGAGGGAATATGCTGGAACTTTGGACACCTTGCCATCAGCCACTGGGGGCCTGGGGTCTTGGTTCAGTATGCCAGAGAGTGGGTACCATGCAGTATCCTGGAGAAGGTGTCCACAGCTGCCTGCCCCTTCGTTCCCCAGCTCCCCCGCGTGGCCCCTGGGTCCCTCTGTGGACTGGCAGAGAGATTTGCAGTCAGATCTAATCCAGATTCACATTCTGGGCTCCCGGAAGGGCCAGCAGACACTGAAGTTGGTGTTCTATAATCCACAGTTCAGTCAGAATGCAGGTACAGCTAGATAGGCTGCGCTGGGCTTTGGAGACCCTGCCGATGTGGCCACTGGACCCTGGCGCATTCTGTGGAAAGGCGGGGTCGTCTGAGGTCAGATCCACCTGTTCTCCTGGGTTCTCCCGTGGGCCAGCAGATCTAGATACTGATGTTTCATCACCCACAGTTCAATCCCAGATACAGAATCCAAGATATAGAGAACAGCTGCAGCTCGCAGGCAGGTATATGGCCAGTTTCTGAGGACCGGGCACCCATCCTCTCTGGACCAGTTGGATGCACAAGGCCAGATCCACCTGAGCTCTGCACCCCGTAGACCACTCTCACCTAGGGCTCTCCAGGTCTTGTGATCTGTAGCTCCCAGCCCGGTCGTCCTGCCGCTTAGACACAATGTGTATTCAGCGCCGCCATCTTGAATCCTGAGATATATCTTCATTGTGGATGGAAGCATTTCGTAGGAGTCGTGGGTTGTGTCAGTAGAAAGACAGAGGCGAGTAGATGCATGCATTCATTCAATGGGGTCTGGTTCTTGACTGTGGATACAAAGTCCTTAGCTGCGTCAAGCTCCAGCTGCTGTAACTTCTGTACCAGGACAGACTGTATCCTGGGATCGGTAGCTACCAACTATTTATCTTAAGTTATTTTGGCAGAGTCTGTTATTACAGCAGCAGGAGAGAGGCTGGGACAGCATTAGCTTCTTTATTTTAGGAAAAATTGATACTTAGGTATCTAAATTTGAAGCTGCTGTTTTCTTTCTAGTGAGGAGTCACAGGTGTCTTTCTATACCCAAACTAAAGAATTCAAAGTGAGAGCAGTATATCTTTCTCACTTTTTAGCGCTGTTTTTTTTTTGTTTTTTGTTTTTTGTTTTTTTTTACCAATTTATCTAAAAGTTGTCACAATTTTAAATTCAGTTTATCCCAGCTTCTTTTCTTCTGGCTGTTAGGAAAATACCCTGGCAAAAACTGGTGAGGGAGAATGAATTTCTTCACATTTCCCCCGCTATTATCAGCAAACATTAATTATTTTTATTCTTGTGTACAAAGCAAGTCTGGACATTGGAGCTGAGTGTAGAAAATATCATTCACTGGAAAGTTAACTTGTGATATGATTTAAATAAAATAGAAGTTTTTACATGGAATGACTTTTGGTAGGTTTAATTAAATTTTCTTTTTTAGAAAAAAACTACATTAGAGATGAAGAAAATGGCACATAAGTTATTTAAACACACTGATGGGGTATTTGAATATATTATAGGCTTTGACAATGTCAAATTACATTTAAGTAATTATGATAGCAAGAGAACTGGAGGAGAATGTTCAGAAGGCAAACAAAAAAAAATAGGCAACGTTATCTTGGTTGAAGTAAGAGTGGCCATTGTTATTTCTCAGTTGCTACAATGTTGAATTGGTACTCCAATTCAAAAAAAGAAAGATATGCCCTACTGAGATAGGGGCTCAGTCATCCAGGGCTGCCTGATGGCTTGATTGCAGGTAGAGAGTGGAGTTACATTCCCATGTGGAATGCTAACAGATTCCCTTGGCTTAATTGTGGTAAGAGTCATTAATAGCGTAGGCAATATGAGTTTCTCTTCAAGCATTTCCCTCTATACTGGCGTTTCTCTTGAATTAGATATTGACAGGGCGGCCAATTCAGTCCGATCAGATCCTGGAAACATTACACAAAGAATCGTATCCCTGGTGCATTTCTCCTTATTTCCAGTTCATTTAGTTCCTATCTATAAAATCCATTTCATGCCTCTATTACACAGTGAATGATTTCCCAATTTAAACCATGTTCATTCATATTTTACTGAGTTTTGTTTTGTTCCAAAAGAAATGTTCTTTAGAATAAGACTTAATGATCACTGCTAATTAAAAAATTTTTACAAAAATTCCACTTAATTCTTTTGAAGTGTACATTTGCTTG
The DNA here is from genome assembly GCA_907169655.1 of Acomys percivali. Lineage (NCBI taxonomy): Eukaryota > Metazoa > Chordata > Mammalia > Rodentia > Muridae > Acomys > Acomys percivali. The sequence goes on from OU015749.1 coordinate 17,882,741, forward strand.
GGGAATCAGGGATTTTATAATTTGGTAATATTCTTGAGGAGACATGATTTCAACCACTATAGACAGGGCTAATACTCAAGGCTGCCCTTGATACAAAGGCTGGGATCTTAGGGCTTTGTATGGATAAAGTAGAAGGGTAAGGAATGAAATCGTGGTCTGTGTTGGGGGCCTATATTTGGTTGGGGGCCTTATTAGTATGATGACTTATATCGTAAGATTCTTATGTTAAAGACCTGAGCCCCGATGTGATACTATTTACAGATGGGAATTCTGGGAGATAATTAGGTTTAGGTAAGCTCATGAAGGTGGGTTTCTCAGGACATGGGATTTGAGAAGAAACAACAGAAAGCTTACTTCCTCTCCATTTTCTAGTCATGGGAGCGAATAGCCATGATATGGCCACCATTGTGTGGACATCACTGTTCTTGTGGCTCAGCTCTTAGTACATACACAACTACACTTTAGGACTGGATGCTAAGGAGATGCTTTCTTAATAGTCACCGTTGCTATTTTTTTTTTTCTTTCTACCTCTGATGTAGATAAATGGCGTTACCACCTAATATGAGAACTGAAGGGTTATGCTATATACCATTTCTAAATTCAGCCCCATATGTAGTTCAAGTTGAAAAGAATCTCACATATGAACCTTATTTTTAAAGGTTGATTTACCTTTTATTTAGGTGTATAAGTATGCATGAGGATATGTGTACATGTGCAAGCTGGTGCTCTTGTGGGTCAGACAAGGCACCATATCTCATGGAGTTGGTATTATGGCTGGTTGTGAGACACCCAGTGTATGTATTGGGAACTGAACTCTGGTGCTCTGGAAGAGCAACACGCATTCTTAGCTTTTAAGCTATTGATACATACCTCCAGCTCTAAATTATGAAAACTTAAATACAGCCTTACAATTAGTCAAATGATTTGGCCTAACCAATTAAATAGGATCTGTTAATTTTTACTTATAATTACCTTATTATTATCAGTCATTTATTTGAAAATTATATATATATTTATGTATATGTATCACTCATACACACATATGTGCTTATAAATATACATATACAGATCATATCCACCAATCCATACTTACACACACACATTTGTGACCATGGGTGACTTAGCACTGTGTGCCTTAGCCCTACTTTTCCAGTCCTGACTTTGTGCCATGCATCTCTGATCCTCTTCTTTACATCACATTGTCCCTTATTTTGTCAACTTTTAGTATATGTATAGAACATATCAACTTCGGGTCGTTTTATAGACACTAGGAGCAGTGTGTCTGGGTACCTATAGGAGTGCTGTGGAACTGTCCCTTAGCCAGCTAGACACATGACTCCTTAGTTCCGATGAGTCCCATCAATGGATGAGCAAATGCAGGGCGTTGTCAGAGTCTCCCTCCTTATTGGCGTTCCTGACCTGCTCCTGCAGCCTGTTGCTTAGGAACACTTCCCATATACACTGGACGTTTGACTCTCTGGTCTGTGAACTCCTTATCTGCTGGTGTGCAAGTGGGCAGAGTCTTTAGGAATTGTAGAGGAAAATGCCAAGTTCTGGGGTTGACAGTAATCAGGAAAAAGTCTGTTTTAGGATGCAGACTTTACAACACTTTTTTTTTTTTTTTACTTAGAAAATAAGTTGTATTTTTTTTTTGATTTAGTGACCTCTCTGCTTCCTCTATTTATATCCAGTGTAGAGTATATATGTATTACTTTGCAATTTACCATCTTATTTATTTACATAGCATCAAGGTAAGCTCAGATGCCAGGGAGTCTATATTTTACACTACAGATGAAGGCAGTCAGGCACAGACTAAATATACCCTTGACTATGTATATATATATATATATATATATATATATATATATATATATATGTACAACATTAATAAGAGCAACAGCGGTATCACCTCTCTTCAGTGTCCTGACACAAATTCAATTCCCTGAAGATGTAGTCAAATGCAGGTAATTTTCTGAAAGAAGAAATATGTAGATTAAGATTTTAGAAATTATTGGCTGTTGTGAGGTGGGATTTCAACAATGCTTCTAAACATGAAGCATCTAGTACAGCCCTGACTACATGCTTTGACTTCCCCCATCTTGGTTTATTTTACCTTTTAACTACATTATTTTTATATGCTTCTTGCTGTTGACTTCCTCCTTGTTTTCTTGCTTTCCTCAGATACCATTCTGTGTGCGTAGCGCTGTTATCTATCTTTTCAGAAAACCAGCTAGAAAATTCAATTTTTTCTCTCCCTTGCACTTTGTTTCCTCGATGCGCTCAGAACACACCTGGGATTCGTTGATAAGACCTATGGGGTAATTTTTTAGTGGAGGCAACTATGCCTTACTCCATTCTGACCCGCCTTAGCATCTAACAAGTCTTTACATGGACATAAGTGTCTGCTTGTTAATGCTCAAAGGGAGAAGAAAAGAGCTGCAATTAGGTTTTATGCCCTCCCACAATAGCAACATAAATGAAGAAAATGAAGAGAAACAGAAGTGACAATAATAAAATAACAGAAAGTTCTCATGAACATGTCTTCATTATTACTGTATTATGCATAAATATTAAGATGAATGGAACTTAGAATGGAACAGCCAAGTCTATCATTTTACTCTGTCAAAAAGAATTACAACTTTTACTTACTTGGTCTATTCCTTGATTTAGTAAACAGTGAATTCTCTATTCTTTGAAAGTCATTTTGATGGATACTAAGGATGTTACACTGAGTGACAGAGACAGCTTTTCCATTTATAGTGTGTGTGCTACTGGGATATAAAGAGAATGCAGAACAGCAGTATAATAGAGTCTTTCAGATTGTGGTGTGGTTCATGGACTGAATGCTGCAAGCCAATGAGGGCTAATTCAGTGAAGGATTGGTCACCGAGGGAGTACGATTGGATTGGGAGACTTCTAAAATATGATCTAGTTTTTAGTAAGTAGGGTCATTGGGATGTATCCTTGTAAAGATTACTGACTCTGATTCCTTTCCTCTTTGGTTGCTTCCTGGCTGCCTCAAGGAAAGCAGTTTCCTTTCTGATATTCTTCTATCATGATGTCATGTACTGCCCCAAGTCCAAAGCAACACAGCCAAGTGACCGTAGGCTGAAAGCTCATAAAATGTGAACTGTTTATTTCCTCTTCTAAAGCTAATTGTCTCAGGGGTCTCAACAGTGAAGCAACGCTGACTGGCAGAGACTATCGGCGAAGGAAATGATAACCTGGTGGTGACACAAACAAGAGAGAGGTAGGAATTTTGAGTGCCAGTTACTGAAATAAAAAGGCTAATTCTTAGGCATGCTATGTGCAGGGGACCCAGGGACTTCCACACTCTAGTTCCTACCTCAGCATCCCCTCAGAGAGATGCTTCTCACGCAGACTTCCTCCTCTCCCTGGCAAATGTGGCTCCTTTTAATTTCAGGCCTACATGTGTCTTAACATGTATGATATGATTTTTAAAGATGTATTATGTCTATGAGGTTTTTTTGCTTATATATGTATATGATTATGTATAATGTATATGTATAATATATGATGTATATGTATATGCATATGTGCACCACATTCATGCAGTGCCTGTGAAGGCCAGAAGGGGGTGTAAGAGTTCTTGGAGCTGGAGTGTCAGCTATCACCTGGGTCCTGGAAACTGAACCCAGGTCCTCTACAAAAGCGGCTGGTGCTCTTAATCTCTGAACTATCATCTCTCTCTCTTTTTTTAATTAATTTATTCTTGTTACATCTCTATGGTTATCCCATCCCTTGTATCCTCCCATTCTCCCCTCCCTCCCATTTTCCCCTTATTCCCCTCCCCTATGACTGTTCCTCAGAGGGATTACCTCCCTCTGTATATGCTCATAGGGTATCAAGTCTCTTCGCGGTGACCTGCTGTCCTTCCTCTGAGTGCCACTAGGTCTCCCCCGCCAGGGGACATAGTCAAATGTGAGGCACCAGAGTACTTGAGAAAGTCAAATCCCTCTCTCCACTCAAGTGTGGAGACTGTCCTGTCCATGGGCTAGATCAGGGTAGGGGTTTAAATTTTACCGCCTGTATTGTCCTTGGCTAGGGCCTTATGGGAGAATAGCAATGTAGAAGGATCCAGTGGGTCCTAGAAACCTACAAGTAGAACATTATGATAGGCAGATTTGGGTCATGGGGTCCCGCTTGAACTATCATCTCTCTAGTCCCCGTGATCCTAGATTTTGCAGCTACCATGATTTCTTAATGGGTTCAGTATGGCTTGGAAGAACTGGAAATATTTTCAGGTCCATGGTGGCCACGGGTGAATTTTTGTCTGAATATAAGTCAAATAAATGTGTTTTTCGAAGAAAAAGTACTTATGTTTCAAGGTAGGAAGAACTGGTAACAGGCAGCACATAAATAAATAAATAAAAGAGTGATGCTTACTTCAAATTCTATTGAAAAAATACAAGAATTCTTCATTTGAAGGAAAAGACTACAATTATATATAATCAAGTCAGAGAAGTAAATAAAAACATGACATTAGCAGTCCATGAAAATCACCACAATTTCAAAATATTTACTCACAGAATTGACAAACTAGTTTTTACATTTAGATGGGAGATAAAAGGGTCAAGAGAAGTTTTTTTTTTTTTTTTTTTTTTAAAGTACACACAAAGGAAAATGGAGGAAGTCTTACCTGTACCATGTGTCACAACAGAGATAAAGACCCTGTGACTCATCTTTATGGTGTGTCACCATAGCGATGAAGACCCTGTGAGTCACCTTAACGGTGTGTCACCACAGCAATAAAAACCCTTTATTATCAGGGCAGAGAAAGACACATTTGATAATGAAGAGATTAATTGTAAGGTTAGAAATAGACCATAACATGCAGCAGTTTGTATGTGACAGAGGTAGCAATGTAAATCCACAGTGAACAAGAGACCTTTTCTTCAAAAGGACTCTGTACTTGTGGGAACATAGTACCGGAGTCTTATATCTGCACCATACTGAAAACTTAGTCTGCACTGAACTGAAAATATAAATATCATAAAGTTTTCATGCGCCTAGAAGACATTTTTTGCTATGTTAGAATTTAAAATTATTTCATTAGAATAAATTATGTGAAGATGAAGTGAAAAGTATGGACAGATTTATTACATACAATTCTTTTTTTTTTTTTTTTTTTTTTACCAAAAAACCACCTTGGAGAGCCTGAAACTTTGATGTACACTGAAAAATATAATATGTATAGTATCTACCACAGAACTCAAGTCTCCACTTCTGTGATTATTTGTGTGTGTGTGTGTGTGTGTGTGTGTGTGTGTTGTTTGTTTGCTTCTTTTTTTTTTTTAGAAGAGAGAGGAAAAATAGAATGTAAAGTGTGTGGACAGGGAGATGAAGAGGATTTGGGAGGAATTAGGGGAGGGGAAAATGTTACCAAAATATATTACGTGATTTTTAAAAAAGAAAATAGTATATAAATAGCCATATTAGTTAACATACACATATAACAATATATAGACAGAGAAACTGCTGCTGTCCACTGTCTGACAGCTGTAGCTCTAAGCTGTTGATAACTGTATCCTCCATAGATTGAGAATCAGCGATGATCTAAACATCCAGAGAAAGCATTCCCAAAATGCTCCTCAGAGAAAGTAATCACCAAGACATACACACGGAAGAGAAGCAAATACTACAGGAAGTCCTTCCGGTGGAGGACCCAAGCTAGGTTTTGAAGGTAGCCTTTAGTGCAGGGGAGGCAGATTATCTGGAATTCCAGGGGAAAAGGGCTACACTATGTGCATGCTGACATCCCTGTGAGCCAAGGCACTGGATTTTTATACATTCCATTATAGGTTACCAGATAGCTAAAAAACAAAACAAAACAACAACAACAACAAAAAAAAAAACCCACCAAGATACACAATAAAAGGATTGTTTTAAGAAGAGTTAGCATACATAATAATGGGGGAATGGACACTGTGGAAATTGAAAATAGAAAAGAATCTGGTTATATAGCTCATCATAAGTGGAGTTAGATACTGCCACTAACACACACACACACACACACACACACACACACACACACACACACTTTAAGCATGGTAAGTCTTAAATGTTTCAAGCAATAAAAACACAATTGAAACAACAAATTAAAAACCAAGAAGACAAAAGTATAGCTGGCCTTGTTCATTGAAGTTGACAGCTTGATAGAATGACAGACTATTAGTATATACAAATAGTGGATTGAGGTATACAGCTGCGAAATTAAGAAGAGATTACAAAGATAGAAATGAAAATAAATATATAAGACATAAAACATCTAGTTGCTATTCAGGCATGGCCAAGTGTAGCATCTTCGAAGCCCAGGAAAAGAAAGTGGAGAATAGAGAAAAATATTCAAAGAGATAATGGATATAGACTATCTTTTAAAGAAATGACAAGAATCAGAACTGTAGTTGCTCACTGAGTCTTTGGTTAGATAAATGAAACAGATCCCATATCGCCATATTATGAACACACAGAACATTTGGCACAGGAGAAGCTTATAATACAACCATAGAGAAAAGACAGTTACTGGGAAAGACTGACAGTTGTGCTGGTAGCAGACTTTTATCTCAGAGCCTCTCCAAATGAAGACTGTACTTAGAAGCTATAACCTAAAATTCAAAACTCTGCCAGCCTTTCATTTACAAGAGAAGTCTAAGAAGAAGAGTAAGCTGATCTTGGGTGGTTTCACTGTATCTCAAATCACTGCTGAGTGCTGCTAGAGGGATCATGCTGCTAATCAGGGTCTCACATCTAGAAGTGAGAAAGGGATTCAGAAAGCAAGCAAGTGAAGAGCCTGTGGAAGTACGAGGGAACCTATGCAACAGCCGCCTGGGACAGTCAGCAATAAGGACAATCATGGCAACAGTAATACATAAATGACTGCTTTTAAGATGGAATATTTTAAAATATGTAAATAAAATATAAACATATTTAATATCAAACTATGGGCTGGTGCAAGATTCAGTGAGCAAAAGTGCTTGCTGCTCAAGAATAAGGACATGAGGTCAGATCTTCTGAACTCTTGTAGAGAGCTGGGAGTGGCCACGTGTGACTGTTACTTGGGCACTGGGGCTGACGTAGCTGAGACAGGAGATTCACTGAAGTTTACAGACCACCACTCTGGTTGAAATATGATCTTCACATGCACTGGCACACACAAAAAAGAAAGAAACACACACAAACACAGTCATAACCATAAATTAAATTTCAGATGTGGCTGTTTTCCAACCCAGTGTGCAGACTAGCCAGGGTGAAAGTAAGGGCTTTTTAGTACTGTATGATGTTAAAAAGTAAAATCACTTACACTAATATAAAAATGGGATGCCACCAAGAGTTATAAGAAGTGAGAGAGAAGCAAAAAAAATTTCACAGAATTAAAAGGTGATACACATACAGACATCCTAGAGATTTCAAAAGTAATACAATCCTGAGTGGGTTTCTCCTGAAATTTGATATAAAATTAAATACAGAATATTAAACATAAAGTGCAGGATAACCATGTTACAATCCACAGATCCAAAGAAGCTATAACAAGGAGGGTCCAAGGTCTGATGCTTGAGTTTCACTCAGAAGAAGAAATAAAGTAGTCATTGGAAGTCGATGCAGGGAAGGAACTGGGTGGATGGGGGGGGGGCGTGATCAGGGGTGAGGATTAGGAGTAAGGAGAGCAGAGGAGAGAGGAGCTAGTGAGAAAAAGGAAATCATGGGTAGGGAGAGAATCTCTGAGAAGTGCCAGAGACCTGGGATAGGGGAGGATCCAGGAGTTCTATGGGGTGTCATCCCCACTGAGACTCCTAGCAGTGGGAAGGGAAAGGGACACCAACCCACCCACAGAATCATTAACCCTAGATTTATCTTGCCTAAAAGATGTGCAGGGACCAAGATGGAGCAAAGATTGAGGGAATGGCCAACCAAAGACTGGTTCTATTTAACACCCATCCTATGGGAGAGAACCAGTGCCTGGCTTTATTAACGTTACTCTGCTGTGCTTGCAGACAGAAGCCTGGCATAACTACTTTGAGAGGCTTATGCAGCAACTAATGAAAAAAGATGCAGAGACCCACAGCCAAACATTAGAGCTTGCAGAGTCCTATGAAAGAGTTGGGAGAACGATTGAGGGAACCAGAGGGATCCACAAGAAGACCTACAGAGTCAACTAACCTGGGCCCATGGGGCCTCACAGAGACTGAGCCAACAACCAAAGAGCATGCTTGGTCCAGGTCTAGGCCCCCTACACACATGTCCCAGATGCACAGCTTGGTCAGCATGTGGGTCCCCAGCAACTGAAGGAAGGCCTTTCTCGCTCTGATGCCTGCCTTTGGATCCCATTCTGCTGACAGGGCTTCCTTGTGTGGCCTCGGTGGGAGAGGATGCACCTAGTCCTATAGAGACTTAATGTGTCAAAGTGGGTTGGTACCCATGGGGGACCTACCTCTTCTCTGAGGAGAAGGAGAAGGGGAATGGGGGAGTGATTTACATGGGAGGGACTGGGAGGAGAGGCGGGAACTGCAAATAGAATGTAAAGTGAATAAATAAATTATAAAAAATACAGAAAATATAAATTATGAAAAATTTCCAAGGAGAAAGAAAATCATAATTTAATATCATTTTTGGCAAAGGTCTAAATAATATATAAAATCTGCTTATCAATTATACACTTAACAGCAATTTGTATCAACTACTCCAAACAAAGTTTGAAACCTTCTCAATAGTGTGTGTGTGTCAAATATTCAAGGAAAGAAAGCATCTTGATTTGATTTTTCTGATCTGCAGAGCAGCATTAGTTCTTCCAAGGTCAGTTTCCATCTTGCATAAGGAATGCATTCAAGTTGGGTTTGGGAGGACATGTATTCTTTGAATGTCCTGTGAGCTGATAGGAGCCAGCCTGAGTACACCAGGGCCTGTGTTCCTGTTGTAGTTTTCATGTGAAATGTTCACAAAAGGCCCACATGCTAAAGGCTTGGTCACCAGTCATAGCATCACTAGGATACATACATACATACATACATACATACATACATTTTTTATATATATATATATATATATATATATATATATCATACATTCTTATTTCAAATATTTGGCTTCCTTCTGTTATACTACAAAAGTCTAAAGGAATGGTTACATAGTGCACCCCAAGACTGCCTTGTCAGCAGCAAAGAGGACAATTAGTTTTCTCAGAGAGGGAAATTATATAGGAACAGAAAGCTCTAGTTTAATAAGCAGCCAAGGGCAACTTTGATAAGAAACACCTACAGTGGAACAACTATAAAGCCACTATTGGCCTTGTTTGGGATTCTTTTATCTCAACCACAGCAATGGAAGCCTTATCTGGGAATTGATCTTCCCGGTGATTACAGTTTGTGCTGGTGATTATTAGGCCAAAGTACAGACAGAAGAAACAAAGACAGAACAGGACACATTTGAAATTTGATATGCAGCTGCTTCCCCTGTAGTTTCAAGTGACAAGTGCAGTGACACCAGGTTGACAAGCCTTGTGTCAGAGCGAGGAAGAAAGGTGAGGGGAAGCTACGCCACAGCCAGGGGCTGCAGAGAAAATTCTGGAGCACATGTCAGCAGCATTTCAGCCCAAGGATTTTTCACACCTCATAGATGCTAATATTTCAGGGTTGACTCTACACTATTCTAAATGTAGTTATTTCAATTCTATTTATACATAAATAGTTTGGTATGTAGGAAAGGTAGATCATCTGTATTTTGGCTTACCTTTAACTGGAACTTAAGGTAGAAAGTATTTTCTCATTTTCCTGTGTATATGTCATTAAGCTATGTAGTTAGAAAAGAATCATTCTAGGTGCTAAAGTTAAAATTTTTTTTACATAATCTAAAGTTTTTAATAGATTAATAACACTCCCTAGTCTATAATTTAAAAATCCTATCTGAAATAAGGAGAATTGAGATCATTCAAAGCTATCCTTGTGCACATATTTTAGTTTTAGGTATCTACTTACTCTGTCTTTCACTTTTACTGAGGAGACAGCAAGGTGGTACTTGTTTCCTTACACCCTTTCCACTGTAGATTGGACTAAGACCTGTAAACGTGAGCGCATATGAGTACCACTGGGCTTAGGCACCAGAAGCTGTTTAGAGAAGATTAAACGTTTCATCTAATTGAGGTAGAGTTTGCACCTTTAAAATGAATTGGGGAAATATCAAAGCATATGGCTTCCAAAGAGTAGAGTATGACTTGACGTCACATACTGGCCTGCGATTTTATGTAGTTTCCTTAATTCTCCATGTAGAGTTGAGACATAAAACAATGAAAAAAACATTTCCTTCGATTTAAAAAAAAAAAAAAAGCCTTCGTCAGATGGAAAGATGATTATGAAAGCTTTGAAAAGAATACATTTAGAATAAATAAAATGTCAGATTACATTGTATAGAGAAACTAAAAATACTATAAAATGTTAAAGATGGACGTTAATATCCAGAGATGAGATACGGTCTTCCTCCATCTTTTCCTCTTGTTCTGTCTCTTTGTACTCTTTTTATGCTTCCTCTGCTTCTTATAGCTTCTCTTCCCCCTCCCCTCCCCTCTTCTCTTCCTCCTCCTTTCCTTCCTTTCTTTTTTTTTTTTCTCCCTTTTTCCCGTTTTTTTTTTTTTTTTTTTTTTTTTTTTTTTTGAGTCAGAGCCATCCTATGTTGTCCAGGCTGACCTCCAGCTCATCGCCCTGTTCTACCTCCAAGTGCTGGGATTATAAGCACATGACACAATTTGCCCACTGACTTATGTGTACTTCAGAATACTTAGAATACTTTCAGTGTTTTGGGAAATGTGAATTCCCCAGTACACACATTTCCAGGTGAGGTGGAACTAGGCAATGTTCTGTTTTCTTGTTTCAGTGTTCATAAGCAAGTGCCTTTGTGAGTTGTATTCTGTGCCATGTTTTTTGTTTGTTTTCGTTTTTGCTTATTTTGTCTATTTGTTTTCCTTACTGTCCTCTTTGTTGATCTGTTCTTCACTGGAAGAAACTGTACACTAGGTAAGTTCCCTTAAGCACAAGCTGCAGTGTGATTAATTTTATGTTCAATGATAATCAGTCAACTCTAAATATATAAGCATATTTAAAAGGAAGCAAAGATTTGAACACCTCTAAACAGAAAGACAAAAACAAGGTTGTCTATGAGTTAGTTGGGGGAAGTTGTGACTAGAGACGCACATGAGTTTATTGCTGTGTCTCTCTTAGGCATTTTCAGGGTTTTCTAATTAGAGACTTTGGTAGAATGTGACGACAGAGGATGATGAGACTTAATTGCATACACAATGCGATGCAAAAGGAAACGTGATGTATTTAGAAGATGTTTCCTCAATGTCTTCAAGTTGTTATTTCAGGGGTTATGTCATAAAAATGAGTCAGAATTAAAGAATGAAAAAAGACTGAATGCCTAGATGATTGCAGGAGGCAATGCGTTTTGTTCTTTTTTTCTTTTTTAAAAATTAATTTGTCACTTTACATTCTTTTCATAGCCCCGTGCCTCGTTGCCTTCCAGTCTCACCCTTCCTCCTCTCCCTCAGTCCTCAGAAAAGGGGAGCACTACTCCCCCAACATCCAACCCCAACCTATCAAATCTCATCTGGACTTCCTGTGTCCTCTTCTTCTATGGCCCAGCAAGGCCACCCTGCCAAGGGGAAGTGAACAACGTGTGAGCACCAGATCCATAACAGAAGTAGTCCCTACTCCCTGTATTATGGGACCCAGAAGGAGACTGTGCTGTCTATCTACTACATCTGAGCAGAGGGTCTAGGTCCTCATCATGCATGGTCCTTGGTTGGTGCATGAGTCTCTGCAGTACCTCCCTCCTATCTTGGATCTGTTGGCTCTATCTGTCTCTTTGTAGAGCTCCTGTCCCCTCCAGGTCGTTCTATCCCCCAGTTCCAACACAAGACCCATGCACTCCATCCAGAAGTTTGGCTGTGAGTCTCAGCATCTGATTGGGTGGAGTCTTTCAGAGGACTTCTAATGGTAGGCTCCTGTCTTGTTCCTTCTTTTCAACTGATTCCTTGTCTATTTGCCCCTTTGAATGAGAATTAAGCATTCTCCCTAGAGTCCTCTTTGTTATGTGGCTTCTTTAGATATGTGTATTGTAGTTTGGTTATCCTTTATCATGTGGCTAATATCTGTTTATAAGTGAGTATATACCATGCGTGTCTTTCTGGGTCTGGGTTACCTCACTCAAGATGACCATTTCTAGTTCCACCGATTTGCCTGAAAAATTGAAGATTTCTTTGTTTTTAATAGCTGAGTAGTTCTTTAATAATTGATTTGAAAGAAAGAGGTAGTCAAGAAGCCATAGTCTTATTGGAATAATGAGAATACCAGAAGGCATCTGTGTGGAGAACACGTAGATCTTAAGTCTGGCAAGACCACTGGCATGTACTTTGCTAAGAAATCTGAAAAAAAAAAATACAGGCACCATTTTCCTGTACCAAGTTCTTATCGGTTATACAGATAAGGTAATGTTTAGGTTTTGGGAAATTTATGATTTGTTTTTGCTGTTGCATAATCTTAGAAGAAATTTGATCTGCCTTATTATAAAATTTAAGTTGATATTTGCAATTAGGGGACCACAGGTACAGCAGCTTATGCTAGAATTCTAGCCTAGCATGCATAAAACCCTAGAATAATTCTTGCTTACCACCCAAAATTAGCAAGACCAGGTATGCACACAGTTACCTAAACCAAAACCAAAACCAAGCAGCCAACCAACCAAATGACAACAACAAACCAACCTCAGATCAAAAAGAGGGAATGTTTTCAATAATTTGAATTACTTTTTCAAGATAATGCTAAAATATAAATGTTGTGAATCTCTGAAATGCTCATGATTACTATTGGGAGAAGCTAAAAGGAACATCTTAAGCACTGCCATTTTGACACTTGTCCCTCCATTTTACCAAGCTAACTCCCTTTCTAAGCAACAATAGTTACCCAACTCATAATGCCTGATCCTACCCACACAAAGGACTCATGAATTAGATTGGATGGGCAAAAACACTTACATTCAATGCCAGTTGACAGTGATGGAACAATTGGGAAAGTCCCTAATCCCTGAGTTCTGATTGGTGAAAATTACAACTGACACGGCTCAGATGCTTGTGAGTTTTGTGTTTATAAGCCCTGATTTAGTCTCTGCATGGGGAAATCCAGAAGAAACAAGGCTCCTGAGTCCTTGTCTGGTGGCCCAGATCTATCAGGGTCTCTTGTATGTAATGGGAATAGTAAAAGAGTTTTGTTGTTTCAGGAGTCCACTGGGGTTTTCTCTTCCCTTCCTCATGGTGCACTAAGGTAGTCTAGCTTTTTTAGGTGACCCACCTCATCCATGTCGCACTCTGGTTGAGCCCAGGGCCCTCCAAAGTACTGCTTTCTCCTGGCCATAGGAAATGGTTTACTGATGTGTTTGAGCTCAAGTGGAGCCAAGGGCCTATGTCCAGTGACTTTTGGAGAGGGGAAAAGGATCTTCCTAGCTCTCTTAACTTCCTATCACCAAGAATGAGGCATGCCTGGCTCTGAGCACAACTTCTAATAAAACTTGATAATGAGGCCAGAACAAGTACCAGCAGCACTGAGTGAGGCGAGAAGAGCCCTGGGCTGCCTCCCACCTGGTTAGGCTTCTCAGAGCTGTAAGGAATACCTTCGCTGGGTTTTTGGTTTCATTGTACAATTCCAACTTGAAGTAAGGTTTATATACTCTTGTGTCTAGGGTTGCTCTAGATATAGATACTCTGCCATGTAAAGTTCTTAGGGTCAGAACTGACAGAGTACTCACATGACCCAGCCTAATTAATAATTCTCTTTGAACAAGGAGTATGCTAGGAAGTTCCCCCACTATAATAGTTTGCCCATGGCCCACTAGAGACTCATTACATAGAACATGCCAAAGAGTTGCTCAAATATACTTTTGGTTGCCTACATTTTTACTTAAAGCCAACAACACTTAAGATACAATGGATTATTTTGATAACAGACATACAAAATATTGGGTATATTTTGATAAAAATATATAGAAGATGTATTTTCATCATGTTTTAAAACTTGTTTTCTATTTTAAAGGACATACAATATTCATCAACTATAATAACTTGATTGACTTAGCAATAAAATGTGGGAAAATTAAAATGATCATCTCCATATTATAGACTTGCTACAACAGTAAGGTCAAGATGTAATTGGTCTGTTTCTAAGATGTTCAATATAAAAACTAAAGTTTATAGACTATAACAGATTTAATGCACATCTTTGTCAAATTAGTTCTGCAATTTAAACTTTAGTATCTGTTAGGAGAATGTAATTTAGCATTATCTAATATTTTTTGTAGGGAATATACTACCTAGTAGACCTGCCGAAAGTAAAGAATCAGTAGATCTAGCTCTCATCTGATAAAGTCCACAGGGAGATCTGTGGCTTCAGAAAACATTTTGTAAATTTGTTCTTTATCATGATAAAGCAGACTGTGTGGCATTGATTTTTGAAATTCTACTTGTTATGTCATGGAAGGCTACCTTCAGAGAAGGCTACCTGAACTATATTACATGTCTGCACAAAATCTATTTTCAAAAACATAGCTCTGTAATAAATTCTGGAAAATAAGAACATTTTAAAAGTTATTTGGAGAGAATGTGGACAAGTTCTGGAATGGACAGAGCTAAATGTCAGGGGTCATATTCTTTTTTAAAAAAATTTTATTTATTTATTTATTTATTCATATTACATCTAAATTGTTATCCCATCCCTTCTATCCTCCTATTCCTCCCTCTCTCCCACTTTCACCCTATTCCCCTCCCCTATGACTGTGACTGAGGGGGACCTCCTCCCCCTATATATTATCATAGGGTATAAAGTCTTTTCTTGGTAGCTTGTTATCCTTCCTTTGAGTGCCACTGGGCCTCTCCATTAAGGAGATGTGGTCAAATATGGGGTACCAGAGTTCATGTGAAAGTCAGTCTCAGGGGGTCATATTCTAAAAAGATCCATATATCATAAAATCCACTGGGCATTCACCAGCTTTTTAAAGATATGTAGCCTTGAAGGGCTAGCATGCAAAAATGAACATTAGATTATACCAGCCATATTTTATAATGGCCTTGAAAACAACCCATTAATATAACAAATGTGATGTTTGAAGACTAGCAAAAAAATGTGAACCATGGTGTTTATAATTCTTTATAAACAAGGATTCATAACTTGATCTCTTTTTTAAACCAGTACAACAAAATAGAACATACATACAGGCATACAGATTCATAGAAAAGGTGAATTGAGAAAGAACATAGATAAATGTGCTGAGTTAGTTTTATTATTTATTTTGATGAGTGAGAGAATGTGGGAGTTCACTTGAAATAAAATGCAGAGTCTGGAAAGGTGGAGAGCAGTTTGTGGATATATCTAACATCAATCTTTGGTCTACACCATCTACACACATACACCCACAAAAACCATATCCGCAGAAGTTTGTGGATGCACAAAGTAGGGCTGAGGGTGAAACTCAGTGATAGAGTACTTGCCTAGCATATATAAGTCCTTGGATAGTAATTAATTGTAACCAAATAAATTACAATAAGATAAAACAAAAGCTTTCACATTGGAGTTAGACCAGACAAACAAACAGAAGGAAAAAAGCCCAAGAAAAGGCACAAGATTCAGGGACCCCCTTGCTCTCACCTTTAGGAACGCTATAAAAATTCTATACTGGAAGCCATAATAACTATGCAGAGGGCCTGGCATAGACTCACGCACAGGCCCTGTGTATGTTATCATAGTCTTTGTGAGTCCGTTGCTTAGTTGACTGAAAGGGCTTTCCTTTCCATCTCCTGTGGCTTTTACATTCTTTCTGGCTCCTCTTCCACAGGGTTCTCTGAGCCTTGATGGAGGGGACATACCATTTAGGGCTGAATCTTCACTCTCTGCCTGGTTTCTGGCTGTGGGCTTCTGCATTTGTTCCCATGCACTGTATGAGGAAGCTTCTCTGATGATGGCAGAGCAAGAAACTGATAGATGACTATAGGAGAATGCTATTAGGAGTCATTTTTTCACTACAATTTTCTTTTTCTTTGTATTTTGGTTTTTGGGTTTTTTTAGCCCCAAATTCTAGGTCCCTGGGCTATCTAGTCTCTGGTTCTTGGCTACCCAAGTAGTTTCAGTTATGGGTTTCATCATGGGGAGTGGGCTTTAGGTCAAGAAATTGGTTGGTTACTCCTACAAGCTTTGTGCCACCAATAACTAAGACACCATTGCAGATCACAGGGCTCGTGGCCGGGTTCGTGTGTATGTATCTCTTTTGGTAGTGTGAAGAGTTTCTTTCTGTATCAAAGAATGCGGGGGTGAAGGCTCTACGTAGGAACCAGCTGGACTTCTCCATGTTCAATGACTTGTGTTGGTACTGTCTTCAGCAATGGGGCCTTGCTGTTTCTTTGTAGAGAGTGATCTATTCATCCTAGCAACAGCTTGGCTTCCTGAGAGGATTCCTGTGGGACCCCATTGGCCAACAATTCAATTAGATGTAACCCAGTGCCAGCACTAGGTGCTACATTTGGTAACAAGAGATGGCCAATTAGAACTCTGTCTTCCTCATTATTTGGAAATTTCATTTATATATTCTTCATTTATATATACATTTTAGGAAGCTTCTACTATATTAGGTTTCCATACTGTCCTTTAGATAGCCCTTAATTTTGGTTTTCTCTCCCCATATTCCTTTCCTCATCCCCCGTTCCTCTCATAACCTGATCTTGTTTCAGCACCCCCACTATTCATCCATAATTATATATTCAATTTCCATTTCCTCATATGATCTGGACCCTCTAGTGCATTACTCTATACATATCCTCTGTGGGTCTATGGATTGTGGCTTGGTTATCATTTTATTTTTTTAATAATTAAATTTGCTATTAAAATTTATCCACATTACATCCCAATTTTTATCTGCTTGCCCTTATCTTCCTGTTCCTACCCTCCCTCCCTCTCCTCTCCTGTCTGATTCCCCTCCCTTAGAACTCCTCCCCTACCAGCTGACCACAGCCTATCATGTCTCATCCTGATAGCCCGCATCCCCTTCCTCTGTGTGCCCAAAGCTCTCCCTGACAAGGGGACATGATTAAAACGCAGGTACCAGAGTTCATGCCAGAGGCCTTCCCTGCTTCCTTCCTCCCCCACAAAGTAAAGAGTGAGTTGTCTGTTGTCTATCTGAACAGGGGGTCTGGGTTCTTTACATTGTCCTCGGTTGGTGCTTCAGTTCGTGTAGGTCCCCTTGGCTCCAGGTACTCCAGCCTTGCTTGTTTCCCTGTGTGGTTCCTGAGCCCTTAAAAGAGATGTCTTCTGAGAGACTCCACCCAGTCAGGGATTGGGACAGATGCCATGACTCACAGCCAGACCCCGGGTGGAGTGCTGAGACTTGTATGGAGCAGTGGGGAGATGGAAGGTTATCCTTTTCTTAACATATAAGCAAATTATCATATCCGTCTTTCTGGGTATGGAACACCTTACTCAGGATTTTTTTTTCTAGTTCTACCCATTTACCTGCAAGTTTCATGGTGTCATTTTTGTTTTTGTTTTGTTTTTTTTTTAGGAGCTGAGAAATACTCTATTGTTTAAATATACCACCTTTTCTTTATCCACTCTTCTGTTGAGAGACATCTAGGTTGTTTCCAGTTTCTGGCATTATGTATAGAGCAGCAGTGAACATGGTTGGGCAAAGTTCTCTGTGGTAGGATGAAGGATCCTTTGGGTAGATGCCAAGAGAGGCATAGCTAGATCTTGAGGTAGACTCCCATTTTCCTGAGAAACTGCCACACTGACTTCCACAGTGACTGGACAAGCTTGCAGTTCCACCAGCATGGATGAGTGTTCACCTTATTCCACCTCTTTGTCAGCATGAGCTGTCATTTTTGTTTTGATCATAGCAGTTCTGATGGGCGTAAGATGAAGTATTGAAGTTAAGTTTGATTTTCATTTCTCTGATGGCTAAGGATGCTGAACATTTCTTTAAGTGTTTCTCAGCCATTTGAGTTTTTCTCTATGAGAATTCTTTATTTAGATCTGTACTCCATTTTTTTTTAATTGGGTTGTTTTCTTTCTGTCTAATTTCTTGAGTTCTTTATATATTTTGGATATTAGCTATCTATTGGATGTGTAGTTGTTAAAGACCTTTTCCTATTCCGTAGGCTGCCACTTTGTCTACAAAGTAGTGTTCTTTGCCTTACAGAAGATTTCAGATTCATAAGGTCCCATTTATTAATTGCTGATCTTAGTGGCTGTGCTAACTGTGTTCTGTTCAGAAGTCTTTTATTATTTCAATGAGTTCAAAGATACCCCCCTTTCTATAATTTTCCATATATCTGATTTTATGTTAAAGTCTTTGATCCACTTGTAGGTGTTTTGTACAGGGTGATAAGTATGGATCTTTTGGACTCTTATACATTCAGATGTCCAGTTTGACCAGCACCGTTGGTTGAAGATGCTGTTTTTTTCCATTGTATATTTCTAGCTTTTTTTTTTTTTATCAAAACTTAGGTGTCCTTTGATATGTGGATTTTTGTCTTGGTATTCAATTTGATTCCATTAATCAATGTGTCTGTGATTGTGCCAATACCACATGGCTTTTATGACTATAACTCTGTAATATAACTTGAAATTAAGGATAGTGGGGATAGTGATACTTCCATCAGTTCTTTGTTTTTTTTTTTTGTTTTTTGTTTTTTTCTGCTTTCTGAGACAGGGTTTCTCTGTGTATCCTTGGCTGTCCTAGACTCGCTTTATAGACCAGGCTGGCCTTGAACTCACGGTAATCCACCTGCTTTTGCCTCCCAAGTGCTGGGATTAAAGGTGTTTGGCACCATGCACAGTTTCCATCAGTTCTTTTATTATTCAGGATTACTTAGCTATCGTGTGTGTGTGTGTGTGTGTGTGTGTGTGTGTGTGTGTGTGTGTTCAAAGTCTAGAAGAACTGTGTTGAATCTGATGGGTATAACATTGAATCTGTAGCTTGCTTTTGAAGGGATGGGCACTTTTACAGTATGTATGAACTTCCATTTTGAAAAGTTCTTTAAATTCATGCTAATATGGATTTCTGGGCGAGACAGAGATGACTAACACCTCAGTTAGCTGTAAGAGTTCTGTTATAGTCCTTTATTGGCAGAGCAGTCATTTTATTCTCTCTGAAAACAGATCTACAAGTCCTCAATCTGCAGTGTTCTCAGGAGTAGCCAAAGCTCATAATTTTTAGCTTTATAATAAGCTAGCCAAGAGGATAGTAACATAGCATTTTCTTTATGTGTTTCCATGGTGTTGATGGTCTCATTTTTACTTTTATATTAAAATGATGCATAGTTATCAGAGGTTTCTAGTTCAAGGTGATGAAGGAATCTAGAAAACATAGCATCTTTTTCTTGTTATATCTAAACAGAAGGCTTAAAAAGAGGAGGTTTTAATGAATAAGCCTCAAATAAAATTTATGGTAGTTAGAGTATATAATTATGTATTCCTGTGCATTGCACATTAAAAACAAAAATACTGCTGTAAATTATTTCTGATCTAAACATTTTTCTAGTTTGCAAAGTATGTTTTCCTTGAATAGATGGTAAAATTTGATTCAAAAAGTGCTTTGACCTTAACTTTTCCTCTTTGACCTTTGCTTTTCCTTTTCACATAAATAGTAAACACTCATTCTCTCAGCTCCCACATGAAGTAAAGGATATTTTATTGCCAGTCTCCTCATTTAATTTATACTAAGAAATTAAGACACCAACAAGGGAATAGAATCTCAGCAGTTGCATTTATATTGGAAAATGAACTATTTTCCTGTTTCTGAGTCTTTCCTTTATGTCCTGCCTCCTCCAGCCTCCCACTAAAGCTTTCCAGGAATCCACAGTAGATGCTGATTTCCTTCATTTGCATTCTGGCCAGCTTAACACAGTAAACTCAGCTGGCAAACTTATTTCAGAAAGCAAGGAAACTTGCCCTCGCTAAAATGATAGTTATTTGTTAGGGCAAACAGAGCACCCTTATTTGCATTTAGAACTTGATTGCTATCTTTTGTTAACTTTTGATTGCTTCAGAGGTGAACTTTCTACACCTTGTTAGAATGACTTAAAAGTGAAGAAGGTTTGGAATGAGTCGGTTACCCAGGCAGATAGCACGATATTAAGTTTTCAACAAAGAATTCAGACTTTCTTTTAGTTAGGAAGGTCTGGGAATATAGATGTGAACAATACCCAGATGCTCTCACAAAAGCCAACTCTGAAGTGATGCACAGTGCAGGAAAACCAATTTACTCATGTGTGTTGCACTTTCTGTTGCTGCATAACAATCACCCTTATACCGAGGGGCTTAAAACATCAAGCACTTTATCCTATTTCATGCATTGGATAGGTGAGAGCATCATGCAGAGTTCAGCCATGCTATTCTTCTTCACTGTCTGCTAGACCTCTTGATACTCAACTGATTGACCGACTGGTCTAAAGTCTCTACGTTTTCTTCATTTTTTACTCCGGGGCCTTGACAGCTGCTGCTAACAAGATGGGTTCACTGGGGAGGTCAGGGTGTTGTCATAACCCCTGCAGCATAGTTTCAGAGCTTTCTAAGTTCTTATATGGTAGCAGATGCCTCTAAATAAAGCTCTCAAGAGAACCAATCAGCACCTATGTTGCCTGGTAAAGTTCATTTCAGAAGTCATAGGCATCAGTTTGCCACAGTCGCTGGGTTTTAGCTGACCTACATGCCAAACAGAAGTTCACGTATTATAAATGAGAAACACATCAAATCATGTTGTTGCTCATGTGTTGTGGCATATATTCCTATGGTCAGGTTTGGAAAACTTAAACTGCCACATGCTAAACCAAAGCCCACGTGTAAATTAGAAACTCATCAAATCACATTGTTGATCAAGTGTCTTGGGATGTAGTCCCAAGGTCAGATTTGGAAACCTTAAGCTGTCACAATGTGCTAAGGGATTATTGGTTTTACTTAGCTTGGTAGCTCTGTGACTTTGGCTAATTTAATCTTTTATCCTTCATTTGATTATCTGCAAAATAACACACATCTTTAGAAATGGAATGAGAAATAAAATAAGAGTGTGTACAAAACTGTTAAGTTCCAAATGCTCGAAGCATTATTTATTAGTATGCACCTAAAGATGTTTGCTGAAGGAAAGACTGTAATTTTGACAACATCAGAAGAGCACTCTCATTTTATTAGGAAAGTTAGAAAGTGTGCTACTTTAGATGCATCTTTCTTCAATATCACTACTCTAAGGAATGCTAACTTTATCAATGCTGGTTGCCTCATGCTTTTATAAATGTTATACATGTATTACATTAATTCCTACCATATCGTAATAGTGCTGGTACTGTTACTACTCTTGCTTTACACAGAAAAAACAGAGGTGAAGGAGTTGAATTCACTAACCTAAAATATATTGAGAGAAAGCAGAGAAATGAGTTGAGTTCAATTTCAGAACACATGCTCTATCTAACTGATTTTCATCCATTATTATGAAAATACATGATGGTATTATAATTTTCTAAAGAGTAGGAGAAATGTTAGTCAAGAAGTTACTTGACTTGTATATGAAGACATTACAGGACTTGTGACTTTTTCTTATCATTGAGTTTATTTTGTTTCTCACACAGTTTATAATCAGCACAGGCTCAACTCTTAGTGTGTGAACAAAAAGTATCTGGTATAAGTGTAATGGAAATTTTCCATAGAAAATATATTTATTTGATATATTATTAGCAATATTATCTTTGTTTAGATTTTATTCTTTCTCATATTTCTGGGACATGATGTAAATATTTCCCAATGATTAAAATGGAGAATATAGCCAAGAAAGAAAGCAGTTGTAAGTATTCATCCTTAATAAAACGTAAGAATGTATTTAAAAAATGTTAGTAATCAAATGTGAGGCACCAGAGTACATGAGAAAGTCATATCTCACTCTCCACTCAAGTGTGGAGACTGTCCTGTCCATTGGCTAGGTCTGGGTAGGGGTTTAAATTTTACCGCCTGTATTGTCCTTGGCTAGTGCCTTAGTTTGAGCGGGGCCATAGGGGAGGGGAATAAGGGGAAAATGGTAGGGAGGGGAGAATGGGAGGATACAAGGGATGGGATAGCCATAGAGATGTAACAAGAATAAATTAATAAAATAAATTTAAAAAATTAAAAAAAAGTTAGTAATGTTTAATATAATTATATTCTTAAGTGTATTTAGAAAATTTGTTACATTTATGAAAAATTGTTGTAGGTATAATGTGAACTTAATTCTTTTGTCTACTTTCTGCTTTCTTCCTGCTAATGTTACATTGTTTTGTGGAGATTTTATTTTATTTTATTTTATTTTATTTTATTTTTTTTTAATTTATTTATTTTTTTAATTAATTTATTCTTGTTACATTTCTATGGTTATCCCATCCCTTGTATCCTCCCATTCTCCCCTCCCTCCCATTTTCCCCTTATTCCCCTCCCCTATGACTGTTCCTCAGAGGGATTACCTCCCTCTGTATATGCTCATAGGGTATCAAGTCTCTTCTCAGTGACCTGCTGTCCTTCCTCTGAGTGCCACTAGGTTTCCCCCGCCAGGGGACATAGTCAGATGTGAGGCACCAGAGTACTTGAGAAAGTCAAATCCCTCTCTCCACTCAAGTGTGGAGACTGTCTTGTCCATGGGCTAGATCAGGGTAGGGGTTTAAATTTTTCGGCCTGTATTGTCCTTGGCTAGGGCCTTAGTTTGAGCGGGACCCCATGACCCAAATCTGCCTATCATAATGTTCTACTTGTAGGTTTCTAGAACCCACTGGATCCTTCTACATTGCTATTCACCCATTGTTCTCTCATCTAGAGTCCCAATAGGATGTCCTTCCCTCGGTCCCAGTTTCCTGGTAAGGGAAGGCTTTCATGGGACATGTCCATTGGGCTAGTATGCAGCTATAAGTGAGTATATACCATTTGAGTCTTTCTGCTTCTGGGTTAACTCACTCATTATGATCATCTCTAGCTCAATCCATTTGTCCACAAATTTCGGGAATTCCTTGTTTTTAATAGCTGAGTAGTATTCCATAGTGTATATGTACCACAGTTTCTTTAACCATTCTTCTACTGAGGGACATTTAGGCTGTTTCCATGATCTGGCTATTATGAATAAGGCTGCTATGAACATGGTTGAGCAAATTTTCTTGCTGTGTGCTGGTGCATCTTCTGGGTATATTCCAAGGAGTGGAATAGCTGGGTCTTGAGGAAGCCCTATTCCCAGTTTTCTGAGATAGCACCAGATAGATTTCCAAAGTGGTTGTACTAGTTTGCATTCCCACCAGCAATGAAGGAGTGTTCCTCTCTCCCCACATCCTCTCCAGCATGTGGTGTCGTTTGAGTTTTTGATCTTAGCCATTCTGATGGGTGTAAGATGGAATCTCAGAGTCGTTTTGATTTGCATTTCCCTGATGACTAAGGAGGTTGAGCATTTCTTTAAGTGTTTCTCAGCCATTTGATATTCTTCTGTTGAGAATTCTCTGTTTAGTTCCAAGCCCCATTTCTCAATTGGGTTATTTGGTTTGGTGGTGTTTAATTTCTTGAGTTCTTTATATATTTTGGATATTAGACCTTTGTCAGATGTAGGGTTGGTGAAGATCTTTTCCCAGTCTGTAGGCTGTCGCTTTGTTCTCTTGACAGTGTCTCTAGCCTTACAGAAGCTTCTCAGCCTCATGAGGTCCCATTTATTAATTGTTGACATTAAGGCCTGGGCTGTTGGTGTTCTGTTCAGGAAGTTGTCTCCTGTGCCAATATGTTCCAGGCTCTTCCCCACTTTTTCTTCTAACTGACTTAGTGTCTCTGGTTTTATGTTGAGGTCTTTAATCCACTTGGATTTGAGTTTTGTGCAAGGTGACAAATATGGGTCCAGTTGCATTTTTTTACACATAGACATCCAGTTAGACCAGCACCATTTGTTGAAGATGCTATCCTTTTTCCATTGAATGGATTTGGCTTCTTTATCAAAAATCAAGTGACCATATGTGTGTGGATTCATATCTGGGTCTTCAATTCGATTCCATTGATCAACCAGCCTGTTGCTGTGCCAGTACCATGCTGTTTTAATTACAATTGCTTTATAATACAATTTGAAATCAGGTATGGAGATTCCTCCACAGCACCTTTTATTGTACAAGATCGTTTTTGCTATTCTGGGTTTTTTGTTTTTCCATATGAAGTTCAGAATTGAACTTTCAATGTCTTTAAAAAATTGTGTAGGTATTTTGATAGGGATTGCATTGATTCTGTAGATTGCTTTTGGTAGGATGGCCATTTTTACTATGTTAATTCTCCCTATCCATGAGCAAGGAAGATCCTTCCATCTTCTCATGTCACCTTCAATCTCCTTCTTCAGAGTTTTGAAATTTTTTTCAAACAAGTCCTTCACTTGCTTAGTTAAAGTAACTCCTAGATATTTTATATTGCTTGTGGCTAATGTGAAGGGTGTGGATTTCCTAATTTCTTCCTCTGCAAGCTTGTCATTTGTGTATAGGAAGGCTACAGACTTTTTGGAGTTAATTTTGTATCCAGCCAAATTGCTGGAAGTATTTATCAGCTGTAGGAGTTCTCTGGTGGAATTTTGAGGGTCACTTATGTACACAATCATATCATCTGCAAATAGGGATAGTTTGACTTCCTCCTTTCCCATTTGGATACCCTTGATCTCCTTTTGTTGTCTTATTGCTCTGGCTAGAACTTCGAGTACTATATTGAAGAGATATGGAGAGAGTGGGCAGCCTTGCCTTGTTCCCGATTTTAGAGGAATTTCCTTGAGTATCTCCCCATTTACTTTAATTTTGGCTATTGGCTTGCTGTAGATAGCCTTTATTATGTTGAGGAAAGTGCCTTGTCTCCCCGATCTCTCTAAAACTTTAAACATGAATGGGTGTTGGATTTTATCAAATGCTTTCTCTGCATCTAAAGAGATGATCATGTGGTTTTTTATTTTCAGTTTGTTTATATGGTGGATTACATTGATGGATTTCCGTATATTAAACCATCCCTGCATGCCTGGAATGAAGCCTACTTGGTCATGATGAATGATATCCTTTATGTGTTCTTGTATTCGTTTTGCAAGAATTTTATTTAGTATTTTTGCATCGATGTTCATAAGAGAAATTGGTCTGAAATTCTCTTTCTTTGTTGAGTCTTTGTGAGGCTTAGGTATCAAGGTGACTATGGCCTCATAGAATGAATTTGGTAATGTTCCATCCAATTCTATGTTTTGGAGTAGCTTGAAGAGTATCGGTATTAGCTCGCCTTTGAAGGTCTGGTAGAATTCTGCACTGAAACCATCTGGCCCTGGGCTTTTTTTGCTTGGGAGACTATCAATGATTGCTTCTATTTCTGTAGGGGAAATGGGACTATTTAGCTTGTTTATCTGTTCTTCACTCAACTTAGGCAAGTGAAATTGATCAAGAAAGTCATCCATTTCCCTTAGGTTTTCAAATTTTGTGGCATATATGCCTTCAAAGTAGGATCTTATGATTCTTTGTATTTCTTCAGTGTCTGTTGTTATGTCTCCCTTTTCATTTCTGATTCTGTTGATTTCAATACTGTCTCTCTGCCTTTCAGTTAGTGTGGCTAACGGTCTGTCTATCTTATTGATTTTCTCAAAGAACCAGCTCTTGGTTTTGTTGATTCTTTGGACTGTTTTCTTAGTTTCTAATTTGTTAATTTCAGCCCTGAGTTTGATTATTTCCAGACGTCTACTCCTTTTGGGTGTTTCTGCTTCCTTTTTTTCTAGGGCTTCCAGCTGTTTTGTTAAGTTGCTTATGTGCAATGTTTCCAATTTCTTTTTAAAGGCACTTAGTGCTATGAGTTTTCCTCTTAACACTGCTTTCAATGTATCCCACAAATTTGGGTATGTTGTTCCCTCATTATCATTGAATTTCAGAAACTCCTTGATTTCTTTCTTTATTTCTTCCCTGACCCATGTGTCATTTAGCAGAGAGTTGTTTAGTTTCCACGTACGTGTAGGCTTTTTGTTGTTTCTGTTGTTGTTGAATTGTAGCCTAAGAGCATGGTGATCTGATAGGATACAAGGTATTATTTCAATCCTCTTGTATCTGTTGAGGCCTGCTTTGTGACCTACGATGTGATCAATTTTGGAGAAGGTTCCATGGGGTGCAGAGAAGAAGGTATATTCTTTCTTGTTTGGGTGAAAGGTTCTATAGATATCTGTTAGATCCATTTGACCCATGGCATTGGTTAATGATGTTATTTCACGGCTAAGTTTCTGTTTCAATGACTTATCCTTCAGTGAGAGTGGGGTGTTGAAGTCTCCCACTATTATTGTGTGGTGATCGATGTGTGGTTTAAGTTTTTTTAGCAGATCTTTTATAAATGTGGGTGCCCTTGTATTGGGAGCATAGATGTTCAGAATTGTGATGTCATCTTGGTTGGCTTTACCTTTGATGAGTATGAAGTGTCCTTCTGCATCCCTTTTGATTAATTTTGGTTGAAAGTCTATCTTGTTTGATATTAAAATGGCTACGCCTGCTTGCTTCTTGTGACCATTTGCTTGGAATATTTTTTTCCAACCTTTTACCCTGAGGTAATTTCTATCATTATAGGTGAGATGTGTTTCTTGAATGCAGAAGAATGTTGGATCTTGTTTATGCACCCATTCAGATAGTCTATGTCTTTTTATTGGAGAATTAAGACCATTGATGTTGAGAGATATTAACGACCAGTGACTGTTAAGAGTCTTAATTTTGATGTTGTTTCCAATCGAGTGTTTGTGTAGTTGTGTTTTTTGCCATGGTATAATTACCTATTTCCTGAGTAGTTTTGGTTGTAGCTTGACCCTTTGGGATGGAGTTTTCCTTCTAGTACCTTCTGTAAAGCTGGATTTGTGGATAGGTACTGTTTGAATTTGTTTTTGTCATGGAATATTTTGTTTTCTCCATCAATGTTTATTGATAGTTTTGCTGGGTAAAGTAGTCTGGCCTGGCATCTGTGGTCTCTCAGGGTTTGCAGGATCTCTGTCCAGGCTCTTCTGGCTTTTATGGTCTCTGCTGAGAAGTCTGGTGTAATTCTGATAGGTTTGCCATTGAATGTTATTTGGCCCTTTTCCCTTGCAGCTTTTAATATTTTTTCTTTGTTCTGTATGTTTTGTGTTTTGATTATTATGTGACGGGCAGTTTTCCTTTTCTGGTCAATTCTATTTGGTGTTCTGTAGGCCTCTTGTATGTTTATAGGTATCTCTTTCTTTAGGTTGGGGAAATTTTCTTCTATAATTTTGTTGAGAATAGTTTCTGGGCCTTGGAGTCTGATATCTTCTCTTTCTTCAATGCCTATTATCCTCAGATTTTTTCTTTTCATGGTGTCCTGAATTTCTTGGATGTTTTGTGTCAGGAGTTTTCCAGATTTGGCATTCACTGCGCCGTGAGCTGTACCCGGGACTCTGGGGTTGAACTGTCCGCCGTTTCTAGCTTGGGTCACAAAGCACCACGCAACCCAAATCCTGTCCAGTGTCCCCTCTCCCGCAGCAACTCCCACCGGCCACCACACTAACCGCCTCCACTGGATGGCTCTGAGCTGCAAACCTCAGTCGCTGCTGCTGGTGTTGCTGACGCCGCCTGTGCCGCCGCTGCTCTGATCCGAGAAAATCCGCACTCCTCCCGTGTGTAAGGGCACGCAGGTCCTCCGCACCCTGGTCCTTCCGAACCGTGGAGCACTCCTGCTGCCGTGGTGTCGGGATCCTGGTGTTCCTGGCTCAGAAATCTGTGCAATTCCCCGAACTGTTCACTGGAGCTTCCAAACACGGTCCACACTGCTCGCCGCCATCTTGGATCTCCCTTTGTGGAGATTTTAATTCACTTTATTGCATTAGCTTTGTTACACTGACAAGAAAATCATTTTCAAATTTCTGTTTTCAACAATAGGTCTAGTTTCTGAGTTGTTAGTGGGTTAGGCATGTAATGAAAAAAAAATGCTGTTCAAAGAACTTTAGAAAGTGAACTACTGCATCTACATACATTTCTCTTGCAGATGTCCTAAGACTTTTAAGCATGACACACACAACAATCTATGCTTTGGCTGCTGTAGCATTTTCTCCATTAATATGAACATGTTGTAAGTGGGCACTTGTTAATCCATACTTCATACACTACATAAGTATGAGCCAAAGTGTTCTGAACCTCAGGGCAAAGAGGCCCTGGGGTTTTATTGGTTTTAGATTTGAATGCTTAGCATGACTCCAGGCAGTGTTTTCCTTTTATAGGTTTTCCAGAATTTATAGTTGTTTGTAGAATAATTTGTCAATAAATAACCAGGCTACCATTCTAGGAATAGAATTCACCCAACTCTATTTATGGTGAACTCTGAAAACAACTTTGTACAGTCATGATTGACATTTATAAAGCTGCACACATTTAATGCAGACAACTTGATGAGTATGAGGACAATATATACCCATAAACCCATCTCCACCATCTAGTCCATAAACATATCCAGCAACTCCAAAATTCTTTATTTCTTTTTCGCATGTGACAAGATTAGTTTGGTGACAAGTGAGCACTTAAATAGATCTTAACAGAAATTTAAATATTATTAACTATAGACACTTAGACAGTAGATTTTCATAATATATTTATGTTTATAATTAAAACATTATCTCATCAGTCATTTCCTTTTTCCCTTTCCTTAAACTTAAATCCTGTTAACTAACACTTCTCTCCATGCTTTTTTATCACATTGACAGTTTTAGATTCTTCATATAAGGGTGGTCGTGACAATTCAGTCTATTGAAAGAATTGGAATGAACATATTGATGTTGCCTTCCTCTGTTCACTGTAGCATTATTCACAGTATTTAGTGTCATAGATATAATCTCTATATAATTGATTAATGACTGGCTGAATAAAAGTATGATAGTTAAAAACAATTCAATCTAACTTCACTAAGAATAAAATTCTAATTCTACCGGTTACTATAGGTAGATAGACCTAGATGACATCAATCATAGTAACATTTGACATTGATGGATATTTCCCCTTGCAATAGAATGCTACTTTATCAATTTTTGTCTTTCAAATGTTGAAATACATTACTTCATTGTGTTCCTAGTTTCATTATTTGATATTTTTAGGATATTTCATTTAGATGTGTCTTTTGTTGGACAGTAACAACATTTGGTAGGGCATATGGCATCATCTAATATCATTTTCAATTATTCACATGCCTTTTCTTAACTATTCATGTGACATCAAGCTTGCTTAAATGAATTGTTCTGGCCAGTGAAATTTAAAGAAGAATTTCTTCATGGAGCATATACAACTTTAAGAATAGTTGTGTGAGAGAAGTATGGGAGAATGGGGAAATACATGGATCCAGAGGGTCCTAGAAACCTACAAGAAGAACATTATGATGGGCGGATTTGGGCCCAGGGGTTCTACTTAAACTATGGTACCAGCCAAGGACAATACGTGCAGTAAACTTTGTTTTTTATTTATTTATTTTTATTTTATTTATTTTATTTATTTTATTTTTTATTAATTTATTCTTCTTACATCTGTATGGTTATCCCATCCCTTGTATCCTCCCATTCTCCCCTCCCTCCCATTTTCCCCTTATTCCCCTCCCCTATGACTGTTCCTCAGAGGGATTACCTCCCCCTGTATATGCTTATAGGGTATCAAGTCTCTTCTCGGTGACCTGCTGTCCTTCCTCTGAGTGCCACTAGGTCTCCCCCTCCAGGGGACATAGTCAAATGTGAGGCACCAGAGTACATGAGAAGTCAAATCCCTCTCTCCACTCAATTGTGGAGACTGTCCTGTCCATGGGCTAAAGCAGGGTAGGGGTTTAAATTTTACCGCCTGTATTGTCCTTGGCTAGTGCCTTAGTTTGAGCGGGACCCCTTGGCCCAAATCTGCCTATCATAATGTTCTACTTTTAGGTTTCTAGGACCCACTGGATCCTTCTACATTGCTATTCTCACATGGCTCTCTCATCTAGAGTCCCAATAGGATGTCCTCCCCTCAGTCCCAGTTTCCTGGTAAGGGAAGGCTTTCGTGGGATATGCCCATTGGGCTAGGAACGTGCAGTAAACTTTGAACGCCAAACCAGATCTAACCAACGGATAGGACAGTCTCCACTGTTGAGTGGAGAGTGGAGAGTGGGGACTGACTTTCATATGAACTCGAGTGCACCATATTTGACCATGTCCCCTTGATATGGAGACTTGGTGACCCTCAGAGGAAGGATAGCAGGCTACCAAGAAGAGACTCGATACCCTATGAGCATATACAGGGGGAGGAGGTACCCCAAGTCACTGTCATAGGGGAGGGGAGTAGGGAGTAAGCGGGAGGGAGCGAGGAATGGGATGACAGAAGGGATGGGATAACAATTGAGATGTAATATGAATGAATTAATAAAAAAGATATTAAAAAAGAAAAAAGAAAGAAAATAAATTCTAGAATACACACACACACACATACACAAAGAAAAGTTGTGTGGTTCTCTTATTTTTGCTTTAAAAGTGCTCCTAGAATGAGGTAAACACAGGGAAGGCCCAAAATGGCTGTTTAATATAAATTAGACGTAATCTTGTGTTGTTACAAGGAAGAAAAATTGAGGCATATATATTTTGTTTCCAGAATGAACTAAAGCTGAGCAGTGCTGGATTTCTGTTTTTTTACTGGGTGAATATGGTCTAGACTTACTGTTTTTATTTTTCGTAAATTTTTGTTGTTTTTAAAAAGTACACACAAAATATTTTGGGTTAAAATGAGGATGCCATCTTTTCTAGATTTGGTTCTATGTAAAAACTGCCATTTCTATTCTGTCTACAGAAACAGCACTTGACTAGATGAAAAGCATGATTGGTCCTCATCAGTTATAGAGCCTCAAAGTGTGTCTTTCCAATCTGTATTTGATTGTGTTAACTTTTCTCTTATTTCCTTTGTTAACACAAAGAAGGAGAACGATCTTCCTATGAACTTTGCAGAAGAGTGGAAACACTTCTTTCTCAAGTTTTCCAATAAGCTTTTTCTTGTAACCACAGAAACTGAGTTAGCCACATATTCCTGCTTAAATAACTCTATCTACTCAGCCTAAAGCCTAGACATATAACAAACCTCTATATAGGGGTGGTTAATCCACCTTCAAAACATGGGAAAGTGAATTTTCCCAAGGAAGATACAGTCAGTATTTATATGGATTGGGCAAAGTTATACTGCCAATCAAATATGAATATGACCGATTTTCTTCATTCCCAACATCTGTGTAATTGACACATTTATATGCATGTTAACATTATACACACACACACACATATAGTTTGTTTATTAATTTTTTTAAAGACACACAGTTCTCTGTGTAGCCTTGGCTGTCCTAGAACTCACTCTGTAGACTAGGTTGGCCACCACCTGACTTTGTTTATTATATATTTTTAAATAAACCTATGCAATTCATAACATAAGAGGAAGCATAATCAAATAAATTATGGACTATGTAGCACATATCCAATTCCACACCATAGGATCTGGTCAACAGGTTTATGACATATCATTTGCATATTCACATATGGCAGATGTAAAGTATTTCTAGAGATATGGTCTTCTTTAATCCATCCATCTCCTTCTATCCATCATCAATCCATTAAAAAAGTTTCAATCTGTAACTCTAGCATGTATCGCTCCATGTGTCTGAGAATATTTTATCTATCTATCTATCTATCTGTCTATCTATCTATCTATCATCATCCTCATCATTGTCATCATCACCATCTCTACAAATCTATCATCTCTATCTACCATTTTTGTATCTATCAATCGACCTACCAATCTATTTACCATCATTTGTATATATATTGAGTTTGAAAAGAAAAGAGAGAATAAAAAAGGAAGAGAGAGAGATAGAAAGGATTAAAGAGTTAAATGATTGAACTATGTTGGGTTTTTCTTTACTTTTTTCATAAACACTGTTCTTTTTAAAAATGTGCCTTTAAGTGTATCAAAGTTCATCCCAATATGCTATATGTTAGCTTCCTGAAAAGGAGATGTATTTTTAACATAAAACCTCAGAATAAATAATTTTCAGACTTTTTCTAGATGAGCTAGAATTACTCTTCAACCAAATATAAAAAATATATAAATACCTGGCCTTTTTTCAGTATTGTTTTCTATTAATCACTAACCACTAACTAGGTGTTCAAAACTTTGTATCAATCCAACCACGACAAATCCACTGGAAACCTTGGTTTTTCTTCTTTCTAATTTATTTAATTCTTAGACAGACATGATCTAAAGATTTTTGATGAGACACTATTTCATTTTGAATAATTTATAATCAATGTACTTTTTTTTTTCTGGTTGTGCTAGACAGCTGATCATTTATTTATTACTTGTTGGAGTGTTTTCTGTTTTAAAATAGAATTTTAATGGGCACTAAATCAATTAGAGTACATTTGACAATCATTGCAGATTAACTGTATGTTGACATCTACACTTTTTATTTTGATGAATGTGTGCTGATAAAGACCATACTGAGAACTAGGGAGATTCTTATTAAGATAAGGAAATGTAACAAAAAATTCCTATTTTTATGTAGGAAACATGCTCTTTAATAATGCTAGAACAGCATACATTTCAATTTGATTGAAGACTATTTATAGTTGGCCAATTTGTAATTAATATTTTCACTTAAAACATATATATATATATATATATATATAGAAAGAGAGAGAGAGAGAGAGCTGCAGTTAACTTCCCAATCATAGTAGTGTAAACACCTGCTTTGATGGGTTGCTTTCTTCTTCTCTGACTTTAGTCATTCATAGTACATCAGTCAGGGAAGATGCCCAAGGGAAATTAACATGAGGAAAACTCAACCACAGAGTTCTACAGCAAAGAAATAGCAGTTAAAATATTTAGGTAAAAATAAAGTCTTCAAGTGATGTAGTATATGTTTTTCACTATAAATAGGCACCAAAGGGGACATTTGTCTACAGCATAGATATTTAGAGGTTCCCTATTGCCTGGGATTCTATCTGAGGGGTTCCCCCAGGAATATGGAGGGGACTTTAAATATATACTGATATAGTCTAGGAAAAGCAATGGCTTTGGGTTAAACAAAAATAAAATTTAATTCTGTTAACACCTAAATAATTCTGTAACCTGTAGTTAAATCACTCCACCAGCCTGTCTCAGAGTCATCTTGCTTCTCCTTGTTGTTGGGAGAATGATAGGATTTGGGTAGCTATGTGCAAGAATTACTTGGTACCCACTCTATCATGTGTAAAAGGCTGATAGCGCTCTTGTCTTCCTTTAGCTCCCTCTGCCTATAGAAGGGAGTGGGAGTTTTCTGGAGGTTAATGAAAATACTTATGGTTTGGGTGGAGCACTGGCTCACAGTTAGTCTACACCTTCTAAAACTTAGGGTGGAATAGTGTAGATGTGTTTGCTATTCTTACACATTGGAATGTAGCTAATATCACTGATCCAGATCCAGAGAGACACACATGGTATATACTTATTTATAAATGGATATTAGTCCAACATAGATGCCTTCTGAGAGACTCCACCCAGCTGGGAATTGGGACAGATGGTGGGACTCTCTGCTGGATTCCAACTGAGAGTGGTGTGGAAGAGTGGGGGGGGGGCGGTGGTGGAAGGTACCAGAGGGTTCAGGAGTGCCACAAGGAGACTATCAAGGATGGCAGATCTGGACCCATGGGGCCTGCACAAACTGTTGCACCAACCAAGGAAAATACATGCAGTAAACCTACACCCCTTTTTGATATAGCCAATGAACAGCTCATTCTCCACGGCTACGGGGAGAGTGGGGACTGCCTCTAACATGAACTCTGGTGCCCCCAATTTGATCACTTCCCCTTCATGGGTAAGCCCAGCAGGCACACAGAGGAAGAGGATGCAAGCTATCAGGATGAGACCTGATGTACTGTGGCCATATGGTGGGGGAGGAGGTCCCCTTCTGTCAGAGGTTTAGTGGAGGGGAATAGGGATGAAGAGGGAGCGAGTGGGAACGGGAGATACAGGACAGGGGATAACAGTCAGGAAGTAATATGAATAAATTAAAAAAGAATTTGGTAAATCATTTGTACAAAATTATAAATATGCTCTGCCAGGAAGAAACGTAGGAGTCATAGAGTTGAGCGCACTTCATTCTAGACCTGGGAGAAAACCCTTTGTCTTCTCTCTGAGTTCTAGTTGGCTCTATTTGAAGTTGTAGAAGAAGAAGTATGTAAATTGATGTAGTTCACAGCATGGGATTCATTGGGTTCTCAATGGATTATTTTCACCTTGGGGTTGATCATAAGACATAAAGGAGAGCTGTCTCAACTGTGTCCAATTTTAATCCTATACCTGTCAGCTCAGAGTAGGCTCTGTGCAGGTCTTGCTTGGTGTATCCCAGAGCTCCAGCTGTCACAGATAATTGTATAATCACTCAGTCAGCACAGTGTTAAGTTGTGCTTCCAGACAGCTTGTATATTTGGGTAAAGACTTCAAATCATTTTAGGGAAGCTACTTGCATTTCAATTAATTCTAAAAGGTGTCTGAAGCACTTTGATGACCTTGGGTTTAAATCTTAATTTAAAATAGTTGAAAAAAGACGTTCTCTTTTCAAAAAAAAAGTGTTATACATAGTATATATTGAATCGTTGTGACATCAGAATATACAGTGTAATTGTATTACATGTTCCATCAGTCAGGAAACCAATAAGAGTTTATTGCTGCACTTAAATATTTAATGCTAGACATAACCATTAAATTAGTTTCAGATGTCTTGAATTCAGAATATTATGGATTGTGATTGGCCATGCTTAACAACCCTACCTGCTGCCAGCATCTGATATATAAATTTAGCAGTAGGAACTCAGTTTGAGGATTACAGGTAAAGTAGTTAAAATGTGAATATAGAATAGGTATTAGCAGTGGCTGTGAAATTAGCTTTGACTGTGATGTAGGATGTTGAGGGATTTGGTTGTTCTCCAGTTTGTAGTAGGACACCAACCCCCCCTCTGCTCTAATAGCTAAGTTTTCTGTACTGCTCATGAATAATTATTCTTAGGATGACGAAACAGGTGCAAAGGCTCGTAGATGCAGCAAACTTTATATGACCATGTGTATAGACTTACTGTTTAACTTTTCCAAGATGTTAGCATAGGCATTTTAAATGTAGTTGAGTCTCACTGCTCCCAAGAGAATCTGATTTTGTTAGTCAGAATTTATGGGGTCAAGTGAAGACTTTTGAGTCCATTTTCTCCTGTTCATTAAGAAACAAAAGCAGTGCTTCTCAAACTGTAATATAATCCATATACTACATATAGCATATAACATATGTTTATGTTACTAACACCCAGATGTCTTAGGTGTCAACTAATAGAACACCTGAGTGAGTGATTTAACATAAAACCAATCTCTCACAGATTCCAGAACCATAAGAAAGGTTCAAGAGAATCCAGGAGCACAATGGGTCATTAAGTGTCTTCTATCTTTCCATGGTCTTTAAACATCTTGGCAGTTGTGACTGCATCACCTTTAGCCAAGAACGATGACAAGTGACTAGAGTGACGCCTTTGGGAACTCAAAACCTATCTAAGACAAATTGTATGTAATGTTAGGAAAAAGTCTTTTAGCTTTTGTTTCATACAAAGTGTTTGAAAGAGTACAAAACATCTATTGCTTAGTTCATCCTGATTCCTTCCTCCTGGACCTTTCCTGCTACCCACACTTCTTCCTGCTCATCCTTCTGAATCATCTCTTCAAAATAGTCCTGTGTCCACCATCTATTTGTACTAATTGCTTTCATCTAACTTATTTCCTCTCATCTACACACAAGTCTCAATTACATGTAGGACAATAGATGATTGTAGTTCAGCTTGGAGAATCAGCTGCCTCTTCCCTTTCCTTTTATGGGGCAGAGGTGCAATTTCTTTCTTCTTGCTTATTTTTCTTTTTTAATGATTTTTCTTTCTTCTTTCTTCCAGCCTAAATTTTCTATCATTGCTCCTTTGGGAAACAAGTTTTTGGGTAAGGCAAGAAAACATGGTGCATCTTGAAGAAATCCACCTGTAAGAAATGGAACACATTACTGACTGTCTGGTCAGTGGTCAGGAACTTCCTCCTTCCCTGACAAATTGTGCCCCCCAAAAGGCTGACTTTCCTGTACTCTTTCCATTTGTGCCAAAGCAGTTCCCCCTGTTCTCATTTCTGTTTATTTCTTACTCTGATATCCCTGAAATAATTTACAACTTCGACTTCAGAAAGTGCTTCAAATCTCATTATTTCTCACACATCACAGCTATGACAGTGGTCCAATCCAACATTCTCTTATCTGGTTTCTCTCTTATCTAAGTATTCTCCCTGCTCTCACCTTGTACTTCTTAAATTTATGCTCGACATAGGAGTCAGAGCAATTCTATTAAAATGTAAATAAGACAAAGCCACTACTCTATTTTAAAATCTCTCAGTGGCTTCATATCTTATTACAATTAAGAGCTAAAGGTGTGACAGGCCTCTCAGGTTATCCATGATCTGTGCTCCTTCACACCTCTGGGATCCATTGTACCAGGGGTGCCACTACCCTGGAGGGCTTGCTTCTGCTGCTACCCACCTCCTGTGATTTAGTCTTTACACTCCTCAGGTTTTATCTTGTATACTGCCTTCTCAGGGAGTCTTTCTCTAATCTGTTTAAAACTGCACCCTTCGCCTCTATGCCTCACCTTTCCTCACTACTGTCTGCTTCTGTTAAAGCTTCTATGAGCATCTGCCATGATTTATTCTTTACTTCATCACATATTTATTTACTTTTTCATTCATCCATTTGTCTATTCTTCCACTAAAAAGGCAAGTTCTGTGCATCCTATTATCATCAGAAGTGAGAAGAGCACCAAGCACAAAGGAATGGGTTGAATGCATGCATCATCATCATACAGTAACATGCACTTCATAACAGACAAATGCAAAATAAGGATGTGGAATCTAAGCCACTCTCTCAGACTCATCAATTCTATCACCCTCCCTCCTTCACCATGTGGGTCCTTGGACTCAAACTCAGGCTGTTAGGCTCGACACTAAGTGGCTTTGGCCTCTGTGCCATCTTGCTAGCCTGCATCGATTTTACCTATGGAATGAGTAGCACAGAGGTTGCCTATTAACATTTAGATGCCATTATCAAATATCACTTGTTGAATTATATTTTTCACATTTCAGATGTACCTTATGTCATCAGTTGACTTATGCTGTACTCTATGATTGAAGGGGAATTCTATTTTTTCTTTTGCCTTTTGTATGCATACACACACACACACACACACACATACAGTCAGACATACAAATACATTGCATATGTATGTATATATACACATGCCAGTCTCATCTGAAAATGTCAGAAATACATATTCTTTGTCATCATTGTTATAGGACACTCCATCTACCTAGCTTTTTCTCTCAGATCTCATCAAGGCAGGTATTTCTGCCACCATTACCCCACCAGGCAAGGTAGGAATTACTCTGATACCTTTGCACCCTGAGTTTTTCCTGTTATAGAACATCATGTAAATTGAATCCTGCTATAGGTCTCTTCATTTCTTTCTGCCTCCATTTAAGCAAATAGCGTCTGTAATATCCATTCCTGTTTTCTACATACTACTAATTAGTTACTTACATTGAAAAATAGCATTTGATTACATCAATATAAGGGTGATTTATCATTCTATTTTACCAGTGATGGACAGCTGACTTTGTTCCCTGACCCAGAAAATGGCCTGTCTAGCTGAATCTTTTATGTTATGTTGAAAAGAATATGTTTTCAGCTCTCATCCAAAAGCCAGCATAAATGTTATTGTACAAGTCCTTTGGGGAGGCACAAGCTTTCATTTTTCCTTGGATAAATACTTGGATGTATCTTAATGGTTAGGCCCAAGTGTGTGTTTAGCTGTACCACAAATATTAAACATATTTACAAAG
Organism: Acomys percivali; assembly: GCA_907169655.1. NCBI lineage: Eukaryota > Metazoa > Chordata > Mammalia > Rodentia > Muridae > Acomys > Acomys percivali. Next base: position 17,920,731 of record OU015749.1, read on the forward strand.
CAGTTTTAGCATTTTACATTTCCATTAGCAGTGCTTTATGGCTTTAATTTATTTCCCTGCTGGAAAACTGCATTGAGTATTTTTTCAAGTGTTAACTGCTTACTCTTTTGTCAGGTGTCTTTGTAAAAGTACGTAATGTGTTCTGTTTATAAGACCTTCAGTAACTGAGTGGTCATGAATATATTTCTACTTGGTGGCTTGTGGTGAGTTTTCTAAATGGCATCTCTTAATGAGAAATTTTTATTTATTTATTTTATTTATTGCATATGAGTGCTTTATCTGCAGAAGAGGGTGTTAGATCACATTATAGATGGTTGTGAGCCACCATGTGGTTGCTGGGATTGAACTCAGGACCTCTGGAAGAGCAGGCGGCGCTCTTAACCACTGAGCCATCTCTCCAGCCCCTTAATGAGAAATTTTTAAATTTTGTAAAGAGTATACACAGCCTGTAATTTTCTTATTATTTGTGTTTCCTAAGAAAATTTACTAGCCTTAGTCTATAAAGAGATTTCAGCCACACCCACTCCGCTAGAGTCTGTGTGACATGCAACCTTATCGGCTCGGAGGATGCTCCGACATCGATCAGGTGATGGGGAACCAGATTCGCAAGGGTCCCTGGCAGAAGCCCAGGTATTTGTTGAGACAAGCATCCCGATTTCTGGGTGTACAGAGCCTGGCTATTGGCCTACTTCTGCTTTTCCTCCTTCCTTGCTCTATAATCACTCACGCATTCTTATTAAGTCCACCTCCAGGGCAAGGCCGTTCTTACCCTCTGAACATCTCAGTAACTGAGAAACCTGATGTGAGTCCATCGGGAAATGAACCAATGGTGGCTGTGGATGAAGTAGTTCTGCAGAAAGCTGAACGTCTCATATTAAACATTACCAGAAACATGACTGTAAATGAAACTATACCTTGGGGGTGAAGGTGTTTGTGCAGTTGATACAGAAAGAAAATGCGTCTGTGCAGGAGGCACTTGACAAATGGCAGCAGCTGGAGTATAGGCTAAAGAATTCTAGGAAGAGTAGGCATAGCCAGGAATGTGAGGATAGCGAGGAGAATGAAGCAGTCCCGGGAATTCCCAGTAAAACAGAAAATGGGACAACTTAGGACTGGATTGAAGGGAAATGGTGGCAGAGACCCAAATACAGAGGACCAATAGCTCTAAGAACCACTCCCTACCCTCCATTAGCATATATAGGAGTGTATGATGAGGATTTAACATGATGGGTTACTAAGGATGGTAAAAAGATAAGATATTAGGACCTGAGTCCCTGGGAAAGAATCTTGAGGGCCAGACCTCCATGGTGCATTTTAACTGCAACAGAGAAAAATGACATAATTACACAACTCACCAAGGTGGTAGTAAAGTATGGCACCCCATGGGATTGTTTTTGGTTTACAATGTATGGGAATATTAGAAATATTAACGTGTAAAGGAATATAACAACTTTATCTAAGTATGGGCTGCAGACGTGCAAACTTGTACTTCTCTCATGGGTAAAAGCTGTTAATAATAACATGCCTGAGAAAGGAGCCAGCTTCGCCTAGCTGACTGCGAATTCTAAGAAAAGCTCATACTACCTTCTGAGGTGATTAACCACAGTCTGTCTCTGGCCCTTGTGCATAGCCAGAGGACCTTGTTGTACTTTTAGTTTCTGATTATTGCTGTACTTTACACTTTGTAACCTGATCTGTATCTCTCAAACTGTGGTTTGTAGCTAGCAGAAGTTCCTGTCATGACTGTATAAACCACTGAGCTCAAGTAAAGATCTTTGCAGCAGCATTGGACCTCCCTTGTGTTCGTGTCTGTCTGTCGCGCCGAATCCGTCCCCACCTGATATCCTAGGACCCTTGCTCTCCACGGCTAGAAGCCCCCTCGGTGGTCCGTGGCAGATTTCTTTATGTTTTCTCTTAAACATAGTAGGATGATATCCTTCACATTTTGGATTCTGCTTTATCTCTGAATAGTTTCAAGTTAAAAATTACATTTTGTAGGGTAGAAGGTGTGCCACATTCCACTTGTGGAGGACAGAAGACAAATTGTGGGAGATCATTCTGTCATTTCACTGTGTGGACCCAAGGGATTATTCTCTAGGTCGTTAGGGTTGGCCACGGCTGAGTTTACCCCCTGAGCCACTGTGCTGGCTCTGTATAGTTCTATATATGACATAAAATTGAAATAGAGATTACTTGTCAGTTAGATACTAATATTTCAATAATTTTGTTGAATGATTTTTTTTCCCTTTCCATTTACCTTTGTCAATTATCACTTAGCCATTTAAATTTTGGTCTGCTTCTGGACTTCCTATTTTCTTACAGTAACCCATGTGTTCTCCTAATTCATGTGCAGTCCTGGAGTATCATAGTAAATCCTGGAGTCAGGTGATATATGCTTTCCCACATTTTTGTTTGTTTTGCTAGATGATGGTGGTGGTGGTGGTGGTGATGATGATTACCTAATTTGTTTCCCGTATATCTGGATCAATTACAATGAGAAAGTTTTGGTGCATATATGATTGGTATTATTCCACGGCTCAACACATGGCTGATTCAGCACAGAGTTGAAAATGAATATATTTTGTCTGACTTCAGAATACTGCCACCAAATAGCAATTCCTACCATCACAGAAACCCCAGCCCTGCTGCCTAATGACTGTCCTGTGTACCTCCTCTAGATAGGAATCTCCATTACAACCATAACCACAGCCTTGATGCTCAAGTAACTGCCCTGTGCATCTTCCTCAGCTAACGGCCCCATCCCCTCTGTGATCCCATCCATGGCCACCGGAGGACCACTCGTAAGCTCGTGAAACTTTCACAGACCTCTGAGAATCAGTGCCGAGAACCAGCTCTGTGGAGTTTGCTCTTGTCTTAAGAAGCGGTAGCGAGCTCAAACTGCCATCGTGTCACTTCTGATGCCTTGTTCGTACTTAAACACTGAGTGGCCTTAAGACTGAACGCCAGTCTCCATTTGGCTGACTGAAAACCTGAAAAATACAGGCAACAGCAAATAGAGATCAAAATTTCTACTCAAAAAAGGTGGAGCAGGTAGCCATATTTTAAACACAATAAAACACTTCCAACAGTCAATTACAGATGGGTGCTTAGGCCTTGTGGCAAAAATACAAATAACGTGTACAACCAAGAACATGTCTCCTCAAAACAATGGCACTCCAAGAATAATGTTCCTTGATAAAAGCAGGTTAAAGGCATTTATGACCACCAAACCAACCCTAGAGATGATATTTTGGACTGGAAAAAAAGGATATCCAAATGGCGATATATATATATAATAAGTCAGCTATTAAACAAAGAAATGCCAAGAAAACAAATAGCATAAAAGCAACAAAATAACAGGAATCCATACACATCTACCAACCACCAAAAGACACAGACTAACGGAAACCATGTTAGAGTGAAGAATGGGCTAAAGGTATCCCAGGCAAATGGAGCTGGAAGACAAGCAGGAGTCACAGTTGTAATATCCAACAAAACAGATCCCACAACCAAACAAATAAAGAAGGTCATGTCATACTCATCAAGGGAACAATCCATCAAGGATGCACTGAACTTGGGTGTGCCCAACCTCATAAAGCAACAAAAAAAAACAAAAGACTAACAGCAAAACATTAACAGTAAGTAACCGCTATACCCCACTTTTACCAATGGACAGACATCCAGACAAACAATTAACAGAAGAAAAACAGAGCTCCATGACATCCTAGATCAAATGGACTTAATAAATACCCACAAAGCATCTCATTCAAAAACTAGACAGTGCATATTCTTCACAGCAATCCATGGAACATTCATTAAAAAATATTGGGATGCAAAGTGTCTCTCAAGAAAGAATTATGAAATAATTATTGATGGTAAAAGCTTAGTGTAGGAGATATCACATAGTTGAGTTACAGTACATAGAGAAATCAAGAAATAACCTAGAAGATTCTTCATTACTGGCTATCTTTCATAGTGATCAATTATGCTATTTTGGTATGAGAGAATTAAAATAATCAACAGACTTATTTAGATATGAACCCTATAACCTAAGGTAGTGAGTATATTGGCAATACATGCCCACTGGTGTAAAAGTGGTACAGATGCTAAGAGAGTATCCAACCACTTTTAAAAAGTATTAGATTGAAGGCCGTGCCACAAGATGGAACTTGCTTCTTTAACAGGGCTAAGAGTCAGTGACTACATAGATCATAGGCCTTGAAAGGTAAATTCCTGCTATTATTCTGCTAAGTAGACTTAATATTAAACCATCTCCTAAGTACTTGCCTTTTACTCATAAATTACTGCATCTCTCAACTGTTATCAGAAATGTTTTATTTTGCAATGGATATTGATTAACACAGATGTTCATATTTTATAGCATGGAGAGAATAAAAGAATATGTAAAACTTAATCATAAATGGGACATTTATCTCATCATTGTTTTATTCCCAACATGAGGTGCCATTGTGGAAGAAGATGCAGAAAGACTGTAAGAACAAGAGGCTGTGAATAACTGCAGTAAAATGGTGTTAGCCAGACAGCTGGCCATGTGAACTCACAGTGTCTATGGCTGCATGCATAAGACTTGTGTACAATCAAACAAGACAAAATTGTCGGTAGAAATTGGATGGGGCCAGAAAGTTCCACGCCTTTCTGAGGACCTATAGACAACTGATGGAGGCCAGGGGAGAAGTCAGTTTTCTCCAGGGATGTGAAAATGCTCTCGTAGAAGACCTTACACTCTTGCACCTATGGGCAATCATTGAGTGGACTCTGTGGGTATAAAAATGTGTATATGAATTTTGGAGCGAATTATGGTAGGGAGGTAGGGAAGGAATTGTAGAGGAGGAAATGAAATAGATTTGATCAAAACACATTATAGGCATGTTTGAAATTTTCAAGCAATGAAAAGAAATATATTCTCCAGTTTGAGTATATAGTACATATAAATTTAATAAGATCATTGTGATGGTTTTAATGAAAATGGCTCCCCTAGGCCCATAGTGAGTGGCACTATTGGGAGGTGTGGCCTTGTTGGAGAAAGTGTGTCACTAGAGGTGGGATTTGGGGTTTCAGAAGCCCAAGCCAGGCCCAGCGCTGCCATTTCTTTCTACTGCCTGCTTCTCCAGATGCAGAACTCTCAGCTACCTCAGCAGTATCATGTCTGCCTGCCTGCTGCCATGTTTCCCACCATGACGATAATAGACTAAACATTGGAATTGAGAACCAAACCCAATTAAATATTTTCCTTTATAAGAATTGTCAGGATCATGGTGTCTCTTCACAGCAACAAAGCTCTAAGACAATCGTAGTGGTTGATAGTGTATTAGTTTTACTCATTAACTAGGAGATGCACAAAATCTCCACTTGGTGCTTATGCTTGGGGTCTTTTCTCTTCTCCCTGCCCCCTCTTCTCCTCTACTCTCCTGTTAGTTTCTATTTTCTTCACTAATTTTAGGCTTAGAAGATTTCCCTGTAACTTCATTTTCCTGAGTGAGCTGAGAAAAGATATTGATTTTTTTATTCATTCAGCTTTTGACTTCTTGCAAGTGATGACACCTCCACTCTGCTCATTATAGTCTGGAAATCAGTAGTCATCTAACAACTCATAGACCCTTTGGATGCAGCATGCCTCTGCCAGCACTTTGACATTGGAATGTTAACTTCTAGAGCTGTGAATCAACATATTTTTGCGGTTTAAGACACTCAGCTTGTGATACATAATGTTTATATGCACATATATTCAATGTTGTGCTAAGTACTATGTAACGTTTCCTTTATATTCTAAAACAGGCACTGCTTATCTGACCAAACTATTTTGCTAGCACTCTGAATTAATATGGAGCTACTCTTCAGATACTATATTTCTCTCTAAAAGAGTCTTAATTCTTAGAATTTTTCTGTTATCACATTTACCTAGATGATTGTGTTTCTGATTATATCACTAGGAACATCAGCAATTACTAACTGTGTGGTGACTCTGTTTTCTTACAAATGCTTATCTTAGTTATTTGAAAAAAATGGGGTAAACTTAACCTTTCCTTTTTAGTTGTCAAAATGTCTGCATTGCTCTTACAAAGAAAAAATTGTTTATTATATTATGAATCTATAGTGTATAGTAGGATAGAGAAAACTAGGCCTGTACTATGTTTGTTGATCCATCTGAGAAACAGTAAACAGTGTGTGTAGCATGACATCAGAGTTCTGGGCAAAGTAAGGTAATTCTGAGGTTGTATCCAAGCCAAGGAAATAAATGGTGAATGCTCAGAAGAGAAAACAAGACAAAAACCACATTGGAATATAGAATATTATGAAAACAAAATGAAGAAATGAGGTAAAAAATGAATGTGGGGAATTTTGTATGTTTCTGCTCAGGTCATCCATCAGAGAGTTTAGTGTGTTTGTGGCATAATCTTTGGTGTCAAGGGCACTTAGAGTTGAGTTGAGTGATTGAGCAGGCCTGGCTGGTCATCACATTCTCTTGGGTCAGACATGATGTCTCTAGAATGTATCTCTCAGTCAGCTGATGAGAAGCAGCGGGTAGCTCTGCAGAGACCTGTATGAATTGACTCTAAAGCATCAGGAAGAGCTGATCAAAGTATTTTTTGTCAACTGAAAGAAATAGAATGGCACCATTAGAAACCACTGAAAGGGTTAAGGCAAAAAGAAAAAAGAAAAGGCAAAAAAGGGTAAAGGCAGATGCAATGGATTATGACTTAAAGCTTAAATATATTATTCTGTTTTTGATTCTATATGTAAGTGAGTAATATAGTAGTACTTGTATCTCTGTGTCTGGCTTATTTTCTTATCATGATGCTTTTCAGGCTGTCTTAGAAGATTACACTCATAGAAATTGGGGGTTGAAGAAGAGTTTCCAGAATTGAGGGTCACTTCAAGAGGTAAGGGGTGATGTTGGTCAAATGGAGCACCATTTTGTCAGTAGGAATACATTTTCCTTGTAGCTGTCTTGTGTCAACCATGCTGGACTATCTGAACTAAGAAAACTAAAAGAAGAAAAGATGTATTGTGGGCCACAGCTTTAGTCCTCAGTGTGTTAACTTCATTGTTTTTAGTTCTGTGGTGGGGAAGACTCTCATGACAAGCACTCAGTAGTTGAACAAAGCTGCTTACCTTCTGCTGTCTGGAAAGGGAAAAGAGAGAGGAGAAAAATGGAAGAAGAGAGGGAAAGGGAAAATGAGAGAGAAGCAAAGGGAGAGAGAAAGGCCCAGAAGCCCAATATCCCTCTTCCAAAGGCATGTGTTCAGTGACTCAACTTTCTCCTAATAGAGCTCAGTACTTAAAAGTCCTACCGGATCCTGACGACATGAAGCCAGAGATTAAGCCATTAATACAAAAGCCTTTTGTGATAGTCAAGAAACAAACTGTAACAGAATTATGGCATATCATGGTGTTTTTAGTTAATGATATATCATAAAATTATTAAAAGACTGCATTTCAACTTTCTCACTACACATATATAAAGGAGAAGTAATTGCAGTGACAGATAGGCTAATTAACTTGATTTAGTAGATTCAAAGTCACATAAAGGTCAAAACATCACATTGTACCTCAGTCAATGTGCAACTATTATATGTCCGTTGAAGACTTTTCTCCTCATCTCATGGAGAGGATGTGAGATAGAAGGTAGAACAAACATAGGAGGTGTCATGCAGATGACAGTCATGTAAGCGAGGGTCAAGACTCAGCTATGCCACCACTTCGCTTTAGAATCATCTCTGAGTATTTCTAAAAACAGATAGATTTGCTAGTCCATGGCTATTGAAGGCCTTGGATCCTTGATGCTCCAACACAGGTGCCTGAAATAAATTCTGCAGCCAGGAAGCAACGCTTTTATGCTTCCCTTCATTTTCATTAACTCTGTTGTCCAGCTGAAAAAATTGTCACCTCCTGAACTTGACTCCCATCTTTCAAGTTTTTAAAAAAACTTCTTTAAAAAATGATTCTTCTTGAATAAAAGTCATTTTTTTCTTCTCACTTAAGTATTTATTTTGGAGATCTCATCCAAACTCTGCCAAGGTCATTTTTTTCCCAGGCATGTGTGATGACATGCTCTCTGTAATATTTTTTTTTGAACTATATTCTGTGCTACTCTACACTTTAATGGCTATTTCTTGTTGTCAAGTATGAATAGATTGAAGATTTATCTTAATTTCAAGATAACATTTATGATTCTCAATTTCACGCATGCTTATCTGCAATTCCAAGAGCCCAGGAGACAAGTGACACTTAGGTTTGAGACATGGCTTTAGTGTTTCATGGATACATTTTTTTATTCCCTAGGACCAGAGAAGATTGGGTCGATACTGTGCATCCAACAGATTTATGTCAATGTTTAGACAACTAAAAATTTAGGAGATTGAATCTATTGTAATGGGCTTGATGTCTTTCAAGATGTTTTTGGATGAAGGAAGATATTATATTTATGATACTGGATAATTAATGAACCTGATTTCGGTTCTTACTATCAGTTGCAGTTTATGCTGAAAACATCCTCTAGAAGATAGGCTACGGTAAGAAATCACCTAGAGTTGTGTGTAGGATCATGGAGGACTGATGTCTCTTAGTGGGTTTAATACAATGCTCAAGTGTCATATAATGCATCACACATGTCCATATTTTAGTGCACATACATACTTTGGAGATTCAAAATATGTTTTGGTTAAAATAGCTACTTTTATTGCCTCTTCTACTGTCTACATTTGCCCAAGTCTTGCTGAACTGGGTTAATACTGATTTAGTATATTTGTTTAAAAACCATCAAACAATTAAGTGGTCTATTTTGCCATCTTAACTACTTTGGAGATAAGTTGATATGGGGAAGCCTGATTTCTCAGATAGTCTTTACATATGGTGTACTTAAAAACATGAGATACAAAATTGTAGGGTGTTTCTAAAGCAAAAATAATCAGTGGTAGGAAGGGAATCATTTATTATTTGAATGTCAGCTTAGAAGCAGAGGGTACAATCCTTAGTTATCCAGTAAGTGGATGCATTTGTTTCTTAAAGGGAGGCCATATTATCAGACTCCCAGCAGAAGATGCTCTGAAGACAAGCCCTGTGGTATCTCTAAGGTAAACTTTCTTTTACTCCAGGATATTCTTCATTGTGAAGGATTTTCTCGGTGCATTTCAGAGCATCTAGAATCTTTCATTCTCAGGCCCCTGTGCCAACCAGTCTTTCCAGATACAATCCATTACATATATGTACATATTTGTCAAAAAATACCCGATGGCCAAAACATAATATAATGAAAAAATATGCCCAAAGGGGTAATATTATTTCTGGTTAAGAACTACTGGATGAAATGAAAAGTTTCAAGGTGATAAACTGTCTGTCAAGATCAAGATAAATTCTAATGCTGCATGGGGAGCAGCTACTAGATTTGAGGGCACAAGATTTCTGGACAGAACATTATTCTCCTTAAGGTGAACATCACAGATATATACTCCACAAAGATGCAAACATCCCTGTGAAACAATTTAATTCTATATATTTTACTTGTACATTAGGATTTATTCATTCTTTTGTCCAAAGTGTTTCCCAAGTTGCTGTTGGATGATTGATACTATTTCTTCTAGGTATTAAAATAAAACACTAAATAAAGAGATATCTTCAGTCTAAGAGTTATTTATTCTGAGACCAAGCTGGTTAGTTTTTTCAGCTTGACAGAAACTGGAATCTCCTAGGAAGAAAGAACCTCTGTTGAGGAATTACTCCCCCAGATCAGAGTATAGACATATCTGTGGGGATGATTAGTCTGGGAGAGCCCAGACTACTGAGGTGATACCACACCTAGACAGGAAGTCCTGAGATGTATAAGGAAGCAAAGCCAATTGAGCCATGGAGAGCATGCCAGGAATCAGTGTTCTTCTAAGGCCTCGGCTCCTGCTCTGTTCTCGTGTGTTGACTTCCTATCTTGGCTTCCCTTATTGATGGACTATAGCCAGCGGGGCTTATAAAACCCATCTTCTCCAAGTTTCTTCTGGTTATGATATTTATCACAGCAATAAAAGCAAAGTAAGGCAGAGGAGATAGATAATAAAATCAGACAAATGAAACAAAAAAAATTTACGTTTTTACCAAGTCTCTAAAGATGTTGGTGGCCATAGGACTATGGGATATAACTTAGTAGAACAACTTGCCTAGCAAGTGTGAGGTTTTATGTTTGATGCACAACAATGGAATTATACCACCACTACTACCACCACCACCACTATCATCAAATGTTTCACAAAATTACAGTTGAAGATGGATGAAGATCTTATCTAGATTCCTGGAAGTCGAGGAAGACTTCCAGTGATAAATAAATCATATCTAAACATCCAGAGAGATTAGTCCTTAGTATTGCCTGCGGGGTTTGTTCCAGAGGAAGAGAGAACAAAGATGCTGAAGAAGAAATTAAATGCATTTCTTACATCAGTTAGGGATTGGGTAACATTCTGATAACACAATGAGTTTCATAATTATGAAAGCAACAGCTTATTTCTTGAACCTTTAAAGGGACCATGCATGTATTATTGCACTCAGTTCCCACAGCACCTGGTAAATTGTATATGATTCAATCAAAAATATGATACTAAGGAGATTTAGTAACTTCTAAGATTGTAAAATTCAGCCATGCCATTTGGACAGCAGCCCCTCTTCTTCACTTAGACTGTACCCATATTACCTTGTTTTGTGGTCTTTTCTTGGATTCTAAGTATAATCTGAACTTTACTAAAATATATATATTAGTTAATTATAACAAAATACTATAGATTGCTTGGCTTAAATCATGACTCTGTATATGTTTTTTTTTTTTACTTGCGACTTCTTTTCACCCATGAAATTATTATGTATTCCCAGGCACACAGGTCTGTAAAGCAGGTATTTAGACAAGATATTTGCAGTAATAAATTATAATTTAAAAACATTTATCCGATAAACACATTTACCATCTATAAAAAACAAAAGTCCACATTCACAAAGATGAGAGACAGATGTGTTTGTTTATTTTTACATATTTGATACCACAGTAAACAACGTTTTTATTTGTTTTAGAGTTGAACAGTATTTCAATTGTACAACAATTTATGCTGAGAATTTTGCTTCTCAGAAACACATAGTAGTACTGTTCCAGAAATTATTAGACTCTTTTTCATCATAAAACTAAAATTTAGCATTTTCTATGAAGCTGAAGTCTGTGGCACAAATATCAATATTTGAATTTGAATTAGTTTTTGATCATTTGGCACTCAGAAACTCTTTATTGTTCCTGAACATTTTTGCCACCCTCACGACCCACTTAAGCTTAAGAAACTAGAGCTTAAAGAAGAGTTCCCACAGTTCTGGAGGTGGAGGGTTGAAGATGACAGAGCTGGGCAGTTTGGCTTTCGTTAGGTCCCTCTCATTCTTCCTAGCTTGTAGACAGCTACTCTCTGGCTGTGTCCTCACAGTACTGGAAGGGAGAAGTTGATCTTCCTCTCTATGGTGTGATCTTGCCATGAGGGACTTATCTACATGACCTAATCTAAACCTAGTTACCTCCTAATAAAACCCTCACCTTCTGGGAGGGTAGGGCCTCAGAAGGAATCATTGGAGGTCCCAAATATTTAGTTCATAAAATGGGCCTTGTGTGTTGTATATAGTAGGGATCCCTTAAAATATTTATCAAGTGCTCCTGGGTGTAATAGTGATGCCAAATTAGCTTAAAGACCTTGATCCTCAAGTGAGATTAGCCATGGCTTTAGCTACCTTCCATTCCCTCCTTTGGAATATCATAAATTAACACATTATACTTTTCTCCCTGTACTCCAGGTTTCACCTTGTTTAGGGAAGCTTACCCTAGCTAATTGTCTTCAATGCTTCCTTAGCACACTGGATATTCATTGCTTGTTGATTTTCTTACACATTCTTCTGACATAGAAGCTCCTTGAAACACATCACTCTTGTATTCCCGTTGTTTTGTGTCACTTAATACAGTCATTAATAATTTTCAGTTTAATTGTTCTTTTATAATTGATGTATGACGCTTGACTAGTGTGGATAATCCATTGTGTTAAGAGAATGCAATTAACTGATGTGTATAAAAGTCTTTATACTTACAATACATCTCACGATTTAGCTATGAAAAGGTTAAGCTAACTGTGGCAGGTGAAATCAAAGTAGATCTATAGTTCTAGGATGGTAGCTGTAATTTTTTTAAATGCCAAAGCTAAAGCAACACAATGATTGTTTTGTCTGAAGGTGACCTTTTACTGCACTGAAGATATAGGCAGTAGACTTTTCTGTATACCATATATAATAGCATAATCCTAGAGAAGTAAGGTCTTTGATTGGCCTGAGTTAAATTACAGTGGATTACAAACATGGCTGGAGTAGCAACACATTTCATTTAGAAAGCTAGGTCATACCGTGTGCCAAGCTTAAGCATGGCCATTAGACAAGGACATTAATTTTGATATTACTCTATTATCTAGTGTGTATATACTTTCTTTTTTGGGCAAATAAGAAAACAATTTCTGACCCAAAGATCAAACACTGTAAATTGTTTAGCACACTGCATTTGTCACTAGGTTTTTCTCACACTTGTGTATTTATTCTAGAAGTTCCAAGTACTGAAATTCTGGGCTTCCCGGGATTCTTTGTGGTCTGGTGGGTGTGTGTTCAGATGTAGACTTTTGACTGAATGTCTTCACATATTTCTCTGATGATTTTCTCCTCCCCTGAGTTTTTTCTTTGGGGTACATATTAGATGGAGATTGGGTGTCCTGGACCAGTGCTCAAATTTTGTTATTTTCCTCCCTTCCACTACTCTAATTTTTGTCATTCTCATATGCTTTCTAATAGTTTCTTTTCATCTGTTTTCTATAGTCTCTATTAGATTTCATTTTAGTTAATTAAAAGTTTAATGTCTAGTTGTTTTCTGGATTATATGGCTTTCTCTTTTTTACTGAAGTTAGACTTAATATATTTTCTGATATAGTTTTTATAAATTCTGTTCCTATTTCTACTTTTGAACCAACTTCCTTTTCTGCCTGTTTGATCTGTCTCTTTCTAAATGAGAGCCTGTATCAGACTGAGCAGGTAGGTAATAATAGTAGCATCAAAGCAGAGGGAGAGACAGGCTTCTTTAGAGGATCTGTTTACAGGGTTAGGTCTATGAAGAGACCTGGTGAGAAACTAAGAGTTAGAAGTAAATGAGGAGTTATCAGCGGTCAGAAGAAAGGGATGGGAAAGGAGAAATTAATGGGAATTGGAGACAACACTCATTATAATAGCCACTGGAAGAGAGAGCAAGTAGTAACCACAAGTGTTTGTAAGCTGTTATTACTTTGCTCAATAAAGAGATGTAGCCCTCATGTCCCAGCAAGGAGAGAGATGTCAACGTTGAACTGTACCTTCTGCGGCTGCCTTCTACACACTGCAGGCAGCTTGGAGCCTGGGAGAGCATCCCTTCCTGGCTCATGCTAATGAGTGGAGAAGGAAGAGAGATAGTTCTGATGAGACGAATTACTTGGCTTAGAGCCTACTTCAAGTACTAGTGACTCTTGAATATCTCTTCACTCATGACTGATCCAGGTGGAAGCAAGTGGGAATGTCTAGGGCTTCTTGGAGGTCAATCTCAGTGTCCTATAGGTGGAGGAAGACATTGCTGGGATGAAGAAGGGGGCAGAGTGCTCTAGGATACTGAAAGCTTTACATAATCATTGTTTTTATTTCTCCAACACAGAGCTGACTCCTGGCACTGGATAGTCTCACAATCTCTGAACGAGAATTTATTTTTCATCGTCCTCCCTTTCTGCCCAGTTATCTGCAAATTTTTTTCATCTATTGTCCCTAGTTACAATTTTTTTGTTTCCATTTTTCACTTTTTTCTTCTTACTCTCTTTATATTTGGCATATATACATATATATTTCATTTTTTTAAACCTATTATCAGACTTAGGCATCGTTGGATATCTGTTATGCGTTATAAGATTCTTATTCATTTTTATAAATTGATTCAGAATGAATTTTTATATATTGACTAATACATGAATACATTAAGGAAGTTATGAATATTAATTTCATTACTTGTACAGACCCTTGGCTGTAGAAATTCACGAGTGTTAAAACTGAATTTTACAATAAGAATTTACTGTATAGGGTAATGATTCATATAGTCACATCATGTTGCTTGAAAATGACTCTAGACAATGAGTAGTGTTGGTGATTCTAAACTTGGAGTCTTAAAGATGCTTGGTGATAGTGGGGTGCTTGTTACTTCTCAGCTTAGTCATTCTCTGTCAAGAGTATAAATACACTGGCATAGTAAAACATGAAGAAGGAAGAAGCAGAGAGACTATGGCCTTCTGTTCAGATTGATTGTGAATTGGGTCCATGGTCCGTTGTTGTTTTGTTTTGTTTGGAGACAGGGTTTGTCACTATAGCCTTGCGTGTTCTGAACTGGACTCACTTTGTAGATCAGTATAGCCTGAAACTCACAGAGAGCAACCGGCCCTTGCCTCCCCCAGTGCTTGGTTTAAAGACATATGCCACCATATCCTGCTTCCATGGTCCATTTTAATCAAATGCATTTATAACTAAGTCCTTACTTTTTTTTTATTTAACAATTGAATTAATTTCACTTAAATGGCAGCAGATGGTGTGTGGTTATTGACTTCTTCATATAAAAATGCCTTTCAGTACTTGTTAAATATGGATTAAGCCAAAGGTTGCTGCAACTGCTTGGGTTTTCATTAATATAGTTCTTTCTGTTTGGATTTGGCAATTAAACTGTGTGGAAATCCCATAGATTATGCTGTGAATCTTAGAGCTTCAACTTCAAAATGAAGTAGTTTATGTGAATTCTTCTGGAAATGTCACTTCTCTGTGCTATTTTAAATTAGAATACGAAATTGTCCCTATGTACATAGAGGCAGACACTTGCATGTTTTTAACTTGATTATGCTTCTGAAATGCTCCGTGTGAGCTCAGAGTCCAGGGAAGCTCTGCAGCCCACTCCAGCTCCATGCTCCTATGAGGGATGCTGCACACACAGGCTCCCTGACAATGCAAGTAGTGGGTTGAATTTAAATGGTATTTTCACTCTTCAAAAAATGGTAACCACATTTTTAAAAGTAAATTATTATCGAGCAAGTCCATAAAGCTGTTCCCTAGAGTATAGGTTCAGTTTTACTGTGCCCCTTTAACTTGCCCCTGGATGGAGTAGCTGCCAGATCATCTGGGAGATTTTGGGCTGGAAGAGACTGTGTGATTTGTGGAAACCCACCATGTTACATAGTGCAGGAAAACAATGCCATTTTGTCACAGGTTTGGAAGGGTTTTTCTTTGTTGTTGTTTTGTTTTTGTTTTAAATGAGAGTTAACTGTGTCAGGGTTTTTGGTTTGTTTGCTTTCAGGCCTTTGCCTCTGTGAGGTTCATTGTTCAGCCTGCAGCTCACTGCTCATTTTTCAGGGAAATCTCTGGTTCAGGCAGGCCTGGGGGTGGTCTAGGCTGTGCTCTGCTTCTCCCTCAGGGGCACCATTGATCTTTCTCAGCAGTGGATCCATCACTTTCCTCTCAGCTTCTGACAGTTCATTGCTCATTCGTCTCCTGACTAACTTAGATGCCTCTTTCTTCAGTTAAGAGAAATACTCTCTGCCAATGATTTTTTTCTTTTAAAGAAAGTTTTTGCAACTTTTTCTTTCTTTCTTTCTTTTTGGCTTGCCTGCTTGAATGTCATAAAGTGCTAGGGAACACATGGGAAAAGACACACACACAGAGAAAAAGATATGCAGAGGCTGTGGAGACAGCTGAACCTTGGTCTCAAAAGAAGCCAGCAAATGACAGTATAAATGCTAGTTAGGACTTGTGTCCCTCAGCAATAATTAGGGGCAAAACAAACAGAGCTGTATATACATATTTTGTAAGCCCAGCAATTGAGTACAATCAACTTTATATGATCCAATTTGATATCTAAAAAGGTTTCCTAAGATTACTAATATTTTATATCTATTAGGTGGCCAAAAGAATTAAACAACTTTGATAGATTTTAGTCTTTTGGGTTTATCTTATATTTAAATTCCTAGTCAGTAATACTAATAGGCCATACATATAAAGCTCTGTTTCAAGTTCAGTTTTGGATGATTGTCTGAAGAATGAGACAATAAGTAAGAAATATGTGAAGATGAACATTCGTACACAAAGAACATACAGGTGTATATAGCATATTCTCTTATTATATGAAAAATATATTATCATCTTTACTGTATAGACATGTGCAGGAATAATAACTCTTTTGTGTAGATCAAACTGTTCAAAGCTGGTCATAATTAGGCCTTCCACTCCATTTTGTTTTTCCAGCTTTGCTTCAACTCCTGTGGGCTCTCGCTGCGTACCCCTATCAAATGTCTCCCCTTGTCCTTTTGCTCTGCCCTTCTCTTCTGAGGACTATTCCATGTATCTCTCTTCACTTCAAGCTTACTGTCCCCCCATTCAGTGCTCATGCCCACCTTATTACTTGTTTCTACCTATATGTATAGCACATCTAAGGCAATCCAGAGGCAGATCCTTTAGCACCCATCTCTCTGCCTAAATTTGTGTGTTGATGCTCAGCCTTGTGTCCATAGGTCGTGGGATAAGCTGCCCTGTGATTCCGGTCTCGGGCTCTAGAGTAGATAGATCCTTTTGTACCCACATAAGGATAGCCCTCCAGGATTCTTCTACATTCACCTTTTCCCTTCCCTGGATCCTTTTAGAAATGTACATACATGACGTGACATATTTATTCTCCAAAGAGTCTGCTCAGGCTGGAAATGGCTTGGTGCTTAGGAGTGTATGTTCCACTTATAGTGCCCAAGCATGGTTCCTAGTGCTTGGGTTGGCTGGTTTACAACCTCCTGTAACTCCAGCTTCAGGGGATTGGTTGTCCTCTTCCGGCCTTTGCAAGCACTTCACTCATGTGAACACACACCCCTGCCACACACCTCTACACATAATTAAACATAAAATAAGACAGAACCTGTTCCATTCACTCAGAACTCCTTTTCTGTTTTCAGCTATTCTTTCATCTTTGCCCCCCTCCCACTGAGATAAAGTTCTTGGGAGAAGTTATTTTTGTAAACTCCTCTCTTCTCATTTGGGCATGGACTCCACACAAGGCTTTCCAGTTTGTGCTCTTGACAGAGCCACCAGTAACCTCCACATCACGGGTTTATCCAGTGACCATGATATGATCTCTCAGCTTCAGTTTTCTTCCCCGGTAAGTCTCTTCATTCCATTCTTGAATTTAACCACCATCTCTCATCTTTCATTCATTAACCACAGCTGTTTGCTCCCTACCACTTTATTTTTCCTGGAATCTGACCACGAGAGGACCCAGGATAGAATTTCTATCTTCCCTCATCACCCTTTGGTTGTACATTTTGCTTTAAAAGCCAAAGTCTTACTTGTATCAGGTTATTCTGTAGATTTCTTATGTGTCATAACTTGCAAGTATGTTTCATTTGCTGTCCACAGCTGAGGGCATCTATGAACTTTATTTAAAATGGGATGAATGCCTTGTAATTGTTTTGTGATTCAGATGTGTGATTATTGAATGTGGACCTTGTAGATGGCAGTGTTTTGTCTCAGTATCATAGGTGATACATAGCTGGCTGTTTTCTGTTTTTGTAATTGTTTTGTTTACTTGTTTTTAAAATTGAAATGTCTAGTTTAATTTTAGGGAAATATTTTCTTCAGTAAACATTACTCAAATGTTTGAAATCAAGTAAAAAATTAAACTCCCTTTGTCCCACTAATATTTGTTGATATTGCTTTTAGTATTATAGCCTATAATATTCTAAAATATTCCACAATCTTTGGAAAGTTTTGGTTGATAACATAACTGACAGAATACATCTAAAACCAGGCTTTAAACATTTCTATAAATTACTGTTGTTTTAAAAACTTGCTTTTATTTACTTATATTGATCTGAGGAGATAGCTACATCATGTCTTCTGAGTACTGGTCAGAGGACAAACCATGGGAGTTGGTTCTCTCTTTCCACCACTGGGGAACCAAACTCAGGTTGTCAGGCTTAGCGGCAGAGCTGAGCCTTCTCCCTGGACCTTCTCCAATAACTTTTATCACAATTTTGTTTCTTCCATGTAATTTGAATATAAATGTCACATGCATTCCACACATTTTAGATATCTTTTAAAATTTTTTGATAATTTTATATATTGAGTTTTTGGTTGTTTTAAGAGCCATTGCTCTCTCATTCCCTTTCAAATGTGTTGGAAGAAAGTTCTTTTCTTTTTTCTTTCTTTTTTTTTTTTTTAATACGAGTCTGTCATTTGGGAATGCTTCAGCTCTTGCTGTTAAATACACATGTGGCATCATCAGTGCTCACTCCAGGTAAGAGCCAGCTGGTCATCTCCCCTCATTCTCACTTGTTGCTTCTTTCCATTCGGCTGAGGCAACTTTCTCATTGTCTGACTTGAGTTTCTCTTGCTTCTGCATAGTACTTTCATGAATGAGAGTGAACAATACCATATGCACTTCCCTGTAAAATATCCCTACACACAGAGGATTTTTCCATGAAAACAGACTCACGAAATCATTGTATACAACTAGATTGCAGACTCGTCCACAACAAACATTGTCTGTAATCTTTTAAATCTTTACTTTATTCAAACCAGATTATTTTCTCATACAGTGTTTCCTGATTATAGTTTTCCCTCCCTTTACTCATCCAAGTTTCTCCTCCTCTTTCCTCCCTTCTGTGTCCACTGGGTTTCTCTCTGTCATTAGAAAAGAACATGCTGAAGAGATAACGACCACACATGACAAAATAAAATGGAATAAGATAAAGGCAAGAAACATCACACTGAGGTTGGACAAGGCAACCCAACAGAATGAAAGGAGTCCTAATAGCAAGCACAAGAATCATAAACACACTAGTTCACATACTTAGAGTCCCATAAAAACACTAAGCTGAAAGCTATGACATATACACAGAGGACCTGGTGCAGACCTGGTAGGCCCCGTGCTTGCGGTTTCTATCTTTGTGAAATTCTAGGAGCCTTGTTCAGTCTGTATTCTGAAAGCTTTGTTTCTCATAGTGTCCCTTGTCCCCTCTGGCTCTTACACTCTTTCCACTGCCTCTTCCCCGGGGTTTCCTGGGCTCTGATGGGAGGGATTTGATGGAGACATCTCTTTTAGAGCTGTGTGTCCAAGGTCTCTTTCTTTTTCTGAGTAATGTCTGCCTGTGGGAGCTGTATCTGTTCCCATCTGCTACAGGAGGACGCTTCTCTGAAGATGACTGAATAAGACACTGGTCTATGAGTATATAACAATATTGTTAGGAATCATTTTTTTTTTGGTACTTTTCTTCTTAGACCAACAGTATTTGGCTTTATCTTAGGTCTCTGGGCTATCTAGTCTCTGGTCCTTGGTTACATAAGCAATGCTATGTATGTATTCCCCCCTTGGAGTGTGCCTTAAGTCAAACTGGACATTGGTTGGCTACTCCTACAAGTTCTGTGTCAACATTGCTCTAGCACATCTTGCAGGGAAGAGAGATTGTAAGTCACATGTTTTGTGACTTGGATGGTGTTTGTGTTTCTCTTTTGGTAGCTTGCCGAGTATCTTCCTGTACCAAAGATACTCGAACATAGGAGTGAAGCCAACAACTCAACTTCTCCATGTTCAATGATCTGTGTGGGTGTTGTCCTTAGCACCTGCGCCATGGGTCACTCTGCAGAGAGCAACCTATTGTCTTAGCAGTGACCTGGGTTGTTTGAAGATTTCCATGAAAACCTCTTGGCTGACAACTTAACTGAATGCAACTCAGTCCCATTACCGCAAGCCTTGCTTGGTTATAAGAGATGGCCAGTTAGGACTTCTTATCCTCCATTATTAGGAGAACTCAAAGGGATCCTATTCATGTATTATGGGAGGTTTGCACTGCAGTAGGTTTCCCTATCATCCTTCAAATGCCTGTCAATTCCATCTACGTTTCCTGGGATCTCATCCCTCAACTATATCTCCAGCCCCCCTTCCCACTTGATCTTCTATTCTTTTCCCTACCCACCTCTAGCCCACCTGTAAAATCTATTTTATTTTCTCCTCCCAGGGAGATCCAAATGTCTCCCCAGTCCCTTCCTCCATTCTATATTTAATCACTTGGTCTATGCATTGCTAGTTGGTTATCATTTATTCAATGGCTAATATCTACATATAAGTAAATTCATGCCATATTTATATTTCTGGCATTAGGTTACTCAAAACATATTGTTGTTGTTTTTTAGCCCCGTCCATTTGTTTGCAAATTTCATGATATCATTTTTTTTTAAACAGCTGAGTAATACTTCATTGTGTAAATGTACTGTATGAGAGACATCTAAATTGTTTACAGTTTCTGGTAATTATGAATAGAACATTGTGGAGCATCCTTTGGGTATATGCCCAAGGTGGTATAGCTGGGTTTTGAGGTAGATAGAATTCCATCTTCCTGAGGAAATGCCACACTAATTTCCATAGTAGCTGTACTGCCAAGACCTTGCCCAACAGCAATGGAAGAGTATTTCTCTTGCTGTACATCCTTGCCATCATGAGCTGTCACTTGAGTCTTTGATTTTAGCCGTTCTGACAGGTGTAAGATGGAATCTCAACGTAGATTTGATTTGAATTTTCCTGACGGCTGAGGATGTTGGGCATTGCTTTGTTTCTCAGCCATTTGAGATTCCTAAATTGAGAATCATCTGTTTAGATCTTTTTCCCTTTTTAAAACTTGATTATTTAGCATTTAAAAATCTAGTGTTTTTTTGAGTTCTTTACACACTTTTGATATTAGTCCTCTTTGTGACGTAGAGTTGATTGTAGCTGGTCTTTGCTATTTTGTGAGTTTTTTTATACCCCCATCCTTTACCCCTGTGGTTTCATCCCCTAACATTAAATAGGAGAGAAACAAGAATAGAGGGGAGAGAGAAATGAGGAAAATCCCTGGATCTAATTTCTTTCCTTTTGTTTTTCTTTGACTATGGTACTAGCAAACTGCAACCAACCACCCTAAATTACCAACACCATCCACCTAACCTATCAGGGATCTAGCATTTAAGTACTTACCAGAAGGTTCCCAGAATTCCAAATGTAACACAATTGCAGAAATCATGTGGAGCTGACAAAACCATGCCTCTGCTAGAGCATGATGCAAGTCATAGTCAGCTCCAGTATGCCGTCCGATGCAGCCCCACATCTCTACACCTGGGATTAAAACGTAAGCACATTTTTATACTATTTCTGTGTTTTTAAAGAATCCAAAATTCCAGAATTATCACTACAGTTGGTAAAACCCATTTTTCCATTCTGTAGGTTGCCACATTATCATAGTAAGTGTTTTTGCTTTACAGAAGCTCTTCAGTTTAATGAGGTTCCATTTATTAATTGTTGGTTCTAGTGCCAGCATTATTACTGTTACATTCAGGAAGTCTTGTGTCAATAAGTTCAATGTTATTCCCAGTTTCTCTTTTGTCAGGTTCAGTGTATCTGGTTCTATGTTGCAGTCTTTGACCCTTTTATAGTTGAATTTTGTACAAGGTGATATGTATGGGTCTATTTGTATGCTTCTACAAATAGATACCCAGAATGACCAGCACCAACTGCTGAAGATACTATCTCTTTTCCAATGTGGGTTTCTGGCTTCTTTATCAAAACTCAGGTGTCCATACATGTGTGGATTTATGGTTAGGTATTCAATATAAGTCTATTTATCAATGTGTCTGTTTTTATGCTAAAACCATGAAGTTAAAAAAATTACTATAGTTCCTTACTACAATTTGAAATTGGGACTGTTGAGACCTCTGTCAGTTCTTTTATTGTTCATACTGTTTTAACTTAATTGTTAGAGGCTAATCTACACCTGTCTTCTGTGTGTAATTCTATCAACCATATACTTTGGGGGTATTTCATAAATAATGGCTTTATATTCCTACATATATCTGCACATACTAAATTAAACAGTACATTAAGGATTGTTTCCCCCATAATTCTACTGTCTAGGAAAAATATCTTAGATACACCCACTTCTAGGTCATCTAATTTTAGTTATTTTGTACTAGTCTGACTATCCTTCCTTCCCACCCCTGCATTTGTCCTTAAATCTGTCTTGTGTCTTAGGCCCATCCTTTCACAACTCAAGCCTGCAGGATACTGAGCTTATGTTTTCTCACTTTGGAGTTTATTAAGCTATATTTGCCAAATCTCCAAACAGATCTAAGGCCTTTAAAAAGCTAAAGAAAAATTTGCTCCAGAAAAAGTAAAATCATAAGTAAAGGGAGAAAGACTAGTTATGCCTTTCTTTGTTAGAATAGAAGGACAATAAAAATGATGATGATGATGATTCCTTATTTTTTCACTCAGATCTTCCTATTCTCAATGAAGCCCTTGAAGCTAAAGTCTGTGTAAATAATAAGTGCCTGTGCTTGTCTCATTTCTCTCTTCCCTCAGTTTTCTTTAGGCATGCCTGCCAGGGAACAGAGGGTAAAAGGTGACTAGAAAGGAAATGTCAAGGATTACACATCACCAAGATGTAATCTCAGCACTTGACATATTCCATCTCTGATTTATTTATCTGGCTTAGACCCTGAGCCTCCAATGCTAGGACTTCCATATATCGTGTGGAGGGCTTAGAGATGTAGTCATTCATTAGATAACAAAGAAGGCACAGTTCTGATTGCGTGTCTCCAAATATAAAAATGTGTGGACTCACAATTTGTTATTAAAAACTATTTCCTGAACCAATCTTCTAAATAAGAAGGGATCATCTTTTTTCATGTAATGTTTCCAATTGTTTCATAGCACACTGCTTTTATTTTCTTCATATATCAATTCCTACATCTTTCCCTCTACAGTTCTCCATATGCCTTTACTTATCTGGATCCTAAACACAGTGAAAAATGCAGTGATGACCTGGGTAGATGGCTTACTGCATCAAGTGCTTGTCATGCATGCCTGAGAAGAACATGTTTAAGTTATGTAAAAAGCCAGGTGTGACAGTGTACACCTCTAACTCCATTTCGGGAGATAGAGACAAGAGGATTCCAGGAGTTCAGTGGCCAGCCATTCTAGCCAGCCAGAAATCTCCAGCTTCAGAATGTAAAGTGAAGAGCATTAGAGGAATGTGTCAAACACTGACATGTGTGCGTATATACACATATGTGCACATATACACATGTACACTCTACAACCCCCTTCTCTCTCTCTGTCTCTCTCTGTCTCTCTGTCTCTGTCTCTCTCTGTGTCTCTGTCTCTGTCTCTGTCTCTCTCTCTCTCTCTCGCTCTCTCTTTCTCTCTCTCTCTCTCTCTCTCTCTCTCACACACACACACACACACACACACACACACACACACACACACCACTGATGGTAATAGGACAAAAGTGAACATATTACTTCACATGGAAAAGGAGCTGTAGAAACATGGTAAGAGGAAAATTACAATTAAATAGTTTTGAGAACTGGAAATTTTACTTATTTAAGGAAGTCTTTCAATACTGCGACTTGAAAAAGAACTGGGTAAGAACTATGATTGAATAACCTAGGATTGACAGCATAGGAAGTTGAAGATTCAGAGTAGTTTGTGGCACAAAACCATGAGTAGTCTGTGCAGAGTAAAGCAATGGTAATGAATGTGTTTTGGTTTTAGTTTTGAGCTAGCCTGAGGGTTGAAGTAGATCATTTGGAGCCTCATCTTCTTTCTGCTTCCTCTGCATTTTTGCAGCGCTGTTATATCTAGAACCATTATACCTTTTCTAATATCCTCATCACGAACAGAGAACTGATCATGTCTGTCTGGTGATGGGTGTTTTCTGGTATGAAGTTCTCAAAACACTGATCTTTATTGTTGACTTTCTGTGGTGTATAGCTATATCCAGTGTGTAAAGCAACCTTACATTATTGTCACATTTATGGTTCTATTTGTGGTTATCATCTAAAGGCTAACACATGTTATCTCCTTGGAAGAATTTCCAGACATTTCATTTCACATTTTGGAGGAGTAGTGAAGTATTGAAGTAAGCAGTCCTTCTCCATGCTGTGAGTGTTAAGAGGAAAGACACCTTACATAAGATGGGGTGAGAGCAGCTACCACAGGGCTCACACTCTCTCTCCCTCAATAATGCTTTTCATATGTTTAAGGCAATTAGAGGTTTTCATTCATTTATCTTTTTGTCTATTAGCTATTTTTAGTCAAACATTTGTGTGTATTTTTAATCATAGTTATTGTGGTTTTTTTCCACTTGAAATACTTCACATAAACATTTTAATATTCATTCCCAAAACTGTTCAGGGGTCTGGCTGGAGAAGGAGACTGTGACCTCTGTGGATTTGAACATTTGTGAAATAAAAAGTCAAGTTATCTTAAACTAAAGATCAAATTACACATCATACTATAGACATATTAGTTATAATGTCCTATGAATTTTGCTCAACATTACTGTGAGCCACGCAGGATCTCTATGTGGCAGTGCCCTGTTGTGGCTGAGCACATAGATCTAGTAGAGTTGAGGCTTTACCTTCAACTCTCACTAGAATTTGTTTTGAATTTGAAAATAAGATTTGATGATTAGTTGTTTCTTTGGCTATTGTGAGGATTCATATAAACAAAATTAAGTCTTGTGCGTCATATGCAAGAGGAGCTTGACTAAAGCATTAGCACTGGTTACGTTTTAAGTAGATGTGTTTTTTAAAATAGCCTTTAGTTATAAAAATTATGCATATTTATTGTTTTAAGCATCATTGCACAATTTTATAAAAATAATAAAAAATACAGTTTTCTTTTTGGGGAGCAATCTTGGTCTGATTACAAAAGTACCCACTATCTTCTAGACCTTTCTGTATATACATACATGTGTTCAACATTTAATAAGGTAACCACTTAACACGCTTTCATGTACACTGGGTATTGTGAAAATGTCTTTCCATAGGGATTTTTGAAGAACTGTAGCAAAAGTCAACCAACTTTGTTTTTTTCTGTAAAGATGAAAGCAGGATATATTTCCCTTAGCCATGTAAACAGCATTATACTGTTTTGTTGTTATTGTTTTATAATATATTAAATATACACGGAAATATTTCTTACCTTGCAAGATATTAAAAAGTGGCATGTAGCCAACACTTGATCCTTATCTCAAAAATTTTGTTTTGAGACCAAGTTTTGCTATTTGGGTCAGGCTGAACTCAAATTCACTATGTAGTCCAGAGTCATATCAAAGTCACAATCCTCCTGCCTTAACTTCCATACCTGGCATTGATTTTTTTCAATAATGGTACTTATAATACATTATGATTATTAAATTTTCAACATGTATTGCTATGCTAAGAAATATAGGATGAAATTCTTATATAAAAATTTCAGTATAAACTGTCATCTTTTCTTAGAGAAATTTTATTTATTTAATTTTTAATTTGAATTTTTCATAATTTGTTCACAGTCCATCCTGACTGGAATTCCCTCCCTCATCTCCTCCCATTCCCATCCTTCCTCCCTCTTTCTCCCTATCCCTCTCCCCTAGTCCTCTGAAAGGGGAGCCCTCCTCCCTTACCATCTGGTCCTTCAAAAGGACTGCCTGCATCCTCTTCCTTTCTGACCCTGCAAGGCCACCCCAGCCAGGGGAAAGTGAGCAAATAGGAGGCACCAGAGTCCATGTCTATGATTGCCCTGTTCCCCTTACTAGGGGACACACATCAAGACTGAGCTGCCCATCTGCTACACCTGAACAGGAGTTCTAGAGTCTCTCTATGCATGGTCCTTGGATGGTGCATCAGTCTCTGCAGGATGCCCACTGTTTATTTTTAGTGACCTTATTTCTACTCAGGTTATATGACTCTGTACTGTTGATGGCTGATCAAGATCTCAGGGGCTGGGGAGATGGCTTGGTTGAAAAAAATGCTTTCTATGTAAGCATGAATAATTGGATTTGATACTCAGGACTCACATAAAATCCTGATAAAGCTGCACACATCTGGCATCCCAGTGCTGGGGAGATGTAGACAGAAGCCTTCTTGTGCTTGCTGACCAGTCAGCCTAGCCAATCAGTAGTTTCAGGTCAATTGAAAGATCCTGTCTCAAAAATAAGGTAGAGCCAAGAATGGTGGTACCTTTAATCCCAGCACTCCAGGAGCAGAGGCTGGCAGATGTGAGTTCCAGGCCAGCCTGGTCTACAAAGAGAGTCCAGGGTAGCCAAGTCTACACAGAAAAACCTTGTCTTGGAAAACCTAAAAAAAAAAAAAAAAAAAAAAAAGTAAAATAAAGGGAGGGGTAACAATTGAGAAAGCCACATACAGCCTCCTTCTGTCTCTGTTTCTTCCTCTGTCTGTCTTTGTCTCTCTGTGTCTTTGTCCTTTTCTGTCTGTCTGTCTGTCTCTCTCTCTCTTTCTCTCTCTCTCTCTTTCTCTCTCTCTCTCTCTCTCTCTCTCTCTCTCTCTCTCTCTCTCTCTCTCTCTCTCTCTCACACACACACACACACACACACACACACACACACACACACACACAC
>OU015749.1:17953138-17977622 GCA_907169655.1 Acomys percivali
CACACACACACACACACACACACACACACACACACACACACACACACTCACACGCACTGCCCAGGAAGTGATTGGATGGTTGATTGGATACTGAAATAAGAGATGGTATAGCTAAGGGCCAGGATGGAGGAGGAGTATGGAAAATATCATGTTCCAAATTCTATACAAACATGGCAGTGTGAAACTCATGTGTATATTTGTTTTATTGTGACACAGTGACGGAGAAACAAGGTTCTGGAGAGAAAAGAGGATGAGAAGATCAACAAAACTTACAGACTGAACAAACATGTGAATCAATTCAGTGTCCCTGTCTTTTTCTAATCAGTGATCCATAGTGTAATGGCACCAGTTTGTTCTTGGGCCTCAACTTGCAGAGTCAATTTGCTCCATACTAAAATGGTGCAAGAGACCTAGAACTGCTCACACCAGCTCACACAGGCACTTGCTTTTCCTGGCAGCTACTCAGGCACAGTGTGTTGTCTTATATCTCTTATTATCCTTCCTCAGGAAAAAAATGTAGGTCGTCGAAGTATGTAGCCGCCAAAACAGTCTGGCTGTGCACTCACAGATATCTTGAAAAGAGAGACACTAGTTTTTATTGAAAATCTGACCTCTCTTGTGCTCTCTTCACTTCTGCACAGTTAGATCTCCATGGGGCTGTATTTTTTATTTATGGCAGAAACCAATAATAACAGACACCCACCCTACTGTGGAGAAAAGCAATAGAACCAGGCACATTGAGTGATCATACAATTTTGATTACCCTGAGCTTCGGGATGGCTCTCCCTCAGATAACAATATGATGCTCACACTATATGCTCTGTGCCTGGGGGAACAGCATTGTCAACAGGTTTGTTTTTTCAAGTTTTCAAGGTAAAAAAAATATGGTTATCTTAAAAATGAATCATGGGTATTATAAAACAAAGTTGCCTCTAAGGTGGTTTCATCGTCTTAGTTAGCGTGTCTAACTAGTGGACAGGGTGTTTCTGGATAATAGTCACTTATTGTCATATCCAATTCTTTCTTTAACCCCAGCTTTTTCTCACAGGTGTCAGAATGTTTCCTCCATTCTAATTTTGAGCTCTTTTCTACTTTTACATTCAGGAACCTGAATCACAAAGGTTATTGAGCTTGCCTTCATAAAGAACTGGTGAGGTGAAGCTAGGGGTCTGATACCCTTACTGCTGGCAGGGAAAGTCACATACATCCTGAGAAAATTGTAGGAAAAGACAGCCACTGGGAAAAGGTAGAGTCCTGGTCACAGAAGGTTTTATCTTTAGTGGCGTGAGCAGCAAATGCCCTTTTGGATGCAATGGGCAGAAGAGCATTTATGATATAGCAACAAGAGAAATGATGCTTTAAAAGATGGTTGAGTTACTAACTGGTGCTAAGTGGTGGTGATTCTTTGCAGAGAGCTAATGGGAAAATGAAGACCCTTAGATAGAAGGTTAAGGCTGAATCTCAGTCTCCAACATGAGCAATCAGAGCAGGCCTGAGCACGAGTGAACCAGAGCAGGGGCTAATAGCTACCGCTGGAGAGCTAAAGAGACATTTATTTGTTATTATTTTTTATCTTATGTGTGTTGGTGTTTTGCTTGTATGTCTGTATGTTCATCACACGTGTGCAGTTGCCACAGAGGACAGAAAAAGGCATTTGATCTCTTGGAACTGGATTTAAAATCCTTTGTGAGTCAACGTGTGGGTACTGGGAATTGAACCCAGTTCCTCTGTAAGAGCGACAACTGCTCTTAACCACTAAGCCATCTTTCTTGCTCCTCTAAAGACTTTTAAACCTCTAGGTGAGTTAGATCTGCTGTGCTAAGCTAGGGTCCTCACTAAGAACACTTTATATCCTGAAAACCAGTAAGAACGAAACAAAACAGATGCACAAGACTCCAAGAACCTTTCTCTAGAGTGAGCTTGGAAGCATCGGAGGTTGAATATCATGAGATGTTATAAAAAGGAGATATGGTAGATTTCACACTCTACCTTTAAGTGTGTATGTGTGTGTGTGCGCGCGCATGCATGTGCACATGTACACATGCGTGCATACTCATGTGGGTGTGCATATGTGCATGTTGTCATGCTCATGTGTATTGTCATGCTTGTGGACCACGCCTTCATGGGAATTGTTATGGGATGGAGATGGAACATGTTCAAACCCTGGCAATCTCAAATTTGAGACTTAAAATCTCATCCTAAGAATGGAAGGCATGGAACAAAATTCTTTCCTTGTTTTCCATGCTGCCGCAGGAGCACGTGACATAGCCCCCCCCCCCCCGTTCTCTCCACTCAACCCCCACTTCCCCATCACCCCCACCCCTGCAAGTGGTTACAAGTTATCATCAATGACCATCTGAGACTTGCTGTTTATTCTGAGGAAAGCCAGCCAGGCAGCCATAGTGGAACTGCCTCAGAGAGTCCAGGTCAGCTCAGACCTCTTGGCGCCCCCCCCCTGGAACCTCTGTAAGTCGTCTGCCTTCCAGTGGTCACCACATCAGACACAGATATTCACCAGTAGCCCTTTGTTGTTAAGATGGTAGATTAACCAAAGGGCTGTAACACTCTGATATCACCACCACCTCATTTGGGCAATCTCATTAAAAAGAGCTACATGTAACATGATGGAAAAACTCTTCTCCACATGAGATTAGAGGTCTTACCACATGAAACTCGCTTTGCCATTCCTGAAAGAAGCAGAACTGGGACTCTGAATTCTCTCTGTTTCTATCCAGAAGCTGACAGCACTCAGACCTTCCTGTGTAAGAAGTGCATACTTCAGAGGGCACGTGATGGTGGTGGCTGCTCCAGCAGCAGGAGATGCAGAGCTATAGTGTGAGTCCTGGAGTCAGAAGTGTATAGGGTAGTGGATAGATAGGACAAAAATGAGATGAATATCTATTCTTAGTGGCTATGCTGACTATTTTCTTCGAGGGGTGACTATCTCTTTTCCAAGTAGCAGTGCCTCTGGTTCCCAAAATTATGTGTGCTTCAGGACATGCTTCAACTACATAATTCAAGTTCCCCAGTGCAACTGAGTTTGACACATTCGCCCCCTGTGGTCTGATGACAGTCAAAAGGAGGTGTAGATATAATCAAATAGGGGCTGGAGAGATGGCTCAGCGGTTGGGAACGCTGACTACTCTTCTGGAGGTCCTGAGTTTGACTCCCAGCAACCACATGGTGGCTCACAACCATCTATAATGTGATCTAATGCTCACTGTACACATAATAAATAAATCTTAAAGAAAAGAAATAATCAAATAATATACACATGAGAACCCAAGGAAGCTATTTGTAGTTTACAAATGAGTCAGTCATGCTGTTCAGAGACCCAAATGCAGAGAGAAGGCTGAGAAAGCTTTGGAAGGCTCCTGTGTGCTCTGGATCCTCACAGGCAAGTTTGAGGTGAAGCTGGCTAAGGAAAAAGCTCTGTCCATTCAGCATCTCACCAGAGAGGCTCCAACCTGTTCCTCCAGGCCATGAAGCTGATGCTCTTGGTTTTGACTCGCTTTGTGTACTACTGTCCCTTCTGCCCTCCTCTAGCTCCTACAAAGTTGTTGTTGTTGTTGTTGTTTTGAGAATTATATATGTGGGCTCCGCATCTACTTCATTTTCACACCAACTCTAATTGTTCCCGTGTCTTTCTGACTCCCCCTCAAATTCATGACTTATTTGTCTTTATTATTGTTTTGCTCATATATGTATACATACATGCATGCATACATACAAACATATGTACATATATATGTATACATGCATACATACATATGTGTATGTACATACACATATATACATACATATGTGTAAATAAATGTAACTTGGTGAATCCACTTGGTGTTTTTCATATGTATTTAGAGATGACCACTTGGGATTGGATTACTTGTCAAAGGCACGTTCCTAGGAAAGCACAAATGGCCTCTCACCCTCACTCCTTTTCTGGAAAGAGACGGGGAACATGGGAGGAGCTTAAAGGGAAGTTTTCTTTCAGGAACTATCCATTGCCCCATAGTGTAAGATGCTCAGAGGACCTTTTTCTTCACAAAACAGAGGTACCTGTTTGTCTTAGAAGTTGTCCCCACTTCCACTCTGTGCTGTGAGGTGCTTAGTGCAAAGTCTTAGCGTGACCTGACTGAGGGCATGTTGGGCTTGATAATGAAAGAATGAGCTTATACACCACAGAAGTTGTGAGAATTACACAGTACGCACCATCTAGAGCAGAGGTTCTCAATCTTTGAGTGACGCTTTCACAGGGGGCACCTAAGACCATTGGAAAATTACAGATATTTACATTATGATTCATAATAGCAGCAAAATTACAGTTATGAAGTGGCAACAAACATGATTTTATGGTGTGTGGGTAACCACAACATGAGGAGCTATATTAAAGGGCCGCAGTAGAAAGTCTGAGAACCACTGATCTAGAACTTAAAGGGAACCGTGGAAACTGGATTTTGAAGATAATAAGTGTTATGTATGCCCAAGTCTATTAACTTCAGAGAAGTCTCTTTGTACGTCAGGTTTAAAACTCTAGCTAAGAGCCTGAGGGGTTGAAGGGATGAGCAGTAGTAATTTTAATAGGAATGTTTGAGGTTCCTGGGAAAGGGGACATATGCAGGGATTGTAGGAAGGCCCAGAGGATACACCATTGCTAAAAGCATAAAGAAAGTGCCTGGGAGAGGGACCTCAGCATTGCCAAGCACTGTGATGGCCTTTGGAGACTGGAGACATGTCACAGGGCCAGGTTCACTGTTAATGATGATGACAACAGGTCCCTCCAGGAATAGAGATTGGGTGATAGATTCCACTGATCAGGAGCTAAAAGGCAGTAAGACCCCACTCTGAGGGATGGATGTTACAGTGAAACAACAAACAGTAGCAACAGCAGCAGTAGCAACATCATCAACAAAAAAAACAGATGTACAAAAATAACACAAAAATACCTAAAAGATCGAGAGTGATGACATAGGGCTTGTTTGTGGGGTGAATGCCATTTTTAAAGAAAGAAAACAATACATGCAAGCTGTTAAATTCTTGTGCCGAGCCGTGGCCAAGGGACCGGTAAAATTTCTTTTCTTTTCTTTCTTTCTTTTTTTTCTTTTTTTTGGCTATATTGAAAATAACTTTATTTGCCCTCCTTTATTAGCCTTCCAGGCTAACCTGGAAGAAGATTAGAAAGTAAGTTGACCACATTTATCATCATACATCCAATCAGAACATTTACTGGAAATTTCCCATGACACTCCACTAAGCCAGCCCCCTCTACTAAGAAGATAAAGTTCCTTGAATAGAAAATAAGCAGACAGTGATGAACAGTCTGCCTACAACTCAAGTTCCCGGGACATTGGTAGTCTTTGGAATTCTCTGTACTTATGGGTACAACCATAATAATTTTTAAAATTCACGTACTTATTATTAAATTTATTTATTTTACTCATTTCATTTGAGGTTGGGGAGGGCAGCATGCATGTGTCACGTTGTGTGCAGAGGGACCAGTAAAATTTCTAATTCCCTTAAAACAACCTAATTTTACTTGTAGATTGAGTCTCCTTTTGCAAATTGTTGGTTTTTAAAAACAGCTTTAATTTAGAGACATATTGAAACTCTTGTGTGGATGCTTATAAAAAGCATGGGAGTGTGAGATATTAATAAAAAACTGGGGAGGGCTTGTGTGGTGAAAGGTATTTCTGACCTCTGAATCACCCCAGTTTCCCTTGTGAGGACAGCAGCACTTTCTCTTCAAAGAGTTCATCATCTCCCTCATAGCCCAGCTTTTCTCAGTGTTCACCCTTTTTACTCCAGAGCTATAGGCAAAACTGTAAAGAGCAGAGTGATAAGAGGATTTCAACATTTGCCAAATCATATCAATAAAACTGGCAAACATATATGGGAATCACCTATTTGGTTCAGGTATGAGAAAACAATTTGGAATTGAGGGAAATATTTATTTAGTTTTGGCCATCTAGAATTGTGACGACTCCTCAGCTGATTGCTAGACTCTATGCATCCTGCTGTTTGGTAAACTTGAGATGCCGAGGCGACTCAGTGATGTGCCTAATGAAGAGCTAGAAACTCAAGACATAGTAGACGGGACTATTAGAGTAGAAGGTTTAACAGTAAAAGCCAATAACAACCACGCATTACTGTTTATAGTTTGCATCCTTGCATCCTATGTGCTGTGAGATGAGATGGTCTAGAAGCGCCTGGTTGCCGCTTATAAATTCCTTCACAAAGAGACATTCATCCTTCTTATAGCAGGGCAACTGACTAATAGAGAAGCTATCATAGAACACAGCATGCCGTTGTGTGCACCAAAAGGATACAAAACAATATTATCAAAAGGAAGAGGGATATGATGCATAATCTAGGGGAAACCAATGAACAAATTTCCAGGATCCTCACTAGTTGGAGTCTCACAGGGCATCCTCAGTTTACCCAGTAAGAAGTTGTGTTAATGCCTGTGAAATGTTACAACCAGTGATACCTCTGAGAAGCTTAGCACCCATAGAAGCAGTAGCGTTTATACCTCATTCTGATTGGTATGCACCAAAAGTTCATCTTTCCATAGGAAAACAAATCTTTGGTATAATCTATATTGCTTACACTAAGGCAATACTGAAAACATGTTTTTCTAAGAGGCACACTCAGATCTGCCATGTAAACTCTCCTGTGCATGTAATAATCAACTGAGGGAAGGTACACTCTGAGGAAAATGGGGGAAATGAAACCTGCCATTGGCACTCATCCTTGTCCCTACTAATTTAACCTGTCTTTTGTCCTTTGAAGAAGATGGATGAGTCTTGGAAAATAATGGAGGGTTATTGAAAATATAATCAGATTGAGATTCTTGTAACAGCTGTCCCTCCAGATGCAGGCTTTGTACCAAAACAAATAATCAAGTTTTTGTACAAATATCAGCATGGAAAAATGTATTGTTTTCTTTACCCCAGCAAGCGGGCAACTCTAGAAATGTTTGGTCTTCAATTAAGTAGACAACAATACTACCTTAATATCTATATGTGAGGGGTGTTTGTCTGTCTACGTGTGGCATATGTATCTGTAAATGTTGATTATGTGTTCTCATGTACATGTGCTTGTGTGTACATGGACATGTGGAGTTTAGTGTTGGGTGTCAGGAGTTTTTCTCAAATGCTCTCTAGTTTACTTTGTGAGACAAAAATCTGTTAATGAACCTGGAACTCATTAGTTCAGCAAGATTAGCTGGGCAAGGAGCCCGTGCATCTTCCTGCCTGTGCTCTTTGGTGCTGGAGTCACAGGAGAAAGCCACCACTTTTTATACGAGGGCTGGAGACTTGTACTCATGGTTTTGCAGCAAACACTTTACTGAGTAAATCATCTCTCCAGTCCTTACTTTAAGGAACAATCACTCCATTTGTGATTTGCAGGGATTCTGTGTTGGTCTTGTTATTGGCCAAAGCTCTGTGTCCATGTATAGCAAATGACTTGTTCTAGCAGAATCTGCCCACCATGCATGACATAGCAGATTGCCTATAGCCTTTGGTGAGGACTGTATAGGCAGATATTGAGTGATAAACACCACACACACACACACACACACACACACACACACACACCTCACTGACATTTTCATGAAGTTATGGAAAATTGAGAGCTAATTTCAGACGGAAGACAATTTGCTCCATCTCTAAGAAAGAGGTAGAAAAACCAGTTGGATCCTTTTAAGTTTTGAAGCAAGATGTATACTTGGAAAATTGCAATGCTGTGTGGTAACTAAATAAGGCAACAACTTTAGCATAACTACAGCAACCATCTGTCAAAGATTAATTAATCTACCCCGCAAGACTACCTCATAGCATCAGTCTGCATGTCTCTATTTTCTATTCTTTTGTTTGTTCTGTTTTTGTTCGTTTTCATGACAGGGTTTCTCTGTGTAGCCCTGGCTGTCGTGGAACTCACTTTGTAGACCAGGCTGGCTTGGAGCTCACATAGGTCTGCCTGCCTTTGCCTCCCAAGTGCAGGGATTACAGGCGTGCACCACCATGCTAGGCTCTATTCTTTTGGCTCAAAGCCAGCAAACATTTCTTCTATTCTGGAAATGGCTACAAGCAACACATAGAGTTCCAAATACCTGGCAGATACCAATGACCTTGCCCCTGGAGCTGCTTGAAGTAAGTGTGATGCAGTGTGACCCACCGCATTGTGAATTGAATTATTTTTATTTACCAAGTGCCCTGATATGTCAAGTTTTTATCTTTCCTCATTTCTGGAGAAATTATTTAAAGTATTGACTCTCCTCATTGTCTCACATATCACGTCTGTGAACTTCTTTTAGTCACATGTTGCACATTATCATCCTGTGTTTCAAGTTCTTAAACTATATAATTTCACATTTCTCATGTAAGTTGCATCCTTTAGGCACATCTTCATTCAGTTCACTAAATTCTGCATCCTGGCAGCAAAGGCAGAAAAGCGTGTACAAGACTAGACTTGAAGAGGTCCCAAAATTTCAAGTATATCCCAGAAGTAGGTTTTCACACTCCTGTTGTATCTGTTCAAAGCCATACTACTAGTTCATGTTTTCTTTCTGTTTTTCTAAATTCCCACTTTCAAGGTTCTTGTTTTAGCTTCTCACTTGGCACTGAATGGCATTACTACCAGCAGCCATCTGTGTGATGCATTGAGCTTTTTGAAGGAGATGGAAGTCACTTGATGAGCTAGCAGTTTATTTCTATGTTTTCTCCCAGGCGTTATAATTTTAAATATATTAATTAATTTGAAACCTTTCGGAGTAACCTCGCAAGGTTTTTATTCATTGAGATTTTCATACAGGTATAAAATGTGTATTGATCACATTGGTTCCGTGTTTCTCCTTCATCTCTTCTTAGACTCACTCTCACTATATCTCCTTCCCAATTTTCTGTCTTTTCATGGGCCATTGAAGCTAGTCAGTGCTGTTCTCACGTGCATAGCTTCATGGACAACATTACCGGGGCCACTCCCCCTGAAAAAGCCTGACCCTTGCGACCCAGGTAGCCTACATCTGACAAAGCTCCCCAGATGTGGGCACTGAGGGAGAATATTATGAGCCCCCTATTTTTGACTGGCTTGATCTTGTGCAGGTCTCATCTGTGCAACTCACCTGCTGTGAGTTCCTGACTGCAGATGCCCTGTCATGCCCAGA
Organism: Acomys percivali; assembly: GCA_907169655.1. Lineage (NCBI taxonomy): Eukaryota > Metazoa > Chordata > Mammalia > Rodentia > Muridae > Acomys > Acomys percivali. Next base: position 17,962,302 of record OU015749.1, read on the forward strand.
AGCTACTGTTTGTCAGCCATTTTCCTACACCATGGGCTATCCTGAGTAAAGATTAGAATTACTAGCCAGTGTTAGGCCCCTCATACTTTTTTTCTTCTCAGTATGAAACATCATTCTGCTTTCTTTTTGTGCACCTTGTTGTTGAGACATTGACAGTATAAACAGTGTTGTTTTGTTCATGGTATGTCTTGGATCTTTTTGTTTTTAAGACAGCCTCATTTTTAAAGACTGTGTCAAGTTACACTGAATATGTCTGAATTTAATTATTTTTATTTACCAAGTGCCCTGATATGTCAAGTTTTTATCTTTCCTCATTTCTGGAGAAATTATTTAAAGTATTGACTCTCCTCATTGTCTCACGTATCACGTCTGTGAACTTTTAGTCACATGTTGCACATTATCATCCTGTGTTTCAAGTTCTTAAACTATATAATTTCACATTTTCATGTAAGTTGCATCCTTTAGGCACATCTTCATTCAGTTCACTAAATTCTGCATCCATTTTTATTAAATTTTGTTTATACCATTTGTTTTGACTTTTTTCGCAATGATTATATTTTAACGATGAATCACAAAGTCATGTCTAGTTACCAGTTAGTGCCTGCTTGTTGTGCGTATTTTTGGATTTAATCTCATTATTTTATAGGTAGTTGTTTTATTTTCTTTATCATGCATCGTTTATATCTCAAAGACAGCCAGTTGTTGGTTGTGTTACCTCTGTTATCAACTTGCTTTGCATATGGCAGATGATTGTAACCGAGGGGCTTTCTGCATGTGCCCAGGTTCCTGAAATAATGACTCTGAGAATTTACTACTTGTGAATAAATGCCTAGGCCATAAGCTTTGGCTCATTTTCCGGCTAGCTCATAACTTATTTTACCCATTTATTCTATTCTTATGTGTGCCGTGTGGCTGGCTACCTCTCCTCAGTTTCATATGTCTGTCTGTCTCAGAGTCTGGGGCAATCTCTCTCCATCCCAAAGTTCCTTTCTCTCTCTGCTGGAACTCCCACCTCCTAGTTCTTGCCTCAGCTCTGGGCCAACAGCTTTTTATTGACAGGTGATCTCTATAAGTGATGTCTGACAGTAATCTCTTATTTGAATAGTGATAATCTGTGGACATCCTAAACTAGATTTTTTTAATAACAGGAAGTTTTCTCTAACAAATTGCATTTCTTCCTTTGCGAAGCAATTTCAATACTAATTTTCCATCTTTCCATATTGAAATCCTTTTATCACACTTCATCTTTTAATTCTAAGGGTCTGTTTCGTTTTTTAAGTACAATGTGGCTTTGGTCTTTGCTATCATTTCTCCTCATCAGACCTTCTTCCGATGATTATTTCACCATGAAGCAACTGGTGCATCTAACTTATATTCATCACTGTCTTTCTGTTCCTGATGTTTGCTTTTAATTTTTCAAGTTTAGCACTTACATCTGAATGAAGGGTTGATATTCTATTTCACAGAACTTACAGCTTTTGGGGGTAAGTTTAGAGTTGGCTTTTTTAAACCTATTTTTTTTTTTAAGTATTGGTGCATGTGTTTGTATTGGGGGGCATAGATACCTGGAGTGCTTGCAGGCAGGATTGCAAATGACATGAGTGTGGATGTCAGAGGACAACTTCTTGGAGTTGGTTCCCTTTTTTCACCTTGAGCTCCAGGGATAAAATTCAGGTAGTTGGGCTTGTACAACAAGCACTTTTACCTCCTGAGCCATCCTGCTAGACCAAAGAGTGGATTACAAATACAAAGCTAGCTAGGGAGAATGTCTTTTGAAATAATAAGATAAAATGAAACACATAGATTGGTGGTGGACCATGTGTTTAACATACCCAAGGCCCTGAGCTGGTTGTAACTGGAAAACAAAAGTATTTTATTCAGTAATTCTAACAATCTGGTCTAATAATAGAGCACTAAATTTATATGCAAGGGGTTAAAAGAACATAAGAATGAAGACAGAAAATCCGTCTGTAAGTTTACAACTTTATTATTGTCCTTCCGGTATGTGTATCTGCCCTTTGTTTTTGAGTTTTTCTTTCAATAGATAACAAGATCATAAAACTCCACACAGGGTTATAAACAGCCATGTTCAGCTAGCTTCAGACGTGGTGCAATTACTCAAGTTAAATATTTTCCAAAGTCCTTTTTGTGAAAGAGTAAATTACAGCCCGGAGAGTCATCTGTTAAGAATTGGATCAAGAGAACCTGAGTATATGCTGACAGGAGACAAATCTGGAAAGCAAAGAGAAAAAGAGAAAGGCCTCCAGTTATGAGCTTTCATCTTGCAAGTGCCTGACCTTACATCCCCAACACCAAGAAACGCTCCTCTCCCAGGCTGCTGTATGGGCATTCGCAATGAAGGGGCCCTTCTTTTTCATTTGGACTGTCTGTCTTTTCATATCTCCACTGGGTCAGCGAGGAGCCCAAGCCTTTCAGTGCAGTAATGGAGTCTCTTTGTCTTCTGACCATGTGTGCGACTTCACAGACCACTGTGGGGACAACAGCGATGAGCAGCAATGTAAGTGTCATTTTCTTTCCCCCAATTCCAGTTCCCTGTCTCTCCTGAGACAGGAGCTTATGTGGAGCCATGGGGATCCAGCCAGATTTCTGGGCTGTGTATGATTTTACTTCAGATTCTCTCAGGATGAAGATATACTGTTTAATAAATATGATCCATATATAAAAATATCAAATCACTAAGATTTTAACTAGATGGAAATGGTCTTAAAACAATCTTTACTGATTGTAATGAAGCACTAAATAGAATAGAATTTTGGTGTTAATGTTTGACTAGTAAAAGCAAAATTTCAAAGGCAGCCATTAATTCAGTTGCTAAATGCTAGGATGAAAATTATGAGATAAAATACTGGTTTAATATGAAAATTAATTTTAATTTGGACGAGAAATTTTATTTTTACTTATGGGTCACTACTGCTGAGTAAATGACTTATTACATGAAGCATAATGCCAGCTTGGTGTTTAATTCAGAATATTAGGGAATATGATAGACATTCAACTCTGAGCTGAACTATTTGTTGACTCTGTGAACTTGACTGTTCAATTTATTATGAAGGATGGTAAGATAAGAAATAATCTCTGAACAGGTGGGCACATGCTCCATTGCTTATTAAAATAATATTAATGACAGAAACTTACCAAAGGAGGATGTGGAAGGTGATGTGTATGTATCTGACGTTTCCATATATTATAAAATCCTGAAGTCACAGCATACTGTGCAAATGGACTGGTATAATTCTTTTACACAACATCCTTTTGCAAATTACACTTTTTTTTTTTTTTTTTTACAGAAATGCTACAGTTTTATGGTTGGTTCATACAGACAGTGATTGAATTATCAGAACCACTAATTTTTATTATTGTGCATTTTATTATTCACATTTCTTTTTCTCTAATTTTATTCAGATAAAGTAACAGTTGGTGCTTATAGAATCTTTCGTGTTCTTTGTGAAAATACAGCTGTATATTTCATCTTGTCATTGCTTTCCTTCCACATGGCCAGTTATAATTACATCAAAAATGGAGGAATAAGATTAGTGGTCAGTTTTTCTCCTGAAGAAGAAAACATGTTAATGGGTTTTCTACCAGTTTACTTTTTCCATTTGGTTCATATCTAGTCTCTATTAAATACAGAGAACAACCAAGGACAAAGATCCATTTGTATCTGTCCAATTTCCTCCGTAAGGCTAAATCTAGATAGTCTGCCCCATGCTCAGGTCTGTCTGTGAAGCCCTTCTTGTCCTCAGTGGGCAGCAGAGAGCAACCACTCTTGGTCTGACAGGAAGTGCAATGTCCTTTCACCATTAATCTATAGGAAGCTTCGTTCAGCGCGCTTACTCCAATCTCATGGATGGTCTTGCTTCAGGGAAAAGGTTATTGAGGAGAGGGAGAAAGCAGCTGAGTGGCAAAGGTCTCTGCTAGATGAAAACTTTTAATAAGCAAATCTCTGAGGAAGGCAAAGGCAGGGATCTGTCAAATAAACACATTTCATTTTCAGTGTTACAGTGGGAAGTCACCTTTTGGCTTTTTCGCTATTCATTGTCACTTTCTGGGAACGCTCTGCTTTGATATTTTATTTAAAATGTGGACAAGAACCTGGAGATAAAAATCAGAGACATTTTAAAGTGCTAGGTTTCTTTTTAAAATTTTAATTTTGTTTTACATAAAACTACAGGAAGAGTATTGTGAAAGAATAATGGATAAGCAATTTCACTCACAAAAGCTATGATGTTAAGCTTTGTTTGGCTTTAAAAATCTAACTTTATAGTCATGGTACATAGCTATGTTGAAATAAAAATCAGTCTATGACCCTTTAATATCCAAATCCTGTGACCTTTAAAAGAGTCTTTCAGCATGCAAGTCTTTGAGACTTTCCTTAATACAATTGGCAGAACTGAAGTTGAATTTAGATGTCACTGATGTTATTTATATGTTTTGAAATATTTGTGTTCTTATTTTACGTCATGTGAATCTTTCAATTTAGTTTTTTTCAGAATTTTATTCACGAGCACATGGCATTTTCATTATTTCCACCCCTCCTCCCTTTCTTGCCTCCAACCCCTGATGTTCCCCTGCTTTTTTCTGTAATTATTGTTATTTTATGCACACACACACACACACACACACACACACACACACACACACACACGCACCATATTGAGTTTAGTTAGTGTTGCCCTTATGTGCATGTATTTACGGTTGGGTACTTAGGGCTGAGAAACCTATGAGGGAGCTGGCTTCAGGAAGAAACTGACTCTCCTCCCTCTGTAGTGACTAACTGTGGCAGCTCAGCATCTGTGGTTAGGGCCTTGTGAACTTCCCACTCTACATGTTACATGTTCACCACTGTGGTCTTGTGAGGCCTTGTGGAGTTTCTGTGGGGGCAGTATCCATATGCATTGGCAGCAATGTTATATGTATACAGTAGAATATAGTTATATCAATATATAAGAATATCTAATTACCTCTCTCATTTTTTTATTATAAAACATTTGATTTTCCTTTTTGTTATTTTATGCAGTATTGATTGAGGTCATCTTACTATGCTTTAGATCTAAAATTTTTTCTTCTCTCTATCTGAACCTTTGTACCCTTTGAGTAATAAAGCCCTAAGCTACCCCATATTCTAGTAGCGTCATTCTGTTCTCAGAGTTCAAATTCTTGGCTGCCACATTTTGTATTTTCTTTATCTATCCATCCATTGATGATTAGGTGCCTATCTTGACTAATATGCAATAATGGTAAGATGGTGATTTTTGTTTCACACATTGATTTAAATTATTCATATACACACATAGGAATGATATTCCCAGACTATATGGTAGTTGGAGTTTTAGTTTCTGTAGTAATCTTAATAATGGGTATACTAATTTATGTTCTCATAAGTAATGTACAATTTTTTTTTTTGTTTATTTTCTCTTCTATGGTAAATGAGTGTTGAACCTTGGGACATGATAGGCCAATACTCTTTTAAACTTTTTAAAATTTAGTCTTCTCTAAAATATTACATTCTGACGGCAGTTTCCCCTTCCTCTTCCCCTCCCAGTCCACCCCCTACCCAAATAATCCCTCTTTTGTTTCCCTTCAGAAAGGGGCAGGCCTCCCAGGAATATCAACCAAACATGGCATATTAAAGTGCAATAAGTGTAGGTACTTCCCATGATAGTAGAGCTGGAAGAGGCAACCCAGTAAGAGGGAAGGAGTCCCCAGAGCAGGCAAGAGTGCAAAAGACAGCGCCTGCTCACACTGTTAGGAGTCCCTAAGAAGACCAAGCTACAGAACCAGAACATTAGCAGAGGGCCTAGGTCAGACCTATGTTGGCTCCCTGTGAAGGAGAGATAAACCTGTTTTTTATGATCCCAAGTATGGGATCGGAACGGTCTTGTGAGAGAGCAGGTGAGGTTAATCTACAAGAACCAACCACCTCCTGCGGGAGCTTGACTGTTGCCAGCTGGGAAGATCCTGTGAACCAACTCTGGGAGGAGATATATAAATGAGCCCAGAACTGGAGGCGGGGCTTTCTGGAGACTTGGGATAGTTTTTGTCTGTTCATCCCTCCACTTCAAGATGCTCCTAGAGAGAACCGCTTGAGGGAAGGCTTCAGGGCTCTGGTTCCTACTGAGGTTCCAGGTTCTGGTTACTCCAGGTTCCAGCAGAAGAAATCCTGCTGATTATGTCAGGAGAATCGATCCTCAGAACTGATATCCTTATGGTTTTGTTATTCTTTATTCCTCTTTTCCTATTGTTTTGGTTAGTTGGGTTATAAGTGACGTATGTTCGGTTAATAAGTTGTAATAAAATATATTGGTTAAGAAAATTGAGCATACATCCCTGATTGTCAATAAAGTCTAGGTGAGCCCCTATGAACTCTAATTAGTTGATTATGTGGGTTTTCTGTGGTGTCCTTTACCCTTCTGTCTCCTTCAGTGCTGCCTCCTCCTCTTCTTCAGGATTCTCCAAACCCCTCCTCGTGTTTGGCTGTGGGTCTCAGTCTCGGTATCTCTCTTTCTTTTTGAGAAAGGATATCCCTCAGATGAAAGGCCTGCCTTAAACTTGTCATCTGTCATCCTCAGCTTCCTTAGAAGCTAGAGTTACAGACCTTCAGTACCAGTGTAGGTACAGTGCCTCTTTATTCTGTCTATAACAACCAATCTAAACAGGTATGAAACAGTGTTCCTGTGTAATCTGATTCTGCTTGTACCATGTATATGTGTGACTTATTTGAGACATGTCTGTTTAGGTTGTTTTCCAATTTTCTATTTGGATTTCTCTTTTGCTATTGAGAGGTTTTTGTTTTTTGTTTTTTGTTTTTTTAGTTCCTTATGTATTTTGGACATTCTTTTTTACATGTCACATGGCAGGTATTTTTTCTTTCCATGTGAAGATTGGTTCTTCACTTTGTTAATTGCTTCACTTTCTCTGTGGAAAGTTTCCAGTTTGAAGCAGTCCTGTCTGTCCATTATTGCTATTGTTGCTCATGCCATGGGGGCTGGTTCCCTACAAATCATCTTTGTAGTTTCTTCCTTCTGCTAATTTGGTTTTATTTTTCTTGTCCTTTATTTTTTAACTCTTTGAAGTATGATAGTCGATTATTTACTTGAAGCCAATTGTGTATGTGCACATGTGTGGTTCTATATGTGCGTGTACATGTATACACATGTGTGAGAGTGTTTATGATGTGTATATGCATCACTGTGGAAGCCAAAGGTTGATGCCAGGTATCTTCCTCAAGTTTTCACATCCTACTTTTTTTTGACATTATGATTCTCACTGAACCTGGAATTCAGCAATTGCCTAGACTAACTAGCCAGTGAACTGCAGGGATCCTCCTATATCTTATAGTGCTGGGATTTTAGCATACACTGCCATGCCTAGGTTTTTATCTTGGTACTGGGATCTGAGAAAGATCTCCATACTTGTACTATGATCACTTAATCCACCAAGCCGTCTCCCCAGCTGCAAATTCTTTCTTGTTGTTGATTTCTAGACTCATGCTACCGTGACTTTAAAAAGGACTTGCGTTGTTTTTCATAAATTTAAGTTTAATAAGATTTGTAACATAATGCATGGTCCATCTGAGAGCTTGTTTTGCATGTACTTACTTGACATGCTCCATGATACTGCACCCCTCATTGATGCTCAGGTATGTAAGACAAGCACCCGCTCTACTGGCCTTGGCAGATGGCGATAGGTTTTCACTGTTAAATCTAAGCTCGGAATCTGCTACTGAGTGTTCTGACTTTGGTGTAATATGGAGATTGGCCACTACCTGTGTGCTAATATTGAATGGAACTGACCCTGTAAGACCTCTGGCTGGACTCTGTCTCATGCAGTAATACCACTGGGTTCTGATATAGCCTTTGGCAGATCAGAATTTTAAGCTATTTTCCCCGGTTGGACAAAAATATTCTTTGTAATTTGTAGTTGAGCAAAGAAAGTTTAGTTCTGTGTGGGGCAGTGAATATAAAAAAAAAGCCTTCAGGTCACTGCTTAGCCACTTGGGTGAGGTAACTCCAGAAAATGTGTATTTATTTATATTTTTAGTCTGTTTTTGAGATTGCAGTGTAACCACATCATTTATTCCTTCCCTTTCATCCCTCCAAATTCGTGTGTATATCCTTTTTTTACTGTCTTCCAAAATAATGACCTTTTAAAAGTTAATTGATGTTACATCATATATGTATATATATATGTACCTATGTATTCCTGAATATAAGGAGTACATCGACATTTAGATGTAGATGTGCCCTTTCCTTTAGGCCTATGGTGGCATTAATCAGAACACCAAAATTTGGTGCAGACATGTTGTTGACTGTATGGGAAAGGTGGAGATGCCGGGCATTTGGTCTTGGGATGCCTTAAGGAGAGAATGGGGCTGGGTGGGGAACATGGCTTGGGACTCAAGCCTGGTAGACATACAGACTTGCTAACTGCAGACCAATGCAGTGATGAGACTTTGCATCCTGCTACCTTTGTTGGTTGAAAGGGAGTGCAGCCTCTATATTTTCACACCAGTTACTGCGAGTCCCACTACTGTTTCTGCTCTTAATACCTAACTGATGGTTGGTCATCTAGTTGAGATGTTCCTTTGCTACGCATGAAGAAAGACAGGAACGATCCTTCTCTGAGAGGTCCTAGAAGGCTGGGAAAGTGTGCTTCCCGGTTTCTTTGCCCTTGAGTCTGAGGGCATTTCCTGTTTGAGGTTCTTTGCTGGCTTGGGTAAAGGGCAACAGAGAGTGAAACCATTCTTCTAACCGTTTAAATGTTAGATTTCTCTATTGCGCATTTGAAGAAGGTATCTTGGCCTCATCCCCATATCCTGCCGTAATCATGTATGTATTCTTGGTGGACAGTTACTGGAGGGAGCTATGAGGGATACTGGAGTATGATGTTACCCATTATATCACCTTCTTGACATCACTTCTGTGTATTCTTTTCCATATTGACTGGTTTATTACTTTTTAATGGCAGGGCCATTTGAATATACACAAAGATCTCATAGTTTCTTTAGTAAGAATTGCTCACAGTTACTTTCTGTACAAAGGCTGGAATTTGCTTACTTTTTCTTAGCAAAAAATAAAAAGCTCCATAGAATTATTTTATTGTTATAGCTTACATCTAAATCAACCAAAAGACAATAGAGTAGGCTGTTAATGGAAAGTGGAAAAATGGCTCTTGCAATGGGCTCCTCTCACTGGGAAATTCTCAGTTAACATAAAGTTCCAGGAACCATTTTTATACAATATCTTTGACTATGTGTAGGTGACATTAACATTTGCTGTATACACAATCATCTTTAGTTACATTTCATTATTCAAAAGAGAAAGATGTTTTCAGTTAGTCAGGCACTTTATCTTTTCCTACTAGATAATATGGTAAGGATATTTCTATTCCTGCAAGTGTTTTTCAAGTAGGAATTTATTTTCATATTTAGGATTTGACATGAACTATCATGATATTTTGAAGTTATAACTACTTTCTTTTGCATTTTTGCATCAAGGAGCAAGTTTTTCAAAGCATAATTACTGTGAAAATTATAAATGTATATGCAAAAGTAGAGATTATCTTAGTGCAATTTTAAATATAAGAGCTGTAACCAAATAAGGTTAAGTACAAACAGTGTTTCCTCAATAGGACAAGAGGCAACTACTTTTAAGACTAGTTGATTCTTTGAAATACTGCAGTAACAAATGATGTCCTGTGTGGAATTTCCTTTGCTATTGCTTCAGATTACAAAATATTTCCTAAAGCAACTAACAGATATATTTAAAAGTCTAACTGACTTTGGAAATACACCTTAGCCTATCAGGATGTTACAAAGCACATGCGGATTGCATGGCTGAAATAACAGACATTTATTTCTCGTAGGCCTGGAGCCTGATGAGCCATCCAGAGGTATTAGGTTCACTGTCCAGTGAGGACCTTCTTCCTGGTTTACAGATGGTTGCTAAATCTACACAGACCTACTTCTCTATAATGTCTCTTCTTGTTAGAGCACTGTTTGTGTAATGAGGACCCCTGTCAATTATTCTCCACAAATTCAACTATCACATGCCAGTGCACTTGAGATCCAGCACCTCAGTTTGAGGTGGGAGGCACACGTGAGTGTACAGCATGACAGCATTACGCAACGAAATCATCTACTATTAAACATTGCAGGCTTGTGTAAAGCAAATTAGAAAAATTATATACTTTTCATAGTCTTTTGAGTGTGATGCTTCAGACACATGATCAGGTACATTTTCATGAAATCAATTTATATGTTAATTATATTCTTTTACAAAACCCAACTGAAAGAAATTTGGAACATGCAAAAGTATCTTTCAAGGTCACCTAGAAAATGACTAACAATAGATAGAAAGGTATAAGTAAAAAGACTGATGGGAAATACATTTTTTTTGTTGATAGAAAATAATTTCTTGAATAGGCTCATAGCAGTGAACTCTGTAAATTATTCCAGTATTATGGAAAATAATAATTAGAAATATGATTGTTAGAAATAGGAAGTGTGGGAAGTGAGATAGCCGAGTAGGGGAATCCCTGGCCACTATGCTTGGTGGCCAGAGCTCAGCTTTGGAGCTCATGTGCTGGAAAGAGAGAACCAGCTTTGGTAAGTGGTAACTGATCTCTTTACATATTTGATGCCAAGCACATATCCACACATATGCACACAAATGAATAAATTTAAAAAGTTTACAACACTTAAAAAATAGGAGTCATGTTTGTAGTATATTTAATACATAATTGTGGCATCCTAGATCAAATGGGAATTGTTTTAGTTAATAATTTCAGCTGATAAATGTTCAGTACTTACTAATGCCAAGCACCACTTACCACCTTCCTCCCAGCTCTGCATATACTATTTACAATGTATCTAAATAGTAGCAGGTACTACATTGCCCATTTAACTGACTGAAAACAAAACAAAACAAAACAAAACAAAAAGAGAAAGAAAAGAAAAGAAGCCCAAAGAAGGAAAGACAAAACACCAAAACACACAGAACTATGCAGCAACAAATCTGGTATCCATACCAAACTCTGATTCTGTAGCCTCTGACACTAAATACTATCCAATACTGACTAAGGACTGTTAGCAACAGATGTGTATGGGTTTTTTTTCATGAAACCCACTTATCTGTTCCATTGATAAAAAAAATTCCTAAAGTTAAAACACTATTTAAAATAAACCTATAATCTTTGTTGCTTTGAATTATACACTTTTAATATTTTGAAATTATGCTTCATTTATTGTGTGTGCACATGCATGCATGCATGTGTGCATATGACAGTATGTGTGTGTGCATGCATGCATGCATGTGTGCATACAGCGGTATGTGTGTGTGTACATGCATGTATGAATGTGTGTATACAGCAGTATGTGTGTGTGAAAGCCAAAGAACAACTTTCAAATGTCAGTTTTCTTCTACACCACATCTTAGAAATGGAACTCAGGCCATCAGACTTGGGCAGCACAGACCTCAACCCACTAAGTCATCTTATCAGCCCTTTAAGAATCAGTTTTGACAGTCAAAGAAAACTTATACTTCATTATTCTGTGTAATAAATTCTTAGGATGTGTTTGCTGAAGGTCCTTGCCAAGTAAACAACAGAACAGGGAAGTCCCTCTATGTGAAAAGTAAGAAGATAAAAATAATAGTAAATTAGAATATTTAATTCAAAGGTCAAAGGTTCAAAAAAAGCATCATGAGTAAAATTAAAAAATAAAGATGTCTGCAGAATATCTAACAAATAATTCTGCTCCAGGTCCATAAATTTAAAGAAGTGTTCTATCACAGAATTCCTACAGAGTAAGTATTATAAAAAGCCAGGTCATGAGGAAAGAGAAAGGACCACATACAATGAAGTAATCAATCGCACAGGAAATATAAATAAGTATTGAAAGCACAAAGCCATCAATAGTTTTCAAATAAAATAAATATACATAATTCATAGGGAACCCATTGTTGGTAAAGTTATGAGAAAACATATATTACATTATAAGTTCAAGAACATTTTGAACTTTTACTTCTTTGAATGATATTTTTATATTATAATTTAATACATTTACACAAATGTAATTTTTGTAAAAAGAGAAGTTCATACTCTCCAAGTAGTGATTTCATTCTTAGCAATTTCTTCTAAGAATCAAAACAGTTTATATAAACATTATTATCCTTACAACATTGCTAATTACAATAAAGGTAGAGATTACCCACTGTTATATTAAGTTAATGTTTAATAAATCTGGGCACATAGAAACTTTAGCCCTCTTTCAGTCATTTGTCAATTACTATGCTATTTAAAATGAGAAAATACATGTTATATAACTACAAAACAATTACAATCAATACATGCCCTTAAAATACGAAATACCACTGTCTAGATGTAGTACCCGGGAATGTCTACATGGGGCTTATATTTGACTGTTTTTATATAGTTATGTTTCTAACACACATTATCCTACTCAGAATACACAGTATTTTTTAAGATTACTAAATAAGCAGTATTTTTGTTATCGATTCTCTTTATTCTAGGGTCGAGAACAGGCAAGGTCAGGCCCATGCGCCCAATTGCAGGATTCCCTTCTCTCTAATATGTTTCTATTTGTTTTCCTCAAAAATATTGAAATGTTTTGCTTTCCTTTTTGTTGAAGGATGTTATATGGGAATCAGTGTATAGAAGCTGAAGATTTGGTAGTAAATTTGTGTGTTAGAGTTTTGTTAGAAAAGAAGTAAATGTCAAGAAGACACCCATTGGTGCAACAGGGGCACACCTGCCCTTGCTCGCTCCTGCCTACACTTAGGACCTGGCAATTAACCATCAACACACATGCCTTCATGGGTATAAAGAAGTTTGCCTTTTCTTTTTACTTTATTTGAAAGCAGAATGCCAATATTGTGGGTGTGTCCGTGTGTGTGTGTGTGTGTGTGTGTGTGTGTGTGTGTGTTTGTGTGTGTGTTCAGAGTACCATCCCGTGCATGGTTGTCACTAATGTTCCAGCAGTGACCACAGCTCAAGGGTTCTTCTGTGTTGGTGTGTTCTGTAGACACAAACACTAATTATGTAATCATATTGAACAATGCCTGTTTCCTCTTATATTTCTAGTGTTGTAGTTCTAAATTTCCAAAAGGCAATGATCAGAACAAACTGATAATAGGAGATGATGACAATCAAAGGATAATTGCTAAGTTTTCAGGATTTAATGCTGATAAATTTTCAATGAATATTCTTAGAGAATCTGGTGAGAGACAGATGTTGGGAGGATGAATGAGATTCTGTCTTCATTGTCGTCAATAAGATCATGGGATGCTTCCATGTATAAACCCAAGTCTGATTATGTCCATAATGGGACAAACAGATAATGGGCAGAGGACTTAGTGGATGTAATGATAGGTTCGGAGGATCAGGAAGGTCATTGGATGAGAAAAGTCATTATTTTTAAAGGTGTTTAGTTTTATTTTATGTGTACAAATGTTTTGCCTATGTGCATGCACATATGTGTACAGCAGGGATGCTTAGTGCCAGCAGAAGCCCAAAGAGGATTTCAGAGCCCTTGCAACTGGACTCAACTATGGTTTCAAGCTATCACTTATGTGCTGGGATCTGAACCTGCTGAAAGAGCAGTGCTTTTAAATAGGTTGATATTTCTCTAGCCCCAAAGTGTCTCTTCTCTGTCTTTCTGTCTTTTCTTTCTGTCTCTATCTCTATCTATCTCTATCTCTGTCTGTCTCTGTCTCTCTGTCTCTGTCTCTGTCTCTGTCTCTCTCTCTCTCTCTCTCTCTCTCTCTCTCTCTGTGTGTGTGTGTGTGTGTGTGTGTGTGTGTGTATGGTGACAATTATATCAAGTCTGTAATTTCTTCCAGACACCACAGGTATAACCATGAAGTCCACCAGAACACATGGAATGGAGTGATATGCAGAACGACATCATGGAAACATTTCTTATTTGGCTTCATTGAATGCCACAAAGACTGTGGAGAATCATTTCCTTAATTTTCAAAGTTGGAATTTAATTCTGTATTTCTAGGCAAGCCCAGATGAATCACTCTGGTAGATAAAATGTTCAAATAATCCTCATTACTAGATTTCAGAGCTTCAAATGACCAAAGAGAGTTGTAGTTTTTTGTTGTTCTTGTTCTTGTTTTGTTTTGTTGCTTTTGATTGGTTTTCAAGACAGGGTTTCTCTGTGTAGCCTTGGCTGTCCTGGACTCATTTTGTAGACCAAGCTAGACCCAAACTCACAGTGATCTGCCTGACTATACCTTCTGAGTGCTGGGATTAGAGCAGTGTGCCGCCATCACCTGGCAGATAGTTGTAGTTTTTATATTCATAGGAGTTACCTAAAAATATTTAAAATATCCATAGAAAACACTTAAAATTTACTTAGTATTTGACTATATATGTAATTCAACTTAAATAGCTCCATGCACCCATATTGGCCATTCCATTAAAACAAAACAAAACAAAACAAAACAAAAGAACAACTGCCTTTTGTATTTGTTACAGTGTGCAGAATCACTAGTGTAGTCACATTTAATATATCTGAAGATCCTATTGATTTTAGAAGTGAATGGTAATAGTCTTAAAGCTATTATCATAGAAGAATGAACTCATAAGTCACTAGGCTATTAACAATGTGAAGAAGGAGAGAACAAAGGTCAGCAATCTGCACATATAGACGCTTAATGATACTCACAATCCTAGGCTGCAGTTCCTAACTCTACTGCGTTTTAAACAGAAATAGCTCCATATGTTTGAATGCTATTTAAATTTCATGTATCAGTAAACATCAGAGGATTTTATAAAATATAGCAAATTTTCTAAATAAAATTACCCACTAGTTTTAGCTGTTAGAATATGTGCACAAATTTGTCTTAACCTATCTTTCCTTTCCATTAAATTCAAGTCAATTTTCTTTATATATGCTGTATTTTTGTCCCAAATAATTTCTGCAATTTTTTATATTTATCTCATTTTTCTCTCAAATAATTTCAGATTAGTTACATATAAATTACACAAACTGTAGGATGTTTCTGTTAAGGTAGATTAAAAGTGAAAGTGACAAACTGATGTAGATTTAAAATTTTTCCAGACATCTAAGAATTATAAGTGAGTAGTGCAAATACTTTGTCTTAGTTAAAGTTTTATTGCTTTTAAGTGATGGCTTGCGTATACTTTCAGACAAATGTGTCAGGAGCATAGTGACAAGCAGGCAAGTATGGTATTAGAGTAGAAGCTGAGACCTTACACCTAAAATACAAACTGGAGGCAGAGGCAGAGAGAGAGAGAGAGAGAGAGAGAGAG
>OU015749.1:17982894-18000951 GCA_907169655.1 Acomys percivali
GTGTGTGTGTGTGTGTGTGTGTGTGTGTGTGTGTGTGTGTGTGTGTGAATATTTAGCCTCTGATAAAAGGAGACTCTCACACATTATAATTTAAGACAATCCTGAAGACACTTTGCTACATGAAGTAAGTTAGTCATAGAACAAATGCTGTAGACTGGGAACTTCTGGGGTGGTTAGAATTAGAGGGGTGGGTTGTTTGATGAGTCTAATGTTTCAGTGTGATAAAATGAAAAGCATTCTAAAATGTATCACTAAGAGGAAGGATAATAGGCTACCAAGAAGAAACTTGATAGCCTATGATCATACAGAGGGGGAGGAGGTCCCCCTCAGTCACAGCCATAGGGGAGGGGAATACGGTGAAAGCAGGAGGAGGGAGGAATGGGAGGATACAAAGGACGGGATAACAATTGAGATGTAATATGAATAAATTGATAAAAAAGTAAAATAAAAATTAAAAAGATAGTTTAATAACTAGATCACAATAAATGCCACAGGCTTATATGCTTAAAATGATACATTTTAGGTAATTAATATTTTCCACAATACAAACTCAGTAAAGATTATGATTGTGCTCCAAAACTTTTAGTGGGAGATAAAAGGAGATTTGCTGAGTGAGCCTAGGAAAAGTGTGATGTGTGATTTGCTTTTGATGTTTTCTTCCTTATTTCTTTCTTTGCTGGAGTTTTCCTCATTCTTACATTGTGTGCTTTTTTTCTGAGGACATTATATTTTAATGGTTTCCACAGATCTATACTTTCCTGAAATCACACGGAGTTCTGGGTTTTCTGACTTTCCGCACTTTTATCACAATTAAAAACGTATTGCTTCCCATTTGTGCAGAAGCATGACTGAAACTATCTTTAACAATTTGATATGTGTTTAATCATGTGGTAAAAGGGTAACTTTACAGGAGATCTTCATGGATGCTTGTTCACAAGATAATTAGGGCTTCCAGGAAACCTTTGAAAACAACATGGAAGCATCTCCCTCTTTTACTCATGTAGTCCTGGCCTTTGTGGTCAGAAAAGTAAAAGCAAAAAGATGAGATTCATAAGATGAAAAGAACACAAAGGAGTCCTACAAAATACCCATGTACTTTGCTGTTCATTATGTTGTCCAAATGTGATTTAATCTACACAATGTATTGGCAGCTGTATTAACAGCAGTCTACTTAGTAGCAGATTTTATTATAGCAAATAGCTTCAGATTTAAATGCTAAGTCACATATTGAATTCAAAAACCAAGCAGCCACAATTCTATGAAATTTACAAAAATGGCTTAAATTGTGCAATTCTATACTCATTGCAAAATGAATACTTATGAAAAATTTGGATGCCTTTGAATAATCCAGTAGCTCATGATTGCTTTTTTTCAAACAAAATTAGTTGAAAATAAGTGATGATTAGATTCATTTTATAACAAAAGAACCCCCGTTGAGACCATTCAGAAGTAAGAGATGTCTTATTTAGCCATTTTTCTTTAGTTTTAACATGCTGAGAATCATCATTACCTCCATGTGAAAAAGAGGGAAGAGCTCTGCAAACAGATCATCAAGTCAGTCATTGTAGTGAACATAGTCTCTGGTATTAACCAATGTTTGTCACCTCTGAGGATGTGTACACGGTATACATGATTGTTGAAATATGGAGATTAAAAAGTTTTGAATTATGGATCATTGTAAAAACTGTTGGGAACCAAAATTTAATTTGAAAAATGGATACAGACTTATGCAAATGCATGCAGAGTAGAGTGGATAACCCACAATTTTGTGCTGCTTAATGACAAGGATATGTCGTGAGAAACATACTGGTAGGTGATTTCATAGTTCTGTGAATATCCTAGCATAGAGTTGCATAACTTAACATGTTATAGTCTACTGTCCATATGTAATGTGGCTAATTTAAACAAGTGACGGCATAATTTAGTTCAGTTTTTGTGCAACCACATAACCTAAATATTTCAAAGGCCGTAGAAAATCATGAATTTTACTTGACACAATTCATAGATTAATATAATTTTTGCTTTTAGCTATAATGTCAACTGTCTACAAAATAGTGGTTCCATTAGGTTGGGTAGAATTAGTGATTTTTTTTTTCAGTAACTTTAATAAAAATAGGACAGGAAATTAAACCAATTAGTCCTCAGAGTAGGACTTTAGGAACTGGAAGCAACAAGTCATGCTCCCAATCTTGACCCATCACTCAATAGCTGTCTTAATTTATTAAAGTTACTTAATATCTAGAAAGCATCATCTCATCTTCCCCTTCTTTATAATGAGAAAAAATTGCTAGTTTCATGACTCTCCTGAGGATATAAACTGTTGTAGGGGGATTAGAGTAAAACAGATGCTCTCAGCGAGCACTGAAGATTCGTGCTAGTGTAACAGAACCCGCTCTTCAGCAAAATCTTTCAAAATAAGGTAGTTAGGAGTAAAGGTGATAAAACACAGCATTGGTAAAAGACACACTTTTATATTACCTTTTCATTCTCATAAACGATATCAAGAGAATGCACCATATACATAGCTATGACTACGTCATATTTTCATCTGAAAGTCACTAAATGAAAATTATGTTATTTGGTACTGAGTGGTCAGGCATTATCTGGAAGCCAGCAAGCATATTTACTTCCACCGAAAGCCAGAGAAGAAAGGCACTCAACAAAGAGCAGTCTCCGGCAGAGTGAAGGCCTACAATCCAGTTAAGGGCATTTGAGTTGGTAGTTTAAGGATAAGCATCACTATGGTGCTTACAGGCTAGCAAGGGACTATTTGCATTGGACAACTTTAATTTTCAGTTCATGACATTTCTTGATGTTGCATACTAGAATAAAGAATACTAGTCTACACATTTTTAGAAAAAACAAACAAAGAAAAACCCAAGTTCTCAAATCATTCTGTGTCTCCCAAAGTTCTTCAATCAGTTGCATCTGAAGGGGAAGGGAACTCAGAAATGCCATGCTAAAAGCAACAATGTTTACCCCAATGCTCGGAGTCAACCAAGAACCAATGTCTAGTTCCAAAGACACATTCCATAGACAGTTGACTTTTATGGAGGCTAGTGTGATTGCTCTTTTGAAGCCTGAATTCTATTGTAACCAGCTGGCAGGCAAATCAATACTCAGATGAAGATGTAAATGTCATTGTAACGCTCATGGTTTGTGGTATGCCATGGTTGTAAAATACTGCTGTGTGTATAACGCTATTAAAACCTCACAGTTTGAGTGAGGCAGAGTGAGCTGTTGATAGTCTAATCTTACAAGGGAAGGAAAAGCTTCCTGTGGTTGGAAGACTTTGGTCAAATCACTCAGTTAATGGACCCTCAAATTCACAGAATATCCCAAGACCTCTGGCTCTCTGGGACACTCTTTCCCCTTGAGTTCATGAAGTTTTGCGCGTTGGTAGTTTATTAGAATGTCATGTACAAAAGGGTTTGCTTTAGTAGAGTTAGAGCAATGCAACCCTTTCTGTTAGTTCCTTTCTGTTAGGCTTTCTTAATCTAAATCTGGAGAAAGTAAGGTGTGAAAAGTAATTTTTTTTATTGCTTGTTAGGCTGGAGTTATAGGAGATGTGACTTTGAGGATGGGTTCTGCGACATGACACAGGATCAGAGCCTACTGCCTGGCTGGACAAGAAGAAATGGAGTGGCTGGTCCTTCACTTCCATTCTGGGACCACAATAGCAACGTATCAGGTAAATATTTTGAACCTTATTTCTTTCTTTAGTTACATAACACATTTTGTGGTCTACCCAACTGTTTCGTCAAGTAATGCATGCTTTTTTTTTTCCCATTTAAAATGATATCTCCAATTCTATCCCTTTTTTCTGAATGTAGACTGATTTTCTGTTTTATGGTCAAATTTACTTCCACTGTGTATATATACCACATTTTAAAATAAAGTCACCATTTTTGGGTTCTTATGCCTGTATTATAGCTTGTCTATTGTTAATAGTGCCTCAGTAAGCTGCTATTTAGGCGTCTATAGCTATTTTACTTCTATTTCTTTGAGTATATATTCATACAGTATATAGCTATGAATATATCACTTACACTTTTAACTGTTTCTAGAACCCTCATTCTGATCTCCATTATGACCAGGTTCATTTGTGCGCTTGAACATACTATGTTCCTTCTAACTTTTGTTTCCTTATTGAACTATCCCTTATTTTCCCCTGTGTAACTGATTGGAGAAGTAGTGTCTTTGTTGACATTTTTATGTGAAATGTATGTATCATTTAATCACTTAAAATGTTTATAGTTGTGAATGTTGCACATCAAATTTTCATGATTGAATCCTGGCAGCCCCAACACATGTGTATTTAGCTTACAGTTGGGATGGTGAAAGCTCTTTGAACCCTTTAGGGAAATTATGAATCTGAATAGTTAATACAACACAGATTGTGATAGTTGAATGTGGTTAGTTTTGGCTGGACAAGTTTCAGCTCTGGTAGTGCTTGCGTAGTCAGAATTATTAGAAAGCTTGTTGGACTTCTCTCTCACTTTTGGGCTATCTATGGGGGTTGAACTATCATTTAGTTCTTTATTCATTACTTGCAAAACTTTATTCATTCTACATTGGGTGTTTAACTTACATTGCATAATTTATTACCTTACATCAGAATGAGCAAAATTCAACTCCATTCATGCCTTCAACTATTCTGTTTTCACACACTATGAACAAGATTAACACATATTCTTGTGTAATTAAAACCTTTTTTTAAAAAGAAATAGCTGGTACTTTCCTTAATAAGTATGATAAAATATCCAGTTATGGATCTTACCATGGAAATAATTTAAACCAAGCAAATACTCAAGGTTTATATAAACATAAATGTTAGACTTGTGGATTGAAATGGTCTTCTTATTTCTTAGCTCGTTTTATGTCTTAGTTCTCTGAATTTTAAGAGCAGAAATAATGGTACTAAATTTGTAGAATTAATTTAAGAACAGGATGGATTTGAGAGCTAAGTGACACATTGTTATTGAAGTTCATCATAGACTGATAATCAAAATCAGCAGATATGCTCATTGCTGAGTGATGTCCGTATTATTAGAGAGATGCAATTTCAAATATTTTGACTATGATGTAAAATACTTGTGTTTAGAATTCTTAGTAATCGTTAGTGACAAACTAACTTTATTGGAAGAAGGAACCAGTTTCACAAATGGGAACAACTACTACTGCAATACAGTGAGGTTATTATGGGTTTAGACATAGAGATGTTGATACTGACTGACTTTGCTGGTGAGTTGGCTTTTTTTTTTATTGCAATGTTTTACAAATTATTTATTTAGAAGATTTCTCTTTTGGTACATTTCCCTTACTCTTCATTGTACTCAGCGGCTCTTACATGTGTATGTTTATTTTTTCCCAACTTTATTTGCTGGCGTAGTGGCTGCTCTTTCTCCAATAGTATATTATTTACTCTTATACCACCCCACTCTGCATCTTGAGCTAGGTATCCTCAGAAGCTCTAAACGTGCATTGTTCTCTTTTTGTTTTTTAACTCTATTTCGTTTTCTGTTTTTTTTTTTCCAGTGTTAGTGATTTTTATAGTCTGGCGGATGAGATAAAATGGGGCACTTTATCCAAAAATGATGCTTTTAAATGTATCACATGAGTAGGTTTAAAATTCTTTGGAGTCAGAGTAGAAAACATCTTGACAGTGCCCATCAACTGGCTGAACAGGCTCAGCTTTTTCCATTTTAAAATGTGATGATGATATTACAAAAGACGCAGGGAAAAGAGGCCAGTGATCCCCTGGGTAACTGACTGAAGTCTGATTTTAATAGCACTCATGAATCATTTATAAATACAATTAATATTAAGTTGTGAATTGTCCCTAGTAGTAATATTAAGTAAGGAACTGTTCTGACTTTAGATATTAACTACTTGAAAATATTTATTAAAAATATCCTTAGAATCTTGTCTCCATTTCAAAATCCTTTTTTTTAATTTAATTTAATTTTATTTTTTAATTAATTTATTCTTGTTACATCTCTATGGTTATCCCATCCCTTGTATCCTTCCATTCTCCCCTCCCTCCCATTTTCCCCTTATTCCCCTCCCCTATGACTGTTCCTCAGAGGGATTACCTCCCTCTGTATATGCTCATAGGGTATCAAGTCTCTTCTCAGTGACCTGCTGTCCTTCCTCTGAGTGCCACTAGGTCTCCCCCTCCAGGGGACATAGTCAAATGTGAGGCACCAGCTTGATTCATAAAATAACGGCATTTTTTATTAACTTGCTCTTGAAATAATTTGCCAGTTCATCAAAATAAAAATTTTCATCATGCAACCAATGACTTGAGGTTTTAGAAATGGGCTTGAAATATCTATTAAAGGATTAAACTATCACCCTAGCCAGTATTTGAAATGCAATAACGTTCAGGGTCAGAAATGTAAGTGTAGTATGTATCTTTGAAGCATACTGCATTATATTTGGATAAAGTAGTATCACTCTAGGGAACTTAAATACATTTTTAATGGCAATATGACTACAATAGAGTAACTATGTACTTGTGAGTCAGTGGATCAGGATGTTTGCTATGAGAATGTGTTTTTTAGAAATGTCAGAAGCTACACGTATCATTTTTCACCAACATGACTGACTGCCTGTGGGAAATCTATGAGGACACAAACAACAGACAATCCAAAGTGGACAAGAAAAATCCCATGGGAGACATGACCTTCCTCAGGGAAGAGCACACCAACTGGCTACCCAATACCACATAATCACCCTGAAAAAATATATATACATATGACATTATGTAGACCAAAGCAGTTATATTTAGAGATAAATATGTATATACATATATGCATGGATCAACAATTAATGGGGGAAAATGTCATGATTTAAAAGAGAGCAAGGAGCAGCATATAGGAAATTTGGAGGGAGGAAAGGAAAGGGGAAATGATATAATTACGTTATAATCACAAAAATAAAAAATATTCACAAAGAGTTTAACTAATTCTAGAATTTGAATTATGTATATACTTTTTGTGTTTTTTAATTTAATTAATTTTTTTACTTTTACATATACATTTATATTATTACACATATATACAATAAACTACGTACAGCAAGAAGGACCCAAAACAATTAGGAATTATATAAATGTTACATTTATAGTGTTTAGCCTATTTGTATTTGGCAACCTTGGAGAAAACATTTTTCCTATCTTGGTGAGTCTGCAACTCTGAATGTAAATCAATATCTATCATATCTCATCTCTATCAACCTACAAACTTCTAGCTAGACCTAAAAACATCTTAATCCCTAAACAACTAAGCTTAATTGTAAAAATAAACTATCTGGTCTTCAACACCATCAGCAACTTGAGGAGGAATAAAATTAATTATCTGGAATAAAATAATAAGGAATAATAAAATAAAAGGAATAAAATAAACAGCAAGTGCAAGTAAGTAGAAATGAGAAAATGACTTGATTTTTGACTAAGAAGCCAAATCCATTCAAAGGAGAATTACAGCATCTTCAACAGATGATGTTGGTCTAACTGGATGTCTACATGTAGAAAACTGTAAATCGACCCATATTTATCACCCTGCACAAAACTAAAGTCCAAATGCATTAAAGACTTCATCATAAAACTAGACACACTAAATCTGTTGGAAGAAAAAATAGGGAAGAGCCGTCAATTCATTGACACAGGAGACAACTTCCTAAGCAGAACACCGACAGCTCAGTCTCTAAGATCAACAATTAATAAATGGGACCTCATAAAACTGAAAAGCTGTAAGGCAAATGACCCTGTCAACAGAACAATGTGACAGCCTGCAGACTGGGAAAAGATCTTCACCAACCCTACATATGACAAAGGGCTAATATCCAAAATATACAAAGAACTCAAGAAATTAAACACCAACAAACCAAATAACCCAATTAAAAATGGGTTGTAGAACTAAACAGATAATTCTCAACAGAGAGACATCAAATGGCCAAGAAAACACTTACAGGTGCTTTTACAAGGTAGAATATACAATCTCAGGAGATGGCTCTGCAGTGGAGTGCTTGTTGCTTCTCCAGAGGGCCTGAACTCCATTCCTTACATGCACATCAGGCAGCACACAATCACCTATCATTCTAGCTCCAAGGGATCTGATATCCTATTCTGGTTTCCACATGCAACACACACAGGCACATACTTAGACAAACACATATACACATAAATTTTTAAAAAGAAATCTTAAAAAAATGCATAATTTACTACAAATATAAAATGTAAAGGCTATCAAAATAAAAAAGTCACTTTTAAGTTCCAATATTTTTATTCATGTCATAGATTATGGTTTTCTTATTTGAGAATGCCTTTATATGATGATATTAGATATATTGTCACTATGTTCAATTCTTACATGGGCTAAATCCAGATATTTTGAAAAATGTACAATATCAAACAACATTATATTATTAAATTTTTTGTAGTGGGCACATCCACTATATCTCTATCTCTATATCTATCTATACATATACATATATATGATAACTCCAACAGATAGTTTTATTTGTTTTAAATAATATTAAAGTTATTCTTAATAATATTTGCTATATAAGATATTCCTTTCCCCTTTTAAGTACCTGTCTGTAACATTTCTTTTAAGATGAGAAGTTTTCTTTAGTATGGCATGGGAGGTACTTCTGCTGATGACAATTTTTTTATTTTGACTTAATTATGAAAATATACTGTTAATGGATTTGAAATTTTTCATACTCTTTAAGAATATTTTAGTGGCTTAAAATGTTCTCCACTTCTGTTTTTTTTTTTGTGTGTGTGTTGAAATTCACATATTAAATAACTTCTTTTGTTACATATTGCATGTCTTTTGATTTTACAAATGGTATTCTAAACTTTTATCCTTCCTCTACTAGTTAGGCTCCTTTAATATGAAACATTTCTTTTGGCAGTTTTGGAGAGTGTTCATGTACTGTCTATTCAGATATGACTCATGCCCCATACATTCTCCCCTCCTCTCCTTGTGCTTCAGTCATAAACACAGTGAGTGCACATATAATATTTTTTGATGACATTATTTTCTTCTCATCCCTAAGTTAGATGCTTTCCATAAACCTAATTTCAGTTTTGTGATAATGTTTTTATTTTTTTTTATAATTTTTTTTATTTTTAATTAATTTATTCTTGTTACATCTCTATGGTTATCCCATCCCTTGTATCCTCCCATTCTCCCCTCCCTCCCATTTTCCCCTTATTCCCCTCCCCTATGACTGTTCCTCAGAGGGATTACCTCCCCCTGTATATGCTCATAGGGTATCAAGTCTCTTCTCAGTGACCTGCTGTCCTTCCTCTGAGTGCCACTAGGTCTCCCCCCGCCAGGGGACATAGTCAAATGTGAGGCACCAGAGTACTTGAGAAAGTCAAATCCCTCTCTCCACTCAAGTATGGAGACTGTTCTGTCCATGGGCTAGATCAGGGTAGGGGTTTAAATTTTACCGCCTGTATTGTCCTTCAATGTATTGCTAAAACCACACAATTTTTTTTTAAATCAAACATGTTTGAATTCTAAAATTGGTCTCACATTCTCTTTAGCTTGCTTTGCTTAACTATAATAATAGTTTTGTTACCTTCTGCTGACAGTATTTTCTTTATTACTGTATATTCCTGAATTGTTAAATAACTATAGATTACTTCCTTGAGCATTAGATATAGTAATAGTAAAGAGACTCTGGATGTAGTATTCTCATAATTTCCAGAAAATTGTTGTGATTTTTTAAAAGCTGATGAGTAACTTATACAAATGGAAATATCCATATTGTCCTGCTTTTTTAAAGTTAAACTGAGCAGCAATTTAAATAAAAATTTAGGTTTTTTTCCCTAGTCACTGGAACTGTTCCCTATACAAGGCAAATGTCATTTTATCCATGTGGATGGCCAAGATTTATTTTTTATTAACCTTGTTTTATTATTTGACAATTCCATACAAGTATACAGTGATATATGGTCATATCTAACCCATTTCACCTCCAGTGCTTCATGGATCACCAACACATTCTCATCTTATTTCCTATCTTTGTTTTGTGTGTGATTATCTACTAAGTTCAATTTATATATCTCATATATGTTTAATGTAAGAACATCTTCCCCCGAGAACACTATCAACTGCCACTATCTCCTCTGTTAGGAGTTGGGCCTGGACAGCTCCTCCTCTTCTATGCTGGAATTTTAGTTAGCTTAATTAATCTTGGGTAAATCTTGTTCAAGTAACCCCAGCTCTATGTGTTCATGAGTTCAGTAACTATGTCGTCTACTGAAGACAGCATTTCATAGCACTCTTCCCCAACCTTCAGCTCTTTTCATCTTTTTCCACCCCTCTTGTGATGTTTCTGGATCCTTGTTAGGGGGTAGCCTTGTTGATAATGATGTTATATTTGATGTACTTGCAATTTTTTATGTGTTTTTGCCAGTTACTAGTTTCTGCATTGGTGGCTGTCTAATGACAAAGAATCTTCTCTGACTAAGGTTGAAAGCACTCTAGGGATTTAAAAGTCAATTTGGCAACATGACCACTTAGCAAAATAACAATAACATATTCTGCCATCGACCTTATGCCCTCCCAACCATGAATGTTAAAAAGAATTACTGGTTCTTATGAGTTTCACATCATGTTTCCCAATCCCAGTCATCTCCCCTTCCCCTTGTACCCTTTTTTTTTACCCTTTCAACTTCTCCCCAACAGAGGAAAAGTAAAAACTCTCATTGTAAACATTGTAATGTGTCACAGTATGTCACATGTATTCTACTATCTATCTCTCCCATTATATTTTAATTGGATTATGAGATGGTAGAATTTGTGTGGGTTTTTCATGCATGCTTCCTTTGGGTTACCCCTCCACCGACCATGTGATCCCCATGATAATTCCATGATCTTCACTGCTTAAGCCTTTCTACCCCTATATGCCACACCTGCTATCTTCCTCCCTTAAGGCAGCTTTTCCCTAAATATTCCTTCCTACTTTTCTGACTTCCTCCTGTTTTTCATAGATCATAAGACACCTTTATTCTTGATCTCTTTGTAGAATTCTGTTTTAGTGTCCACATTGCTTTGCCCCTTCTTAGCTTTCAGCCAGCAGCCTCTCTATTTAAGTTTTAGGCATACAAATGACATAAAATTGCACCGGATCCTTATGATAGTGTCTGGAGAAATTTCATTTGTTCTCAGTGTTTGCTATACTTAAAAATAATTACACCTCTGTTGTTGATGTTCAGATGTATCTTAATGTTTGAGCTTTCAGATTTTCTTTTTCTTTTCCCATACTCGTTTTATTATCCTCTCACACAATACATCCCAGCTGCAGTTTCTCTCCTTCATTCTTTTCTCTCCCCTGTACTATAGTCCCCTTCCCCCAAGATCCACTCCTCCTCCTCCTCCATTTCCTTCAGAAGAGAGCCGGCCTCCCAGGGGAATCAATTGAAATGGCACAAGAAGATGCAATAACATTAGGCAACAAACACTATCCTATAATGAAATCTGTTTATCTCTAGGTGTTTCATTGTTGTGAATCCCAGCACCTCTCAGTCTTCCTCATGCTGCCCCATCCCGCCCCCAGGAATGAAAATAAACATCCATACTTTAGGACTAGGAAGTTTGCATGATATAGATAGTGGGTTGGATTATTTTACCATGAAGAATTTGTGGAAGAATGGGGAGGAATCCCCTGTGATCACTATATAAATCATGCTTCTGCAGCTTTATAGTGTGAATAGCTGTTTATATTGAAATCAGGAAAATGAATGATGATTTATTAGTTTCCATATTATTTCAAAATCTCTTTATTGAGCATCTCTATTATGTTAATACTGCTCTAGAGCCCAACAGTACAGTGGAAAATAGCATAGCTCTTGTCCCCAGTGAACTTTCAATCTACTGACATAAAAGAAACCTTATATTTGTGCTTATAAACAAAAGCAAAAAATTCCATCCAGCAGCCATCTTCTTCTGGCTTCATATGTGCATTTTAAAATTTACAATGAGACAAAGTTTTAGTCTGTTTGTAAATATATGTGTCGAGCAGGTGTTGTTTGGCAGCCTCAATATTGTTTTCAACGCAATGAAATTTCAGTCCAGTGAATGATCTTTTCTAGGTGTATGCTTGCCTTTGTTTAGGGATTCTCTTTCTGTGGCTGTATTATCTGTGTCCCAATTAGTGTGTGGAAATGGAGCTAACTCATACAGAAGGACTTAGAATGACTCTGTTCCACTAAGAACTTAAGAATTTAGGCAGTGGGATCTGTGAGGTAGCTCAGAGGGGAAGAGCACTGGTCATGCAAACCTGGGACCCTGAATTTGACCTTCAGAACCTAACATGGAAGCAGGGAACTGAATGATATTCAGTGTCCATCACACTTGTGCTGTGGCAGGCATGCAGTTGCTCAGAAATCACAATAACAACGAATAAACATTTAAAAATAAATAAAACAGAACTTACTCAGTCAATGAGATTTGCCAGTAGACAATTTTTTATCCATGAGTATGTTCAATGAACAATGAGGATTTTATGTCTGACAGAATGGCATTTTAGAAATAGAGGGGAAAGTATTTTTACTATTCCTCTAAAAAGAAATGAATAATAATTATTGTGAAATGTTAAAAATTCAGTATAATTAGTATACGGTATTAAAATATACACCCATTATGTTTGTTTTAAATGTGAAGTATAGTCAGCAATATAAATTAATTATATCCTGATTCCATGTAATGATCATCTTTATTATGCTATTATTTATGATTCATCTGGACTTCGCTTGAAAGAGGATATCTGATTATATAGTAGTTCTTTCTTATCGATAATGGATACATTCCAAGAACCCAGAGGGTGACTGAAATGGAGAAACACTATTGATTGCACATACATGCAGATCTTTGAAAGAGTAACAACAATAATGAAACAAAGTCATATACCATTTTATATTATTTTTCTGTTCCTGGGATAAAATAAACTTCAGTTTTAGTTTATTCATAGTTCAAGTCAAAGTCCTGAGTGGAGGGAAAGCTGGGGAGCAGGAACCCAAAGCCACTGATCATCCTACCCCCACAGTCAGGAGGAGCGAGCAATGGATGTCTGTCTCTGTCTCCTTTCAATCCAGTCCAGGACTCACCCCATGACATGATGACGCTTATGTGGGTTGGGTGGTCCTACCTCACCTGGTATAATCAAGATCCCCCCCCAACACACAGACATGTTGCACAGCCAATCTCTCAGATGACTCTCAATTTTTTTTTGATTTGACAATTCGTATCTACCACCATAATAAATGCTGACTAAAATTGCAAGTGTTTAATACTGGAATTTTCTACCTGATATTTCTGTTGCTTAGATTACCATGAGTATCTAAAGCTATAGACTGAAAATCTTGGCTAAGGGAACTGACTATTTGAATGAAATCTCGTTCTTAGAAAAAAGTACAAATAAAGTGTATGGTAGAATGAAAGTGAGTGCTTTTCCACCTGTCTAGATTTCAGTGTGATATTGCATGGTTTTTAAAGTTAAAAAACTAAAATAACAATGACATATAGGTACATATATGTACTTATATTAATATATGTTGTACTTATATTAATATATGTTGAAATTCTACCCCAACTGAAAAGTTTTTATTGTTTAAATCTATTTTCCAAGACACTATGGTAAATACTCTGGCCTGTAAAAAGGCTGTTAATGTATGTCATCATATCATGTTTTAAAATTTTTAGAAACATTTTTATATACATATATGTAGGTGCTTATGGTGGCTACAAGGAGTCATGAGGTCCCCTGGAACAAAACTTATGGGTGTTTTGTGAGCCACTCAAATATAAGTGCTAGAAACGGAATCCATATTATTTGAACAAGTTGGAGATAGTTTAGACTTCTGAGCCATGTCTCTGTCCTGCCAAATATTTGTCGTTGATTCCTCTTCAGGATTTGTGTTGTGGAATCATGCAAACACTTATATATAGAAAGAGGTAGTGGGATGTTCTATGGGGTTATACCAAATTGCTCCTGCACCAGAACCAAATCTGATTTTGAAAGGGCGAGGGCTTTTGAGAAAGAACTTTAAATGTATATTTCAATGGTCAAAGCAGGAGCAGAAATGACAGGTATAGTGAAGAACCATGTGAAGGAAGGCCTACCTGGGAGAAAGTGTTCATCTGTTTAAGAGAGACCATAGAAGTAAGCTATAAATAAAATGTTATTTTTGAAAATCAAGATTAGACTATTGTATGTATGTATGCATGCATGTATCTATCTATGTATGTATGCTGAGGATGTCCTGTCTTATGTCACATGAACGCTACTGATTTTGTCACTGCTACTGTTTCTTTATTTCATTTTCTCTTCAGGAACCGAACTCCTTCATATGTGACAGCCTCATGTGTGCCCTACCTATTGAGGGATGATGGTAGCTAAGGAGTACCAAAGTATTTCAAGGGCATGAATATTTGGAACTTAACAATACCTTCTGCCTCAAGTAGTCCTTTGGGGAAAGCTTAAATTTCTACCACAAATTTAGATTGGCAAGCTAATACTATAAGCATGTGCACATTGAGTATGTTTACATAGTTGAAGAGAATAAATGACATGGGGTTTTCAGAGTTCCCCAGCAAACTTGACAGCCATTGCATATCAGATAATAGAACATCACTTTATTTTTCCATTTGTTTTTATTTCAGTTGAGGTATGTATCAATGAAGGTTTTAGATACATAAATTAACTAATATAATATCAATATAATGCCATTATATAACCTTAGTAATCAAACTGTCAAATAACTTAAAGTATAAACTTAATTTGATAGCTAAAAATGATACATACTTTGATTCTTTATTGAAATGTAGAAATATTTCTCTGTATAATTTGCTTTGTTTTGTTATGAATTGTATTTTTATGAACATATGTGTTGTTTACATATAAATTTATTCAAATTAATTGAGTCATAAGTATAAAACAATCATACTCAGTGGAAATATATAAACTCAGTAATAGCATATTGTAGTGAATACAATAGAAAATTTAAAATATTTGCTTTTGAATGATACCCAGCAGGGAATTAGAATGAAACTCTGTCAAATATGGTAGCAGGGACTGTTGCCAGTCAGATTGGTAGGAAGAACTCAGGAGGTGTCAATTGTCTGCCTGTATGCTCAGAGACAGTCATAAACACCCACTTGAATTCCCCACACCCTATCAAGAAAACATAACAGCAATACACAATATTTAGCCCCTGTAAACTTGACCAATACCTTGAATCATAGCATAAGGTACAAGAAAAATAAATAGTATCTCCCTGGCCATGGTTAGCAGAATTTTAAAGATTCCCACTTCAGCAAGATTCTTATGCTGCAGTTATGAAATCAAACACAGGTACTGCTGTGAAAGGACTTTGTAAATATAACTAATATCATCATTTAGTTGACTTTAACATTAGGAAATTATCCTTGGCAACAGAAGTAGGCCAAAAGTAATCAGAGGAGCCATTAAAAAGAGAAGAGAAAGATGGGAGAGAAAAAGTAGAAGGGAGCATCTGGGAGACTGAAGGTTCACAAGCCTGAGAACATGCAGTGGTGGACGTAAATACAGATAGAAGAAAGCATAAAAGGAGGGTGGGATAGCCTTCAGAGGTGGAGCACCGCATAACAGCCAGCAGATGAAGAGGGGCATTCAGAGGTGGAGCACCGCATAACAGCTAGCAGACGAAGAAGGGCATTCAGAGGTGGAGCACCGCATAACAGCCAGCAGATGAATAAGGGGCCTTTGCCTTATGCCTGCAAAGAACAGAATTGTGCTGACAACATGCTAGATTTGAAGGCAGATTCATCCCCTGAGCCATGAGAAAGAAAGACAGCCAGCGCTTTAATTTCAGCATTTTGAACATCTAAGCAAAGACTCAACTAAGTCCCCCTGTGTCTTGACCTGTAGCCCACAGGAATGGTGAGATAATACATCTGTGCTATTCTCAGCCACTAACTGCAAAAGTAGATTGTTACCACAGTAATGAAAATTGAGGGCTGGCAATGGCTGAGAGGCATACCTACCATTTTCAAAGATTTTAGGGAAAGAAAGTTTATAATCTTTTGATTATCCATTCATGCTCATAATTAACTTTTCAACATCTATAATGTTTCTTTTATTTGGTACAGCAAAAATAAAATATACATTTGAATTGTGGAGTCTTGTGTTCTTGGCTCCACCTGAACATTAATTAGCAGATTGATTTTGTGGCAAACCCATGTGTTGTCTTTTTTCCTTTTACATGGTACAATTCCTCCAGTTTTTTTCATTTAATATCCACATTCTTGTCATAATTTCCAATGCCTTTATGTTTAAAACATGTCCAATATTAAGGGTCAGTGTCTGCTATTTCTGTTTCTCTAGTTTTTATAACAATTCAAAACTCAGAAGACAAGGAAGACAGGGTAATGGGGGGGGAGTATAAGGAGCAATTAATAACGTGAAAGAACTTTGATAAGTAATATGGATATATGCGAAAACAATTAAAATGGAGGAGTTGCACTGTAGCAGAGCTACAATGCCCTCACTAGATACCAGAGACTAACAAATGAAAAAGCTGAGTGTCATAAGTGGGTTACCTCTTTTGGAGTTGTTGATGAGTGAAGTACAATAGCCCCTTAAACATTAGCCCATTGCCAATGCTACTAATTAATTTTCAGAACTTGCCAGTAATAACCCATTGATGAGGATAGCACAAAGTTGAGCCATGGGATATGGATAAGTCAAACTGATAGTTATCTGGAAGTTTTATATCCCCTGGAGATTCATAATGCTGGAGGGTGCTGTACATACTACTGGAAAAGAAAAGTATCCATCAGTTTTACAGAGATACACACTCTGAGAGCTACAGTAATACATGGCCATCAAGGCATGCCTGCGGTTGCAATAGTGGTATGGACAGCATAGGGGGTAACCAACCACTTCATGCTTGAATTCAAATTGCACTGCAGAAATGAAATCCATATTTAGCTCCAATATTGGGGCTACGAACCTGTGGCTGGTCAGGCCCTGCACAAGAACCTACTACTATTATTTACACAAACAGACACATTATTAAAACAACTCTTAATGACAAAGCATTATACCCATAGATTAACATATTAATTATTAACCTCTCAAACATCATCAGAGAAGCTTATATTTACAATAGATAGTGATTAACATAGAGACTTCAAAGTGCTCAACTCTAAATGGTTATCTATATCACAACCTGTTCTCTCCCAGCTCAGGAATCATTATGGAAGATGGGATTTTCATGGTTTTCCTAAGAATGGCCCTCGCAGGATCAGATATTTATACTTTGTTCTCAATATGTGGAATTTTCTGGGAAGGATTAGGAAATGTGGCCTTGTTGGAGATGTGTCACTGGATATAGGCATTGTAGTTTCCAAAGTCCTCTACATACTTAATTCTCTTGCTCTTTCTATTACTTTCTTCCTCTATCCCTCTTTCTATGACCCCCCCCCGTATGTGTGTGTGTGTGTGTTTGTGTGTGTGTGCATGCCTGTGTCTCTCTGTCTGTATCATCATGGCCAACATGTATGTTCTCAGCTACTCATCCAGAGCCATGCCTGCATACATACCTGCTGCTATGCTCCCCATGATGGTTATAGAGATACTGTGTCAAAGTGTATCCAAGTCCTCAATAAAACCCCCCCTTTTATAATTTACCTTCATCATTGTGTCTCTTCAGAGCAACAAAAAAGTAGCCAAGTCAGGACATAAAGAATATTAAGAGCAAGAGGTTGTAGATGACCACAGTGTATCAGGTTGTTTCTAATTTTTTTTCCTGAATACGGAAGGGAAGTTTCTCATATGAACTCACAGTAGTTGTGGCAATTTGCACAAGATCTGGACACACTTAAGCCAGAAGAATACCAGTATGGAGAAGAAAACTTACCGTAAAGTCACGTACCTAGTTGACGGCTATTAGTGACTGATAGGTTCTCAAAGAAGGAGAGTCAATCTCTCTCTCTCTCTCTCTCTCTCTCTCTCTCTCTCTCTCTCTCTCTCTCTCTCTCTCTCTCTCTC
>OU015749.1:18008880-18028578 GCA_907169655.1 Acomys percivali
TCTCTCTCTCTCTCTCTCTCTCTCTCTCTCTCTCTCTCTCTCTCTCTTTCTCACACACACACACATACATGCTTCAACTGTATCAGGTTTCCATATGACCATCAATCGGCCTTTGATTTTAGCTGTTTCTCTCTGAATTCCTTTCTCACTTAAGCATCTAGTGCCAGGTTTCTCTCCCTCACTATCTATTGTTAAATACCATATTTCCTTTTCCTAAAGAGATTATCTGCCCACCTGGTTGTTTACTCTATACCTAACCTCTGTGATTCTATTGATGGTAGCTTGATAATCATTGGTTTATCAACTAATATAAGTGAATACATACCAAATTTGTATTTCTGAGTCTGGGTTGCCTCAATCAGGATGATTTTTTCTAGCTCCATAAATTTACCTGCAAATTTCATGGTATCATTTTCTTTCATGGCTGAGTAATATTTCATTGTGTTAATGCACCACATTTTTCTTTTTATTCATCTTTCTCTGGAATGATACCTAGATTGTTTCCATTTTGGGCTGTTAAGAATAGAGCAGCAATTAGCATGGTTGGGCAAGTGTGGAAGGATGAAGCATCCTTTGGGTATATAGATGGAGTCATACAGATGGAGTTTGAGGTAGGTCCGTTCCTATTTCCCTGAAGAAGACCACACTTACTTTCATAGTGGCTGTACAAGTTTGCAATCCTCCCAGCAATGAATGAGTGTATCCCTTACTCCACATCCTCTCTAGAATGAGCTGTTTTTATTTTAAATTAAGTCATAAATTAAAAGTTCCCCAATCTACTGAAGCTACCCTCCCATTTAGTAGGTTACCCCTTTGTCTGAATGTTGTTGTCTTTTGCTTTGAAGAAGCTTTTTAGTTTGATGAGGTCTCATTCATTACTTATTGATCTGAGTGCCTGTAATAACAGTGTTCTCTTCAGAACGTCTTTTCCTGTGTCATAATAGCCAAAACCTCCTCTAGGGGTTCAGTGTATCTGTTTTAGGTTGAGGTCTTTGATACATTTGGAGTCGCCTTTCCTGTAGGATTGTAGGTATGGCTCTCTTTGGTTTCATCTACACTCAGCCATCCAGTTTGAGCAAAGTTTGCCCATCTGTTTGATCAGGTTGAAGATGCTGTTTTTTGTTCCGGTGTGTTTTTCTGGGTTCCACAGCAAAAATGAAGTTTCCAGATATTTGCTTGGTTTATGATACCCCATGATATTTTATATTATTTGAGGCTATTGTGAAAGGTGTTGTTTTCCTGATTTCTTCCTCAGACTGTTGTTCATTTGTATATATGAATGCTACTAAATTTTGTCAGTTACTTTTGCATCATGCTACTTTGTTGAAAGTGTTTATCAAATGTAGGAATTTCCTGGTGGAAGGGTCATTTATGTAATAATCATATCATCTCCAAAATTTTAGTGTTATTGCTTTTAGTTTGTGTTCATTTAAATTGATACTAGCTATGAGTTTTCTGAAAACTGCGTTTATTATGTTGAGATATGTCCCTTGTTTCCTAGTCTTCCAGGCATTTGCCATGAAGGGGTGTTGTATTTTAGCAAAGGTCTTTTATGCATCTAATGTGGTCTTTGTCTTTCAGTGTGTTTATATGGTGGATTATACTTATCAATTTATGTGTGTTCGTCCATTCTAGCATTTCTGAGATGAAGCCTATTTGGTCATAGAGGATCATATTTTGATCTGTTCTTAGATTCCATTTGCAGGTATTTTACTGAGAATTTTTGCAACTATGTTCATGTGGTATATTGGTCTCTAATCTTTCTTTGTTGGTTCTTTATTTGGTTTGTGTATCAAATAGGACAGTGTTCCATTTGTCTCTATTTTGTAAAATAATTTGAGGAGTGTTGGTATTAACTCTTCTTTGAAAATCTGGAAGAATTCTGCACTAACTTAATATGGTTGATGCTATTTTTGTTGGTAAATTTTTAATAGCTGCTTCTCTTTCACTAGGCATTTTAGGTATGTATAAATAGTTTATATGATTGTGACTTAACTTTGGTAGGTAGTATATGTTGAAAAATATTTTTTAAAGCTATTCCAACTCGACGGAGTACAGATTCTTAAAGTATGATTCTTTAGATTTCCTTGGTGTTTATTGTTATGTCTCCCTTTTGTGTCTAATTTTGTTAATTTGGATTTTCTATTCACCTTTTACTTAATTTGGCTACTCCTATTGATTTTGCCAAAAAACTGACTCTGTTTCATTGATTTTCATATTTTTGTCATGGTTGTTTCTATTTTGTTGACTTCAGTCCTGAATTTGATTATTTTTTTACTCCTTTTGGCTACAATTTCTTCTTTTTGTTCTAGAGCTTTCAGGTGAGCTGTGTCTCCAGTTTTTCTATGTAGGCAAATTGACTCTTAGGTATGCTTTTATTGTGTTCCATAAGTTTGAGTATATTGTGTATTAATTTTCATTCAATTCTAAAAAGTCTTAAATTTCTTTCTTAATTTCCTTCTTGATCCATTTTTTCCCCCTCAGGAGTGAACCATTCAGTTTCCTTGAATTTACATGCTTTCTGTTGTTGATATCCATCTTTAATATTTGGTAGTTAGATAAAATGCAGGGTGTTATTTCAATTTTCTTTTATCTGTTGAGAGTTGCTTTGTGTCTCAGTATGTGGTCAATTGGTATTAAGAAAAAGGTATATTCTTTTGTGTTTGGATGAAATGTTAAGTAAATATCTGTTAGGTTCCTATGGTATATGGCATCAGTTAGCTGGAGCACTTCTGTTTTTTTGTTTGTTTGTTTTGGTTTGGTTTTGTTTTGTTTGTATGTATGACTTGTCTGTTGGTGGGATACTTCAATACCACAATCCTTCATGAACTTCGGTGTTCTTGTGTTTGGTAAATAAATGTTAAGAATTCCAATGTCATCTTGGTGAGTTTTTTCCTTGATGAATATGTAATGTCCTTAACTATTTATTCTGATAATGTAGGTTTGAGGTCTATTTTTGAGATATTATGGCTACACAAGTTTTCTTCTTAGTCCATTTGCTTGGAATATTTTTTCAGCCCTTTACTCTGAGATGATGTTTATCCTTGTTAAGATGTGTTTCTTGGATGCAGTAGAAGACTACACTGTTATTGCATCCATTATTTTAGTCTGTGTTGTTTGGTTCCGTAATTGAGACCATTGATGTGGAGCTTTATCAGTGAGCAGTGTTTGTTGATTCCCATTATTTTGTTGTTCTTGTGGTGTTAGGGTGTGTGTGTATGCACTCATGTGTTTGTGTGTATGTTTGCTTTCCCTCATTTGAATACACACACACACACACACACACACACACATATATATTCATAAGACAGAGGCTTCAGTATCAGCCAAGATTGTGCTGTTAAAGCATATCAGGGATTCTCTGACTGTCCAGGGATTGCCCAATATATATTTTATTAGAAACTTTAAAACAGTGACATATATGTTAATACTACCACACCAAGCATCAAACACAAGAACACACAAGTTAATAAAAGAAACATCACTACATCTTAAATCACATATTGACCCTTACACATGGATGGTGGGAGACTTCAATACCTCACTCTAACCAATATTTTATATTATAAATAACATATTATACATTATATTACATATTATTATACATTATAGTCATCATGGATGATATTTTAAAGCAACAATTTAAATTTCAGTGATTTCCATTTGTGGAGCTGAAATTTGTTTAAAGCCAGTACAATATCTACATTGCCTATGCTTGTTAGTTAGTAATTTTCACAACATCTGGTTACTACTCTAACAGAAAGCTAATGCCTGCCCAATGTTTCCACCAGCATACCAGAAAGGCTAGACTTCATAATATTAATATTGATGTGACAATTAGATTTGACTTCCATCCTGGCTTTAAAATACTACAGAGTGACTTGGATAGATAGGTTATTATAACCACTGTCAACACTGTTTGTCCTCACTCATTTGAGAAGCAGCAGTGTAGAAAATAGAGTGTCAGATGACAGAAGTTTCTATACCAGCCACGATAGCCCTGGTAATGAACATCAGGGACTCTCTGACAGTCCAGAGAATACCCAGTATATATTTTATTAGAAGCTTTAAAACATTGAGATATATGTTAATGATTCTACACCTGAGAAAATATCAGGGCTCTAAGATGTTTCTTGTGTTTCTGGAAAAAGCTAGGAACATATTCCCCAAGCCCTTTGTGACAAAGGTATAGAAAATAATGTTCTCATTGGATTTTTTCTGCTGAGGAGCTTATTTTAATAGGCAGTCCCAGAATTGTGTTCTTCCTGGTTTACTTCTTTATGGAGGTGTCACTTACTACTTCAAATGTGATTGCATTATGTTTTAGACTGCTGCCTATAATAATGTTATGAACTGTATAATCATTATTAGCTTTTTAAGTTTACATTATAAAAGATAAAATGTTAGAAATTTCACTACTCTGTTTTATTTTTCATCATTTAAATACAACAGTAATCACCTCTGGTGCTTACAATAAGGTGCCTGTGATCAGTTTGAGTCTAATTTGATAATTCTTTTTTGTCACAGCCCATTTTCTCATATTGGTCTCCAGAGCAGACTCCATCTCCTCAAACTTAAGAAGTAGAATTTTCCTTCCAACCAATGACCAGCAAGTTTGTCAGGTATTTGAAAACACAAAGCAGTTCAAGTTCTGCCATGCTTAGCAATTTCCTTATTGCAGTTATTTAGATGCCACTTGTGTTTTACAGATTACCTTTTATGACTTCTCCAGTCACCAGAATGGCACACTGACAGCAGGCTTTCAAACCATGTGTGACAGTCCTATCCAGCATGTATGGCAGAAGACAGAGGTGCTTCAGAGTCAGTGGGAGAGAAATGTTATTACAATCCAGAGCTCACAGCGGTTTCAGGTATGCTTTTATCTCTAACTATGGCTTTTGATGAAAACCTGTAAGAACCCAGATCTCAGAACAGGCCAATTAACAAGGCACC
The DNA here is from genome assembly GCA_907169655.1 of Acomys percivali. NCBI lineage: Eukaryota > Metazoa > Chordata > Mammalia > Rodentia > Muridae > Acomys > Acomys percivali. The sequence continues at coordinate 18,013,834 of OU015749.1, forward strand.
TGGCCAATTCATCTACCAGGGATTGGGATTCTGCATCATTTTTCAAGTCTTGGGCAAAGTAGGATTGCTGGTCACCTAAAAAAGCATTTTCATTGCAAAGTTCTGACTTTATGTTATGAATTAAAATGGACATATTTTAAAGTATAGTAATATAAAGATTAATGATAATCCTATAAAATGCTGTGAAATTAGCTCCTCGATTTCTTAAACCTTTTATTTTCATAATTTACTTTTTATATTTGTTTTCTTTATATGTTTTCATCCCAATAATAATTTTTCTTTGTAACTTTTCCTGTGTATTTGAGAGAAGAGGATACTTTTGAATAATGAATAAAGAGATTTTAATTTACATACTAATTCCAAATGCTGTTGAAGTAGAATAATTCTCATATTCATCTCATGGTTAAGCTCATTTCAACACAGCTTTTATTTTCCTAAATAATTTTATGAATTAAATCCAACACAAGCCTATAAAACACAAGCTTATTTATGCAGCCTAATAAAAGTTATGCGTGACAGAAATTATAATATAATGGTTATTATAAGACTTCCTGAGAAAGTTTTGCATATTTAAACATTTGGGATGGCCAAACAAAATTTCCTGTCAAAGATGAGAAGGATTTTTAAAGCATATTATTTTTTATAAAGAAACTACTTTCTAAACATGTTTTTTGGACCAGCCAGCCCAAGCAGATTTTCTTTATGAGTTATTACTAGAATAATATCAATTATTTTATTCTTAGTTTTGCTTATTTATTTTTTGATAATTTTACACCTGCGTATAATATCTTTTGAGCAAATATAAGCTACTATTTCCTCCCCTCAAATTCTCCCACTACCCCCTCCACACTTTTTCCTCACAACTACATGTGCTTAAAAAAATAACATTGTGACCACTAATGCTGCCTCTATTTGTTGTATATAAGACCACTGTTGGAGCATGAGTACCATCTAAGGAGCTGGAAAAATGACATTTTCTCCCCTAGATCCCTTAAATTTCCAGGTAGGAGCGGTATTTCATGAAAGCCTCCTCATTCATACTGATATTTTAGCTGACTTGACCTTGTGTAGATCTTGTACAGTAGTCACTGATGCTGTAAATTGGGGTGTGCAGAGCCCTATCCAGCAAAACTTTCACTGAAGGTATCCATTATTTGTAATTCTTAAAATCTTCCCACCCATTCTTCCATGATGACCCCTTAGTGTTGGGGGAAGTGGGTATGATAGTGGGTTCCATTTAGAGCTGAATACTCTACAATCTCTTATTGTCTGTACATTGACCATTTGTGGATCTCTGTGTTAATGACAATCAACTGTAAATAGAAACTTCTCTGATGAAGGTTGAGAGATGTAAGGTGCCCTTAACTTTTTATTTATAAATATTATGTAAAAATAAATTTTATATAGAAATATCTGATTTGATGGTATATTTCCAGTTATTTAGGTCTATGGAATGAACTAGCTTCAATTTAACCTTCGGCTAATTTTGAGTGACAAGGGGAAAAGAATGGATAAATGAGAGGCATCTATGCTTGTTATAAATGTAGAATGACACATGAGTGACATATTTTCTTAGTTGATGCCATGAAATCACTGTACCTGAAATTCTCAGTCATTGCTAAACTAAAAGGCTATTCAAAGAAGATATCAGAAATAATTTAGTATCTGGTTAAATGTTGTATAGATGTAATAGCTTTATGGTTGGACATAGTTTTACAGTTTGAGAATTTATAATCTAGCGAGGCCAAGCATCCATGTTTGTTTATGTTGTGTGGGAGACATCTTACACTATGAGATAGTTTTTATGTCAATTGCTTTGTTTATTTAAGTACGACTTGTATGAAGTACTTGAGATGTGCTTGGCATGATGCAGAAGACACACACAGAGGGCTGGAAAGTAAGAAATATACACGTACCTCCTCTAGCATTGAATCGCATCTCAGTAGTCACAGTGAACACTGGTCTCCAGGGGAGCTCACTACACACCACATCCAGCTAAATACACTGCAATACCAAATACCTGCTCCCCACAGATAGCAAACATCTCTTAAAATGATACCTAAAACCTTTTCCTGCATCACTGATTTGGTTAAGAATGAGCCACTCCAATGGGATGGAGTTTGCCCCATTACCCTCTGGTCATGTGTCAATTTTAATGACAGATGAGAATCTTTTTAGGTACATGTTTTAATCAATACTTACTCATTTTTTTAAACTTTGAAACAGCAGATACTAAGAAAGTTTTACATGATCTTAGCCAACTTAACACACTTTTAGTTTCTAGTTGTTCATATCATTAGGTCAAGGTTTTTATTGGCTTAATTGGCATAGATTTGGATGATGGGCAAAGGTGATCCTTTGCTGGACCTTGTCAGTCAAACCTTTCAAAATGAGTTCCTTGGTTACCCTGAGTGCCCATATTCAAATGCTATAGATTTTGTCGGTCAAAATGTGTATCACATCAATATAAAACTTAAAATTGCAGACTCCATCATCCCTGGGGCAATTCCACTATGGCTAGGACACCTAGGTCATACATGGGAGAGATCTTTAAGTTCAGCAGCAGCTTCAATTAACATAGATGCTTTCTCAGTATAAGTAGCGTGTTTCCCTAATTACTTTATTGCTTATGGAAAAATAATGCTTGTAACGTAAAAAGCTTTGTACCAGGGAGGAAACTGCATGGACCCGGGGCTACTCAGAATGTACCCATGCTTTAAATCTATGGACAATTTTAATTCTGTCCTGTCAGCAAGTGAGCAGATGTTCACTCACTGCTGTGTGGTGTGTTGCAGAGATGTGCTATGCTTGTAATATGGCCCACCAGCAGCCACTATCTTGTTCCTGAAGAGCTTTTGTGAGAAGACTATTTGAGGAATTTTGTAATCAGCGCCTCCACATTACTTCTGCTGCCTCAGCAACTCAGAAGCCTTAAGGAATTATTTCATTCTCCACTCTTTGGCCTCCATGGTGGCTTCTGACAGCTTAAAGCCTCACGTGCTTTCTTTAGAAATACCTAGATGGGCTATTTCAGTCACTGACAGCTACATCCCAGGTTAACGGGAGTTGGGGAAACTTGTCACCCAAGGCCCTTTCCCTTTTTCATTGGAGAGATCCCCTGGCTTTATTCTTTAATAAAACCAGAGTGTTTGAGTTTTAAGGATGAGCTGGTCCATAAACAAGGAGCCGACTTTAGGGACAAAGCCAGCAGCGTTTCATAGATGCTTTGAAGATGTGCAAGGCATAGGCACAACTAGCAATTGTTGAAAATTTACTAAAATGAAGGGATTGTGTTTAGTACTTTGTGCCCAATCTAATTGGCCCCTCAGGGAAATCCTCTGAGGGGAATGATGACTCTGTCCCATTTTAGCACCAGGGCTTTAAGGTTTACAGAGTTTACTAACCTATCACATCACCACACCATGTTAGAATCTATAAAAGTTTCATTTCTGATGTCAGTCACTTAGTCCCTGAACTATGATAATTTTCTATACTGTGTATAACTAAAAAGTTTTGGAAGATGTAGCTACAAATCAGAAACTACATACAAAAGTAGTCAATTCTGCTGCATAGAACTCAGTAACTATTCCTTCATATGGTACATTGGATGAAATCAGAGTGCTTTTGCATTGTTAGTAAATTTCAATCACTTTTAAAAATTGTAGATCTATGTCATTACATTTGGTATTGTTTTAACATTTCAATGAAGAGAAATGACAGGCATGATGACGCACACCTATAATTCCACTGCTTGTGAAGCTGAGTCAGGAGAATCTAAGTTCAAGGCCAGTCTGGTCTATATAAGGGGACAGTGTCTAAAAACACAAGGAAAAGAAAAGAGTCTGGTTGGAAAGTAATTGATTTCATACTATCAATTAATAAAGCTCCAGTGACATGTGCCTTTCTATCATTTATCCATGCGTCATTTATCGCTGTGATTATATAAGTGTAAGAGTTTCTGGTCAGGTACTTATTGTTAACTCTGGTCTGTTGCTGATCTGATATCACACCTTCCTCTAACATTTACATCAAGTATCCTTAGAGCGAACCACTAGTCTCTATTTAGAGGTCATTTCCTCATAAATGAAGACTTTCATGGTATGTGCCTTTTGGGCTAGTGCCCAATTATAGGTGAGTATATACCCTTTGAGTCTTTCTGCTTCTGGGTTAACTCACTCATTATGATCATTTCTAGTCCCATCCATTTGTCCACAAATGTTGGGATTTCCTTGTTTTTAAAGTCTTCACTTACCAGGAGATTGGGAAAGATGTGAGGACATCCTACTGAGACTCTAGGTAAGAGAAATATAGGAGAAGGGGGAAATAGAAGGACCCAGAGGGTCCTAGAAACCTACAAGAAGAACATCATGATGGGTGGATCATGGAACAGGGGGTTCTGCTCAAACTATTGCACTACCAAGGACAATAAAATAGTAAACATTGAACCCCTACTCTGATCTACCCAATGGACAGGACATTCTCCACAGTTATGCGGAGAGCAGGGACTGACTTAGACATGAACTCTGGTGCTCCATATTGACATGAACTCTGGTGGCACTCAAAGAAAGAATAAGCAGGCTACCAACATGAGACTTGATAGCCTGTGACCATATAGTGGGGCAGGAGGTCCCTCTTGGTCATAGACCTAGGGGAGGGGAATAGGGTGAAAGCGGGAGGGAGGAAGTAATGGGAGGATACAAGTGATGGGTTAACAATTGAGTTGTAATCTGAATAAATTAATAAATAATTTTTGAAAAGAGGTCATTTTCTCTAACATGTCGGGGGTGGAGGGAAATAAAGGTGTCATTTTACGATTGGATCAGTGTAGAGTACACCTTCTCCTAAGATGCCGTAAACCTCTAACCTCTCTTGCAGTCTGCTGCTTTCTTTTTTCCTCTTCTCTCCTTTTCTGGGGCTAGTTTGATCCTTTAAAAAATTCCTAATACCATTCAAATGACATACATGTTTGGAAAAAAATCTTTGAGAAAACTTTGGATAAAGCAAGGAATTTATATAACTCGTTCTGTGGAAACAACACTACCACAAGCCGGGCCAGCTTCTGACCTTGGCCATCCATGGGACTGGCTTTTTCTTATAGGCTTGGGGTTTCACTTGCATTAAGTCTTTTTTTCCAGATAATAACCAACATCCCTGGGGAAAAAAGTCTTTTTTCTTAAATCTATTTAGTGAGGCCATTTAGTTAGCCTGATGGGCTTTGTAGTTTGTAGCCTTACAGTCCCATTAGAAAGTTTCCCTTGCAGAAACTGTTCCTCTCTTAAGAAAAATGTACCCCTGGCTGAGCTGGGGGCCTCAAATAGCAGCTAGCTTTCACAAGAACTTTTATTCAGTTATACCAGGTTGGCTTATGATTTAGCTGAGCCAAATAAACATATAATGTCTATTGCAAACTCTAATGAGGAAAGGATTAAGGCAGGAAGGTAATTTAAAGGCCGCTTCGATAGATCAGGCAGGAGGAAATAGAAATGGGAGCAAGGCTAGAAAGAAAACAGACTTAATAGGTCTTGGCTGATTAGACAGGAGACCTGAGGAGAGGGATTCTAAAGGACATTTTGGAGTTTGAGCATCGCTGTGTCGGCAGCCTGATTCATTGTCAACAAATGAATGAAGTGAGAGTTTCAATTTGAGGAGAAAGCTCAGGGTGTTATGAATTAGAAGTAACTTTTCTCATTTAAGGGGAAATGCCTGGCAGGCTGCAGAGGCATGGCAGGAGAGCCCGGGAGAGCGGCAGACATTGTCAAGCAAAATATGTGTTTCTTCAGGCTGGACCCTAGCCGAGCTCTGGTGATGGGTGGTCTTTTGGGCAGAGAGAACGGGGAGAAGCAGAACTGAGACCGGTAATGGAACAGACCTTTATTTCTACTTTTTACTTTAAATAGTGTGACTGTGGGGATATGCTTAACTCTACAGGAGCTAGAGAGCATAGACATCTAGAAAAGCTCTCAGAAAAATAAAAGAACAATTTATAGAAATATTGAAGTTCACATTTGTAAGCGTGATTGACAGGATAGCTTCCATATCTCAATAACTGTTATAGTAACAATATTTAATGTTATTTATGTACTGAGTCTTGTGTTTTATTTCTTAAATTTTTAATTAATTAATTAATTAATTGTTTTGTATGTTAATGTAACTGTTTGCATGTATATATACACACACACATGAATGCCTAATGTCTGCGGAAGCCAAAAGAGGTTGTTGGGCCTTCTGGCACTAGAGTTACAGATGGATGTGAGCTACCATCAGAGTTCTGGGAATCAAACTCTGGTGCTTTGAAAGAGTAGCCATTGTTCTTTTTCTATCCAGCCCCTGTCTTTCTTTTGATATTGGGCCTCATGAAGCTTAGGATAGCGTCTACTCCTTATAGAGCAGAGGATAATCTTGAACTTTGAATCCTCCTATGTCTCTGGAAGTCTAGGTAGCATGGCACGGAATGAGTTTTGAGGGGCACAACTAGGGCCTCAGGCACACAAGACAGGTACTCACTCTCCCACTTACCTGTATCTCAGTTACTGTTTTAGGTACAATTTGTTTTCAAATCATATCATAATGGGTTATTTGTTGATTTTTAGAGGTTTTAATTAATTTTTATTTTATGTCTATTTTTATTTTATGTGTATTCTTTCCACTGAATTTTATTTTATGTGTGTGAGTGTTTTGCCTGAATGAATAGTTGTAAACCACCTGCATGTCTGATGCCTGCAGAAGTCAGAAAAGGTCCCCTGGAATTGGGGTTACAGGAATATTTGTGAGCTTTGTGGGCACTGGGAAGCAAATCTTGGTCCTCTAGAAGAGTAACCATTGCTCTTAGTCACTGAGACATTTGTGTTGTTTTTATCACTATTCTTTTACATATCCATATTAGGAGAATACGCCTTTCCTTTGAAATCATCTTTATTTAACAATGCCTTCTGCATCTTCTCGACATCATTTTGCTTTCTATGCAATCCTTCCATTTTTTCTGTTTCGTGTGTGAAAATATGAATTTCTTAGACTTATATTTAGGATACTCTATAGATATTACATGTCTTTTGTTGGATTTTTAATAGAATAATAGACAACATTTTCCTGGCAAGGAATCATACCTGCACATTATGATCTATAATGTCAAAAGTGAATGTGACTAAGTACAAGAATTTGACTTGGTGGGTACATACTAAAATAGAAACCAAGAAGTAGCACTGATTTTCGAAGTGCTAGTGTTCATGTTCTGAACAAGGCTGAACAGTCCACACATGTCTAATACCCACCTGAATGAAGCCACAAGTGTCATTGGCATTCTTTGGTGAGGCAGGGATAAAACTCCCATCAATTCACCATTTGTCTACTGATTTATGTAGGTGGAAAATGGAGCAGCTTCTCTCTGGATTTCTATGCTCCATTATAGCAGGATATTTCCTACTATGTAGACTTAGGTTGTCGAGACAATTTAGGCAAAATGGTGAATAAAATGTGAAGAACTAGCAGTAAAAATGGAACAAATTGCCAAGGCTCAGAGATAAAGATGGAACTTAGGCTTAAAGGCTGTTTAAAGTTAAATATGTGAACACATATATGGCATATACTGAGACATAAAATGTAAGGTGGCTATAGGAGAGAAGTTATGTGAGCTCATGGTCATGGCCCCGTGTATTTACAGTACAGGGAAGTACATTGGTTTGCTTTTGAAATTATTTGCTTTGGTCCTTTTTGCTTGAAATTTGTGTGGTACTGAGTACTTTCAGGAAGTGGTATGTGTCTTATTTGCAGACTTTCTTCTATAGCATCGTGGACAGTGATGCCTCTGATTTCTGTTTCCCTTTTTTAAATTTATTTTGCCTTTATTATGCAGGTTCTTTTTCAAGCTCAAATGCCTGCAACTCATGGACAAGAGGAAGCTATAGCTATCGATGACATATCGTTCAGTTCAGGTTGCTTGCCGGCAGATGGTAAGTGATTTTGTCTCATCTTGATTCTTATTCTCTAAAAATGTAGGCATCACAATAACTTTCAGCTGTTCTGTTTTTCTGTGATGCTTCAATAGAGGATGTTTTTCATTGCTCTGATACACTCACTGTTTTACAGGATATGAAGATAGGCTCTTTCACAAACTCTGATGCTATAAAGGATTAAGTAGGATGATTTAGTGTTAGCTTTTAATCTCACAGTGATGTTTACACTGGCTAGCTAAATCTAAACTAGAGAGCTCTCTGCCTTCCAGGGGGCTGGTAGGAAACTGGCTTCCACATACTTGAAATGACCTCATTAGAGAATAGGTTTGATAATCCACTGCAAGGCACCAGTTGGAAAAAAAAATAATTGTTGTAATTTATCTTCTATTTGGAATGAAATAGAATACATTGATACACTATGTATGTCAAATCTAAGATTGCACCAATATTGACCTCTTGATTATATTACTCAAATAATATTCAATTCTTTATATTTTGCCAGTGGAAATTTCAGTATTATAATTTAGTTTTATTAGAATAAAAACTTAAATAAGCAAGGATCATATATATGCATATATTATTGTAATTTACCATTTTATTGCATTATAGGTTAATATAATATAGCTGAATAAAATAGCTATTATAGTTGTCAATTTTCTGTTATTATAATGAAATTCTGTAGATTAGGTATGATAAAATGAAAATAAGTTAATGTTAGAGGTTCAGGGGAACATGCTTGACTCTGGTTTGCAACTTGATGGCAGAAATACATCATATAGATGACATCATAGAAAAGAGTATTTAAGAGGGAAAGAGCATATAATGAGCAGAAAACTATGGTAGGAACATGGTTTTGTCTTCTATATCTCTTCATGAGAGCTAACTGGGATCCCATGAGAATTACATTAGATCCTTCCTAAAGTTATGTATTATTTGTCTCAATGACTCCCTGACCAAGATTAACCACATAATGTCCCCAATACCTCTTAGTGTTGTCACACAGATGATCAAACTGGAAAAACATAAACCACTGAGGGATTCAACTCAACTTACATCCACACCAAAGAAATTATTTTGTCAAAAGGAGTTCCATGTTTCAACTTAGTTTAAATATACTAATGTTATGGTAATTAATAATGCAGGATCCAAGGAGATATGTTGGTTTTCATGAGACAGAACAAAGATTATATTAATGAATTTCTGTATTACTTGTGAAATTTGACTATTGTAATTTCTACTTTGATAGATGTTGCAGATATGTAAGATTTATGGGATCTGTAACAGTCCTTCTAATACTAAAACACATAAAGGACCTTGCAATCCTCACCATATATCAAATAAGAAACCACCTGAGGATATAATGAAGTATATAACTCAGGGGATAGATTTCATGCTAGCCATGTTTACAAGTAAATAATCAGATTACTAACCTCAAAAATGTTTCAGGAAAAGGGGGTAGCATTGATTAGGCCAGAAGGATGCAGTCTATCACAACTGCTTACTGCTCTTCTGTTCAAATTTCCCTTCACATTCTCTCCTTCTGTTACCTGGTGTGGTACTCCTACATCAAGCATGCAGCCAGGGTTCACTCAGTCATTTATATGAGGCATTTATTTCTCACCTTGTTCGCTTCGGTATTCTTTTTGTTTTCTGCAGAAATTTGAGTCTGTCAAAATGATCTTGAACTCGATGTATTTATTTGGCTAGTCCAGTTAATATTCCCCAATGTGACCGGCCAATAGATGGGATTTTTCCTTGCCTTGCCATTGGGTTTCTGCCTGTGATACTATATTTTACATTACAAATTTCCACAGGAAAGTCACTGGATATTGCTTGACAGTGATAAAACCCTAATATCCTTTCAGATGTGGACTTTCTCTCCATTGTTAGCTGTGGAAACTTAAAGCAACCTTCCTAATTATCTGTGATCACCATTTTGGGATAATGGTCAAAGTAGAAGAGGTATAATTCTTGTTCAAAAGATAAATGTAAAAATTTGTAGTAAGTACTTTAAATACCTACAGGAGGAGGAGGAGAAGGAAGAAGAAGAAGAAGAAGAGAGTAAATAGATGATAACATTCAATGAGCATTGCGGAAAAACCTGAGGTCTGATAAAAAAACACCAACATCTATAATTTTTCACACCATAAGGCATTCTACTCACAATGTACTTGATAATCTGTGGAAGTGAAAGTTACTAGGAAGGAGTCAGCCTTTACACATTTCAAGTTTTTTGCTTGTTTGTTTTTAACTGTACCTTTTGTATGTTGATTTCATACACCTACGTTGGGGTTGGGACTAGAGAAGATTTAGAATTCAAGACTGAGGTCTCCAATCGGTGTGATGTAAGAGATGCATATTCAGGGCACAGTTGTGATACAGGAGAATTCATGAATAAGACATTTTATTCACAAAAGGACCAATAGTTATGAAAGGGCAACATTTGGGAGTTAGAAGTATGGTAGGCTTAATGTAGACCTTATAACTCATAGGGTGTTAGAAAGGATGTCACCTTCAAGAAAGCTATAAAAGACATGGCCTTAATCCCAGCACACAGGAGATGGAGGCAGGTTTAGTGTTTTGTTTTAAAAAAAAATCACTTAAATTCAGAGGGAGCATAGTTAAATATTTATAAGGAAAAATCAATAGCATGAAGGTAGGTTGATAGTGGGCAAAGAGTTTAGTGTGTGACTGCTGGGGACTGGGACTGGAGTGCAGCTACATTCTGTAAATGGCAGAAATGTGAATGCTGGTTAAATTAAGAAGCATTAAATTTCCAGGATGACTGAGCAGCTAACTTGAGGTAGTAGCATAACAGACAGAATGTTGTTAATCACTAGAATCCCCGTGTGGGAGTGAGTGGGACCGGGCTTCCCTCCAGACACAGGAGATGAGGATCGCTGAAGATGGGACCTGCTTTTTAAATTAGGTTATCAGGACATTTCCTGTGAAATGAGCAAGGCCATGCTCAGAAACAGACCTGGCATTTACAAAGTGTGAGCCTTGGTTATTTCCTGATTCTTGGGCAAGGAGCAGAATCCCCATTAAAGAGAGTCTATGATTTAGTTTACTGATGCCTTGGGGTGGGATTGGGTGGGAACAGCGAGACAGAGCCAGTTGGATGTCTTCTGGGTACTTCCATCTGAAAATCCTTTCAAATACAAGCTAGGCTTAGGCATGCATTTAGTTGGATGTAAACAGATAAGTTTGGGTATATTACCTTATAAAATAAAGATGTAAGTACTTAGCTTGTTCCTCTTCTTGTTGTGAAAGTCAAGGATAAAGTGGCATTTTTAATATTTTCCTCATGTAGTTTGGTTTATGGATGAACTCTTTACATGTCAATTTTGTGGCTAGAACAAAAAATAGAGAAAGGGGGCATATATTTGGATGTGTCATTGATCAGCCAATTCTCATATGGACAACTTTCATTGCTAGGGAGCACAAAATTCTCCTGAATATTTACTTTTGGTTCCTAAAGTAGGGATAAGCAGTGGGAGCCAGCTTTTGAGTTAAGTAAGCAGTTTGGAAACTGAAAATCTACTTGTTCAGGAGTAAACTTCTATTTTCTATTGTCTTTTTAAATCCATTTTGTCTCATTTATTCTCTGTTTCTATGATTATGTATTCATCACTAGAAGAATGTCTTGAAAAGGAAATGCTATGACAATCTTTCCAGGAGTGACCAAGAACATAAAATAAAAAACTAATACCTTCAAGTATAAAGGAAGAACAACAATTTTTAAAAGATCTAGATATGGAGTAATATCCCCCCCCCTAAAAGCATTGGTAATCACAGGATGGCATATTGGATAGATATTTATTTCTGCATTTTAGATATATTCACCACCCCAAGCCTCACAACACTGTTGGAAAATTTCCATATCCCTTTATATGCTCAATAAATGGAGCTGTGACACCACTAACTATGGCATAAAGTGAGTAATGTAGAATTTCTAGGGTTCTAAAACTTCAGCTGTACACTGGAACTGCTAACAAGCTAAGAAAAATATTAAAATTTGCATATCCCTAGAACCATAGTGAATGCAAGACAATAGGTATATGAAAGATGAATGTATCAAAATAGTCAATGATTGAAATAATCCATTCAAAGGCCAATATAAATAGGTAGTGAAGATAAAATACTGTAGGGGATGCTCTTGTGAGAAAAAAGTAATGCATTCAGAGGAAACAAACAAGAAGATAACAAAATCACCATCTTCATTTTAATCACAAACCAATTACTATTAGAGTCATCTTTTGGATAAAAAGGTGAACTAATTTTATTCTATGAAATATCATTTTAGATATAACTACACATATTAATCAAAAGCATGGCAATGTGACAACTGGGCATGGTGGGATAGTTCTATGACTGCTCTTCCGAGACTGAGAGGCATGAGAATCACAGTTCAAGGATACCCTGGACTCTACAGAAAGACTCTGCTCAATAGGCAAAATGGAACAACAACCATAAAAAGAAAGAATGGAGTGCTGGGCAGTGGTGGCACATGCCTTTTTTTTTCTTTTTTGGTGTTTTGAGACAGGGTTTCTCTGGATGTCCAGGCTGTCCAGGATGTCCTGGACTCGCTTTGTAGAACCAGACTGGCCTCAAACTCACAGAGATCCACCTGACTCTGCCTCCTGAGTGCTGGGATTAAAGGTGTGCACCACCATGCCCTTTGGCACACGCCTTTAAGCCCAGCACTGTGGAGTCAGAAGCAGGCAGATCTTTCTGAATTCAAGGCCAGCCTTGGTCTACAGAACAATAGCCAAGGTCCACAGAAACCCTGTCCTGAAGCAGAAGCAGGAGAAGAAGGCGGAGGAGGAGGACGAGGAGGAGGAGGAAGGGGAGGAGGAGGACAAAGACACAGCATACATCTCTAATTAAGGTAGAGTGGGAGTGGCTATATCAATATCGAAATGTGCAGTGGAATGTACAATGGAAATTAACACTGATGACTAGGAACATTGTATTGGTTAATGGTTAAAGGTAAGTTTACCACCACCACAATAACAAAACACACAATCTTCAACATGTATGTCTTCACTGGCAATATTTCAAAATATGTAGAAAACATTGTTGGAATTAAAAGCAATAGATGATTATTCCAGGAGATTTCATTACATGACCCCCAATGGTAGTAGAACACACACACACACACACACAGAAAGTCATCAAAAACATAATATACTTGAACAAAATGATCTACCAATGTGTAACAATTGACATTTAGTAAGATATTTTTTTCACAATGCAGTAGTTAAGTAAACAACAACAACAACGACAACAAACAGTTAAATACAGCGTTTGATGGAACAGCCTCATTAAAGGGGTGCCATAGAAAGCAAACAAAGCCCTCAACTGGGGGAAAATTTAAGGGACTAAAGCTTTACAGCTACAGCCTAGTTTGGATCTTCCTCCCAAATTATAGTAGCAGATGACAAGGTCAGAAAAAGAATCAAATTTATCTTTATGTAATAGCAATGAACCACTGGAAATCAACATCAGAAAAAAAATGGCTGCACATGTAGTAGAGTAAACATAAATCTTAAATATACATGTACCAAATATGAGTTGCATTCGTGCTTAGAAATCTACAAATATTGACAAAGGCTATCGAGAATAAATAAATGTTGAGTTTATTAGAAGTAAGTTAAAAATAAACATATAAAACAATGGTATCTTTTTAAATTTGAGAAATACAGATGGTGAAGTTTATGCATTACTTGGTAAATACATGTTTAGAGGGAAATAGCCCTATTGTTTTAGTATGAATATATTAATTTTAATATAGAATAACATATTTATAGAAATACATAATTATTCTTACTTTTATCATTTGCTAATCTTAACTGAGACAATAAAAGTAAACATTTTTTTCTTTTTTAGTATTAAGGAAATCTTTTAGACATTTCCATCACTTTTAAAAACACCATTCTATAGGGCTGCTGCCCTTCCCAAGGTACAAAGCTCATGGTACAGCTATTGGAAGAAATAGCTATTTGGACTCTTCCAAAGTCGCAAGCACAAAATAGAAATCAAGGCTTATGACTATGATGAAATAAAATGTGTTTAATCAGTGAATCTTGAATAACACTGATTGATTCTTGAATAAATTGATGATTATAATTTTTATAATGATTGCATGCTGTGGCTCATAATGAGAATATTGTGAAATTCTGTGAATATTTTTGATTGGGTTTTCAGGACTTTGCTTTAGTGCCATTTGTAAAATGACACCAATGTACAAATCATTGCTTAATTAGAATCTTCATGGTGGATAAATATTATCCAGTTAAGCAACTAAAATCCTACTTACCGATTAAAGATGTTAGCTTTCTAGTAACCTTTTAAGAACCAATAATTATTAATCTAAATCCATTATTAATTAAAGAAAACTGACAAAAATTGTCTAAAACCTCTAGGGTCAAAATTGGATCTGAATTGTAATTTTCATTGCCACAGCCTTGAGACCTGGAATTCATTAGATAATGAATAAGAATTACTGGCCAATTGCATGCTACCTGTTTGTGTAAGATAAGCTTTGAAGGATGGCTCTCTTTAGACATCTGACTTTATTAGTCTAGAGACCTTGCCATAGTGGGAAATCTCCCTTATATTGAAGATATGAGAATTTTTACTACTACTCTGAAGTATTTCTGTAAATTGAGATGAAGTACAATGTAGGAGAGGAAGTGAGGGAGGGAGGAGGAAAGGAGGGGCTGGGGAAAGGAAGGTAGAAAGGAGGGGCAGGGGAGAGGAAGGTGGAAAGGAAGGGCAGGGGAGAGGAAGG
>OU015749.1:18028978-18099312 GCA_907169655.1 Acomys percivali
AAGGAAGGGCAGGGGAGAGGAAGGGGGAAAGGAAGGGCAGGGGAGAGGAAGGTGGAAAGGAAGGGCAGGGGAGAGCAAGGTGGAAAGGAGTGGCAAGGGAGAGGAAAGGGGAAAGAAAGAATGAAAAACAATCTAGGAGTGATAGCAAGACACTGGATTGAATACATTAAAATAGAATCAGCATCCTGGAGATTTGTTGATAGGCAATGTAAGAAACCACATTCAAACCTAAACCTTTATATGTGCTTATAAATTTGGTTAAGAGTGCTAAAAGTGGTTAAACTAAAGGAAAAAAAAGATGAGAAAGATTTAATTCCTATCCATACAATATACATTACAACTAAATGCAGTTTGCACTTGAGTATGCTGCTTGTTCTGCTTATAGTGCTTGTAAAGTCTTGTATAAATAGTAGTAATTTAGAGATAATATATAACATTCTATTGAATTAGGTCCAATGATAGGAGCTCTAAGGAAAAGATTTGTAGCACTGATATGAATTCACAAAATTATCACTTTAATTGTTTCATGATAATTGTTATTGTCGATTCTAGCTTCACTTATTGTCATCATTTTCTAAATTGCATGTGCAGTTTTATTTCCAGTATATATTATTTCAAGATGATTTGCATATTCAGCATTTTCAAACTCTCATAATGAAAAACCGTATTCTGTAGGTATTGGTAAATCACTGCTATTACCAATTGATTTACTTTTATCACAAATAAAATATAAAGCAATTTCTAGAGACCTAAAATACTTTCAATCTGGCTTTTTTGGTCAGTTACCCATTTGTTAAAGAAATAAATATGCACTTAACACCTGTATTCTGTATGTATGTGTATATATATACATACATATGTATATTCTTAGACATTAAGGTGAACAAGAGCAAAAAGACAATACTCATTTCATTCATGGAACGTGCATTTTTATTAGGGATAAAATGAGAGTACTCAAATAAATGTATTTCATGTCAAGTTCTGAGCAAGAGATAAAGTGTCAGAGGTGAGGGTGAGAGAGTAATTTTAAATGGCATACTCAGCGTGCTGACCTTAAATGCACAGATAGTAACTGAGCAGAAGTGCCAAAGGGTCCAGAGAACAAGACATGTGCATATAAGGAAGATATGTAAATGCAAAAGCCTGCAGGAGAACACTTGGTTACTAGAGATCAGGGCAATAGCTTTTCTGTCTCCCTCATAGAAGAAGATCCTTTGAAAAGATTTCCCTCTCCTTAGGAGAAATTCAAAAGCAGGAGGGTTGGGAATTCAGGTCATCTCTGCTTCTATTAGTATAGAAATTCTGGAGGCATGTGCCCGCATGTCTAGAAATGCAATCACTGGACAGATATGATAGGGATGGGAAGATGAGCATGGGCTGCATCATACCCTGACTCAAACAAAAATGTTACTACAGTCCAGAGGAAGATGGCTTTCCTCTGAGCCAGAGCTGATCATCGCAACAGAGTCAGTTATGTGTTTTGCTGAAAAAAGAGAGATGTTTCTGATAGAGATTATTTTGAGAGGAGGTGAAGGCGAGAGAATAGAGAGTAGGGTTTATTAAGAGAGGAAGAGAGAGGAAGGGAGAGGGAAAAAGAGAAGAGATTGAAAAGCAAAGAGAGTACAAACTACGTGCTTTAAAGTGCAAGGGCATTGGTATGATTAATCAGGCAACTGTGCCCAGAGATAGTTTGAGCAGAGAAAAATACACTTTAGGTCGTGGCCCATTTTTTGAGGTACATTTTAATCATCCAACGGAAGGAGCCGCGATGTCAGGAGGGTGTCCTAGTTGGAGTCCAGACAGGTCTGAGATAGAGCAGCAGTTCCAGCTCAGAGTGAACATCCGGTCACATAAGAGAACCCTGTGTGCTGTGCTTATAGAATACTCCATCCTCTGTCTTCCAATCCCCTCATTCCAAGGAAGCCGCAGGAATCAAGAATGGGGAGCGGCCAAGTATGACAAATGCTGTTGAACAGTATGCTGAGGACTGAAAAGCGCATAGATACAGTGCTTATAAGGTCAGCCTTGAGAGTTGCAGCTTCCATTGAAACTAGGAAGGGTGGGAAGAAAAGGTTATGAAGTACACCGCTTGCTGTAGCATCCAGGCAGTATGAGCACATGCTAGGCAAAGGAAGCTAGATCCAGGAGACCATGCAGCGTCACATCACTTCATTTATATGAAAAGTACAGAGGCAGTAAATCCATAGTAACCAGAGGTAGCATCTGAGACAGTGGAGAGAACGGTTTCTTACCAGTAACAGATATGATATTTTATTTTATGTGGTGAAATGTCTTAGTACATAGTGGTTTTTATTGTATAACACTACAAATACGCAAAATGGCGCAGAAGTAAACAGTTTCAAATGGC
The DNA here is from genome assembly GCA_907169655.1 of Acomys percivali. Classification (NCBI taxonomy): domain Eukaryota; kingdom Metazoa; phylum Chordata; class Mammalia; order Rodentia; family Muridae; genus Acomys; species Acomys percivali. The sequence continues at coordinate 18,031,347 of OU015749.1, forward strand.
TTAAGCAGTGAATTTTATATAATAGGAATTTTACATTAAGAAAAACATCTCACTGGGACAAGATGAAGAGTGAGCCTAGGAAAAGAGTTGGAATCCATGAGAATCTGCAGCATGTAGAGAAGTTAAAAGTTTGAATTTTGAACATGGATTAAATGCTGATGTTTGGGCACCAAAGGGAGTGATCTCACAGGGAAATAGAACTTGTGGCTATAAAGGACATAGGGTGAATTTGCTGGAGTGAGTTCCTTACATAGGCAGAATATGCAATTTCTGTACAAATGCAAAGGGTATCTGTAGAGGCTCATGGACAATCAACAGGAGAAGATATGGAGTACATAGCAGGAAGGGCTGGTGCTTGTGTAGGTCTCTTCTGATGTCTTTCATTTTCCCAGTGCAGTGTGTGGAAGGGCTTCAGAGATGGTAGTTCAAAAGTAGACTTTGTTTCCAATGACAGAGGATGTCACCCACCGTATTAGTTCCTGGAACAAGTTATAGTCCTATATTCTTCATTTAAGTGTTAGTGTAGATTGCTTGTGTAAAAACATTGATAGCTTGATTTGGGGCTTGACTGACACTAGCACGATCTACTATAGAACCAGTGGCATATTGCTTTATTCTCTCTGTCACTATCTTTCTGTCTCTGTCTTTGTCTCTGTCTGTCTCTCTATCGCTTTTTTCTAATCATCAATATATGTAATCTGGGTACACAGGTATTTAGAATGTATTTATTGAGCAGAAACATTCTGAGAGAGATGTAAGTATTTCCAAGAGATTCTATATCTCACTTGTGACTATTGTGTAAATTTAACAGATGAGATTTTGCCATGTCAAGATGTGGCAAAAACCACACAGGACTTACACTGTTCAGATATGGAGCCCTGCCGAATTGATTCTTCGGATGAAGGCGTGGGACGTAAGTGTCAAATTGAGATGACCATCTTATTGGTATAGACACAAATTATAAGGCCCAGAGACCAGCCCTAGGAGCATGTACATGCCAACCTTTGTTGGCTTTAATGTCTTAGTTTTAGCCTAGTGTCAAAGTCTGCAGCTGAATAATACAGTGGTCAAGATTAAACACATGTACTCAACATGATGCTTCATAAAAACATACCATTAAAAATTTCCTTAAAATTATATATAATATTTGGCTTTTAAGATTCATATTTTATGTTGAATGGTAAGTAAACTAATGGATATAATTCCATAAAGCAGCTAAAAGGAAGCATTATGAAGCTTTACAATTTATTCAAGAGCTTTGATGCAAGAAAAAAATACAAATCTCACTTTTAGGGAAATAGTTATTACTAGAGAATAACCATATTTTTATCAAGTGAAAAGCCTTTGCAAAGTAGAGTGGATTAGGTATTCTTGCAGCTGTGTCTGGCCTGTAGGTCACTTATACCCCAGGATAGCTATGAGTTGGGCCAAAACACACAATCACTTAAAACAGTATCTGATGTCTTTTTGTAATGCAATTATGTAGGTCTCCAGGATGAACTTTAGACAAAAGCATCATGCCCCTGTTGTAGATGGCTGGATACACCAGCCTGGGTTCAAGCTTTACTGAATAAAAGTTCAAGATAGTAATGTGCACTTGTATTTCTGCAGAAGTCAACTATAGTCAAATATATATATATATATATACATATATATATATATATATTCAACTATAACACGCATTTCTGGTTAAGAAGTCACTCTAGGCGATCATAATAATTCACCAAGTCCCTTTGGTCTCTTCTCTAGAGTATCAGACCTGTGGATTTGACTTTGACATATGTGACTGGGCGACTGAAGTATCTGTTGAGCAAACTTCTTGGGTATGCATAAAAGCAAGAGAAATCCCTTCACTGGACTCTGTGCCCTGGCAGGACCAAAGTGGTAATGTTGAAGGTACCAAATAAAATGTAATGTAGTTTATATGAGTGATAGAATACTGCTGTATTATAATGATCATTAAGTCTTTAAGCCTGGGGCGTTGATAAGCACATATATTAATAAAAGTATATTATATCCTAGATGCTCAGAGTAGAAAATAAAATGCTTTTAACCCTGTGAAAAAATTATGGTACATTAGCTGCTTTCTCTTAAATTTTATTATTTTCTTATTGTCTGGATGTATTAGTATATATAAAATAAAAGCAAAGCCTGTTAGTCCAGTCATTCCTCTTTATCACTGCAGTACTAAGTTTTTTTTTTTCTGTTATTCTAATGTGAGCTCCTGAGACCTGTTTACATGTCTCCCCACCATTCTCACCCCTGACCTCCTTCTCCATTACTACTTGCCTTTTTTCCCCTACAGGTTTGGAAATGTTACTTCACAGTTTGAAACCTTATCATTTGAGCTTCTTGATCACTCTTGGAAATGTTACTTGACATATCTTTTAATATATATTCTTAATCCAAAATTTTTATTATTATTGTATGCATAGTGTGTGTGCACACATGCATGTGTACACACATGCACTCCTGCACATGTACATAACTGTGGGCATTTATGTGTACAAGTTTGCCATGGTATGCATGTGAGGATTTGCTTTTTTCCTTCTATCAGATAAGTTTGGTATTAGGTCTGAGGCCACCAGGCTTGTGCTCGCCATTCAAGCACTTTTACTTGCTGAGCCATGTTACTGGCTTCATAGTCTTATTTTTAATGCACACGTTGAATACTAGATTTATTTAATAAAGTATATAGTGGGGAATGGAAAGATGACTCATCTTTCTCACAGGTAACCTGACTCCGTCCCCAGCACCAACTTGGGTTGCCTCACCATGGCCTGTACTCCTGCTCTCGGGGACCTGACATTGTTTTTCTGCCTCTGTGGCATGTACAAACACTGCACACACACATGCACATATGCATATATATGCATTATGATATATATATATATATATATATATATATATATATATATATATATATATGCATTATGAGAAAAAGAAGAACTTCCAAAGATACTTTTGAGTTCTGTGTTGATCTGCTACTGGAGCCTACCCTTAAGAGTAGTTTATTTCCCTAGTGAGACTCTCTTGGAGATAACTAATTTTTCATTTGCAAGTGGCTATCAATTGAATATAGGTTTTGAGTTAGGGATGGATGTGTTCATTTCTCCTCTAAGCTCTAGGGTGCCATCTGCATGGACCCATGCAGGCCCTGTGTATCATATCAGGTCTGCATGAGTTCATATGTATGCTGATCCTGTTGATTATAGGACCTTGCTTCCTTGTTGTTCTCCACATCTCTGGCCCTTACACTCTTTCTGCCTCAACTTCCACAGGTTTCCCTGAGCCCTGAGTGGAGGGATTTGATGGAAACCTCCCCTTTAGGGCTGGGTGTTGTAAGGTCTCTCAGTCTCTGCACATTGGCTGGCTGTGGGTCTCTGTGTTTGTTCCCATCTGATGCAGGAGAAACCTTCTCTGATGATGGCTAAGCAAGGCATTCATCTATGAGTATAGCAGGATGTCATTGGGAGTCATTTTGTTGCTAAATTCCTTTATCAGAGTGGCAGTATTTGGTTTTTCCATAGGTTTCTGGCCTATCTAATCTCAGGTTCTTGTTCACCCAAACAACATAAGGTATGGGTACCCCCTCATGGAGTGGTCCATAATCAAATCAGATGTTGCTTGGTTACTCCCACATGCTTTGTGTCACTATTGTGCAAGTATCTTGCAGTCAGGACATCATTGTAGACCAAAGGATTGATAGCTGCATTGGTATTTAACTCTCTTCTTTGGTAGTGTGCAAGAGTACTTTCCAGTGCCATGAAAATGAGTCCATAGGGGGTGAAGGCTCTAGATGGGCACCAGAAGGACTTTTCCATGTTCACTCAGTTATACAGATACTGTCTTTAGAAACGAGGCCTTACTGTCCATTGGTGCAAGGCCATTAATAGCCTTGGCAGTAGCCTAGGTTGTTTGTGGCTTCCCATGGGAAGCCCTTTGGCTAAGAACATGATTAGATGTACCTCTTAATTTGGTGACAAGAAATGTACAGGTAGGGCTCTGTCTTTCCTACTGTTTGTTGATTTCATTTAGGTTACCTTCATATATGTGTGAGTTTTCTTTTTTGTTTTGTTTGTTTTTTAGTTTTTTAGTTTTTCGAGACAGGGTTTCTCTGTGTTAGCCTTAGCTGACCTGAACTCACTTTGTAGACCAGGCTGACCTCGAACTCACAGTGATCCACCTGCCTCTGCCTCCCAAGTGCTAGGATTAAAGGCGTGCGCCACCACGCCCGGCCCTATATATGTGCATATTATAAGAAGCTTCTACTGTTTTCTATGTTTTCATATGATCCCTCAAATGGCTCTTAGTTTTAGCTGTCTCTCTCCATATTCCCTTCCTTTCTCACCTCTTCCCTCCACCTTCCTATTTGATCCTCCCATTCCAATTACATCACACCTCATCAATTCATCTTCTTTAATATGAGAAAGATCTTGAAATTTCGTCTACTCTGTAATACTTATTTTCTTGAGTTATAGCTTAAGCTCTTTCGAATAATTTAAATCCATATCTTATGAAGATCTTAATTATGTATTTTATGACTTGTTATCCTCATCTTATTTTGGTGTTTTTAGTGTTGCCTTTGAAGTGTTGCCTAGAGATCAGATGGAATTCATTTGTTGCTAGTAATATCCACTTTTATCTCTTCTTGTACTGATTTGGATGAGTTTTTTTTTTTTTTTTTCCCTCTCTCTCTCTCCAATTTGGTTGCTTTGGCTAGAGCAGTAGATTTGTTAATTTACTCATCCCTTAAAAAATTATTTATGTTATGCATAACAACTCTGTGCCTATAGCTGGCCCATGTGGCCCATGAAGGCCAGTTGGACTTGTGGACTCTTGTCTTTCGTAGGATTTTTATGGTGTTGGACTTCTATTGTACAACTAACTGCCCGTTGCCTACCAGAGTTCAGCAGCTTCCATCCTTTCGGTGCCAGAGGCCTCTGCTGGACAAATTTAATATTGCAGTCTGTACACTGGGCAGGTTCTTCAACCTTTCCAAGATTCACTGGATTTCACCCCCTGGATTGGCTGATGTTATTTATGGCTGGGGTTTGTCTCCCAAGTATGTTTGGAATAGGGCAGGAAATCACACCACATAAGTTTACACAGTCCTAAAACCAGAAGACAGAGGCATGTCTTCATAAAAGTGTTGATGGCCCCTGGATAGATGACATCATAGGTTACATTCAAACTATGTTCAAGTCCCCAACATAGGTTCAAGAAACATGTTTCTTGTTCTGAAACCAGGAGGATAGTTGGCTTTTAACCAATAGATCCTCTTTAAAGACGGCCCCCATAATTATATAGAATGAGAGAAAAAGACTGCCCACTACTTAGCCATCTGCAGGCATCATTGTTTCAGTAAAACCTGCAACTGAATTGGAAGATTGTGAGAACCCTGGCTTCTCCTAAGGCTAGGAGAAGTACCTTCACCAGGGCCTCCTGGATTCCAATTTGAATGAGGCTTCTACCCATCATCTTTCCATTTGGAGAGGTACAAGATTGCAACTATGTTTGTCATTGCTTACTTCTTTTGAATGTTCACCTGTCTTTTTCTCTGCACTTCTCAGGAATGTCACCACTATCTTTATGGATTGGTGAACATTCCATTTCTCTTTTGGAGGAAGTCTTTTTCTCCTAGACCAACTCTTCCTAGTAGGTAGATCCAGGAAGCAACTTCTAGCCAGCCTTAGTTCCTAGAAATCATCTTCAGATCTAAACACTAAATATTTCATTTCATTCTCTTCTCAATTTTTTCTAAAAAGATACATTTTCATTTTTTTTCTTTTTTATAGGTAAAACATGTTCTCTCTGGTTTTTGTTAGATTTTCAATCATTTTGTTTGGTTAGTTTTTTCTCATCTTCTAGTCTTCTCTTTCTTTTTGTTTGTTTCTTTGTTTCTTCCTTCCTTTCTTTTTTGGTATTTATACTTCTTCATATTTTATGAGTTTTGATCTATGATTTGGGTGAATATTGTTGCAATTGATTCAAGTGTTGCTTTTATTGCTTTTCTCCTTATATTTCTTTTCCTTTCTAATTTATTCTTGTTTGAATGTTAGACATGCTGTGAGTGTGCTCCAGCTTAGAGAGTCTTCTCTCAGCAGTAGTCTACTAACCAAGCCCATAAAAAACCTTCTTCACGTTACATTATAGTGAACCTTTCTCCATCCCTCATCTCTGAACTCGTGCTCTCTGTTCTAGTTTGCCATTCTGATGCTGTGATAAAGACACCATGACCGAAAACAACCTAGGAAGGATAGGATTTACTTAGGTTTTGGTTTTACAGTCTGTCACTGAGGGAAAGCTGGGAAGGGACCCAGTCAAGAAATTGGAGGAGGAGGGATACTGCTTACTGCCTTGCCCATATGGCTTGCTCAGCTACCTTTCTTAGAGAGCCCGAGCCCACTTCCCTAAGGATGGAATGACTCACAGTAGGGCTGGGACCTCCTACATCACTAACCAACCAAGGAAAAGCCCACAGACATGCTTCCAGGACAAAACGATGGAGGCAGTTTCTCAACTGAGAGTCTCTCTTCCCATGTCTGTCTGGGTTTGTTGCGGGATGGTGCAAACACACCAACTCATTTTCTGTTTCTAGTTTTTCTATCGGTGGATGTTAACGTCAGTTTTACTTAGATTTCCAGAAGATCTCCAGTCTCATTATTCCAAGATTTCCTGACACATGTGTCTGCCTTCTGGTACTTACTTTTTCTTTTCAAGATGTCTCTGTCTTTTGGTATGCCTTATAAAGTTTTCCAAATAACAAAAATCAAGAAGTCTTTATTTATTATATATATATAAAAAAAAGAGTTCAAAAGTTTGAGTTACTGAATTTACCCCATTTGGTGTTAAATAGCTTACTCTCTATGGTAGCTAGTAATGTCTGAAGCTAATTTTTTTTCCAAGCATTGTTTTACTCTTCTTTTCTTTGAGTTCACTTAGAGATTTGTTTTTAAATAATATAGATATCTGTGGTGGTTCATGTGTGAGGCAAAGGCAAACATCTATGACTCAGTGGTTTTCTATGGAGTTTGTACCTCTGCTTTGTGGTATTTAAAGAGATTCTTACCAATCTTTCTATGATGACAGACAGAAAGGCTAAAGGGAGTTACATCTGCCCTCCAACTCCCTGCCACTGTAGATGTAATACTGACTGAAAGTGGGTGCATGCAGATTAGTTCAAGTACATTTAAAGTGGCCAATTTCCCACCTCTTTAGCTTCAAGCTGTGGCTTTGGTAACTTGGGAGTCCATGTGTCCATTTCCTCTGCAGTTACAGGGCATAGGATGAACTCTGACCTTAACCTTCTGCTCTACCTGTTAAAAGTTGTTCATTTTAACTTTGTTTATATTTTTTCCCTTTTTAAAATTAATTTATTCTTGTTACATCTCAATGGTTATCCCACCCCTTGTATCCTCCCATTCTTCCCTCCCTCCCATTTTCCCCTTATTCCCCTCCCCTATGACTGTTCCTGAGGGCATGTCCCATGAAAGCCTTCACTTACCAGGAAACTGGGACAGAGGGGAGGACATCCTATTGGGACTCTAGATGAGAGAAGCATGGGAGAATATCAAAGTAGAAGGATCCAGAGGGTCCTAGAAACCTACAAGTAGAACATTATGATAGGCAGATTTGGGCCCAGGGGTCCCGCTCAAACTTTGTTTATATTTTTGTTACCTTAAAATGAGTGCTAAATCCTATGCATCTTACATGTGGTCCAGAAACCAGAAACGCTTCAGTGAGGTTTATATGCCTCCAGCCCATCTTGTTTTCTGTTTGTTCTCCACATGTACATAACTTAGAGAGTTTTGTCATAGCATTCCTTAGCTCTTCAAGACTTCCCTGGACCCCTGAGGCAAATTTAAGGCTTCACTTTTTGGTGGACATTGTTGATATTTCTGCAATAATTTGGTAAATGCATTGTTACTAGTCTTCCTGTCTCCTGTCTGCCAAGAGCAATAGCTGTAGCCTATATCATGTGGAGCTACCTATGGGACTCCAGTGACCAACATCCCAAAAAGATATACTCCATGCTTGACACAGGGCTTTTTTTTTTTTAATAGTTTACATAGTTTTTTAAAAAGCAGCTATACAAAAATCTATTAACCTTCACAGAAAGAAATGTTTCAGATTTTACTTTTGCAAAACAAAAATAGAATAATTCATTTGTTTTTTTGTGTCATCAATATTATTGATTCAAACAGTCCAAATTCATTTTAAATACATGAAAATAAATTGGCAATAACTTTGTTTATTGAAAAATCTATCAGTGTGGTTAGTAAGACTGCAGATAACTATTTCTTCCATGTGATTTGTAAGGAAGGCAGCATTTTAAATTGTACACCAGAAGATTTTTAAATGAAAAATAAAGATTTAAATAATTCTGAGAGGGAAAATAATGAATTTTTGATTAAAGAAAAACGCACTGTAACATTTAAAAGAAAAATTTGAGCTAGCAAGATGCTCTATCAGTTAAGTGATTGCCTTCTGGTCACAGAAATCATGCAAACAAAGCCAGGCATGTTAATTACTAAGCTGCATAGGAGGCAGAGAGAGGAAGTTCCTCAAGAATTTCCTACCAACCAACCTTGCCTAATTGTCAAGCCTTGTGTCTCAGAATAGATACTGTCTCACAAAAGAAAGTGGACTGTAATTGAGGAAGATAACTGACATTGACCTCTGGTTTCCATCTGTGCACACATAAATACTTTCACCATGAACATGTCATATCCACATCCATATCCACAATATAGAATATTAATTTAATGATGTAGAATTTTGATATCACAGATTTATGTTATGGAAATATTGAATTCCAACATTGACTTTGCCATTAAACATTGACTTGAGTCATTAGGAGTGAGTTGACATAAAATTCAAGCTTACCAATTTTTGGGATAACCCTTTCAGGCATCATTAAAGTAAATTATTTTACAGCTGGTTTTGAAGATTCTAGTAAAAAGTTTTGCTTAAAAAAGTACAACACATAATTGTGTTTCTAAGTTGCTTCTTTTGTCTTTACATTTAGGATACTTTGTGTGGATGAAGGCCAGTCATGCTTCCTCTGTGGGACCTGCAGAGAGCAGTGCATATTTAAACAGCTCTGCATGTCACTGCATGGCCAGCAAATGCTATCTTCGGTTCTATTACACGGTGCAAAACAGTGATTTGACAGTAAGGCTGTACAATAATGAGGTAAGAAAAATTAGCATTTATTTCAAATCCAGTGAGTATATGACATTTCTGTTAATCAATACTTGTCTATTTCTTGGTCATGTATAGACTTCAGAAATTCTGTTTCTTTTTATTTATGTGTTCCTGTGTGGCCGCTTGTTGTCATGTGCACCCCATGTGTACAAATATCCTCACAGACCAGAAGACGTATTGAGTCCCCTGAATCTGGAGTTATAAATGTCACTAACCATTTCCCCTCCACATGCACAATGCTAACCAGTCCCAGGTCATTTGCAAAAGCAGAAAGTGTTCCTTTTTTCACAATAGATGAAAACTATTTCTTTCAAAGATGAAGAAACACACGCATTAGGACACAAAGAGAGAAATCTCTCTCTACAAGACAGAGGGAGGGAACAATTGAGGCTTTTTTTTAAGGGCTGAGGGTTTTAATGGTCTTTGGTGGGCTAGAGTGAGGGTCTTCCTCCTCTAATTTAGGGTTCATCAGTTTAAAGAAAGAAAGGGAAGCTGATAGGCCCACAAGTTCATGTACAGAGGTTAAACTCAAGTCTCGAGCTTATTTGACCAGACTAGACTGGTATTCTGCTGAAGGGTGGAATGAGATTACAATGAAAGAAAAATTCTGCCCAGCCTTGGCCTTAGGTCACAAGGATAAAAACTCAGAAACTTGCCATCTTTATTATGCCGCTATGGCTTCTTTGCATATATCCCTGCCTAACAGAGATCTGTACAACTCCTAGCTGCACATTACCGGCAATCAGAGGTCCATCTTAATAGCTGTTATGTGTTTCAGTGTGCAGCCGTAATTCCCTAAAGATAACAAAAGGACACAACATAGGAAGTAGCAACCAGGGTGCCTCTAAGGAGGCTCAGTCTAAGGAGCAGTGGTAAAACTGGCCAATAACAAGAGTGTGCATCCTTGTGTGCTATGTGTGTGGGACAGTGTCTGTAACATATAAAAACAGACTCTTAGAGTTTTTGTTTTCTTGCCTACACTCTTTTATCTAATAAGGGCAAGACTGCCTCTCAATAACTTTCTTAACTACATCCTCAGTAGGATTTATTGCAAGTTAACCACTAAGCTATCTATCCAGCACTAGATTGAGATAATCTTTATCCTAACTTTATTTATTATGTATTCTAAGTATTTTTAAGGAGTACATTTAGGAGATGCTATCAATGCAAAAGTACTTGTGGCATATATATATAAAAATTCAGGAACTTAAAAATGATTTTTAAAAGTATGGGCTTAATAGAAATGAGATATTTGATATTATACATTATTAGGTCGGCTTCAGAGTTCTGAGGTACTCTGTGTGAGATTTTACATCTACATATTAAAATCATAAATATGATGGAAATAAATTCTTTGTTCTGGCAAGTAAGTACAGTTTTGAGCACAAACGAGTCATTTGAGTTGAGTTAAAATGCACACAGCTATGGAGAATGAACAGTATGGTTATCCCAGTGGGTGAAACAATTTCACTACTTACTAGCTTAAATATAATGGAATGAAATTAGCTACGATTTATATTTACATGGTATACTCTATACATCTCCATTGTTTTGAAGAGTCCACTTATTTATAGGAATGAAAAACCAGAAGGAAAACTACAGTCATCTAAGAATTTGGAAACACTTTGCAGAAAATCCATCACTGGAGAGATTATCCAATTGAATTTCCTTTGTTCTTAGAATGCTTTGGTTAAATTCAGTTGAAATTTCCTCATGATTTTTACCTGGCACATTTATAAGAAAAGTATATTCATCACATGTGCTTGTCTGGTGGCACAGAATACCTGTCACCAGCATTTTATTTTGCTTTTATTCCTTCTAAAGCTTGAAGTATAAAGATAATTAATCTTGAAAGAAAAGAATGCTTTTTAGAAAGAATAGGGGAGGAATTCATTTTACTTACTTTTTCCTTTGCTTTTTGAACTGTTCTCATCTTACCCAACCTTTCTGTTTGCTTCTTCAAGAAATACTTGCAGAGTCCTAGATCATAAAATTGTATGGGTACTGTTAGGACATAGAACAATCTGTTCTTCTTCGTTACTGGAGTAGATGCTACTAGTATTTTTAAAATATGATGCTTTTATTATTTCTTGGAGAATTTCACATAACATATAATGATCATATTCGTCCCCTGCCACTCAGCCCCTCTTTTTCCAAAACCACTTCCAGTCCCCGCCTCTTCTTTTAAAATAGGCAGCAAACTGTCTCTGTCATTTTTTTTTATTTTGGATGCTGCTAACCTGCACTTCCGGTTTAGTCAGGTAATTACTTTTTATTCCTTCTCAAGTCTCTCGTTGGGTTGAAGATCAGATAGTTAAGTTTTACAATTAAGCTTAGGTGTTTAGAGGTTAAGATCTTTTTAGGTCTAGATATATGTCTTAAGTTGATAGAGATGAGATATGATAGATGTTGATTTACATTCAGAATTTTAGACTCACCAAGATAGGAAAATGTTTTCTTCAAGTCTGCCAAATTCAAATAGCAAAAACATTATGAATGTAACATTTTTATAATTTCTTATTGTTTTGTGGTTCTTCTTGCTGTATGTAGTTTATTGTATTTATGTGTAATAAGATAAATGTATATGTAGATAATAAAAAAAAGGAAAAGGGAAAAATAAAAACAGTGTATATCACAGCAAATATTTGGTACCTCTTTTTGTATATTTCGTGTGTGTGTGTGTGTGTGTGTGTGTGTGTGTGTGTGTGTATTCATTATTTAAAACAAATTTTACTTCTAGGACTTACAATCATACCCTACTGTCTCTTCCTATATTTCCCATGAGTTTTAGATGTAGGCATTGCGCTGGCTGTAAATGTATTAATTGAGGGCAGGCATCACATGGTCTGTTGACTTTTGCTTTTTGTTCACCATTGATTTCTGTAATGATCTCTTTCTGTTGAAAACAGAAGCTTCTTTGATGAGGGGTAAGATCTGCACCTTTCTGTGATGTAAGCATATGTGCTTAGGATGCAGTTAGACATTATACTGCATAAGGACCATGCTGGTATTAGGTTATCCTCTAGTTACGTGGTCTTACAAGCTGCCAGTACTTAGTTAAATTTACAGAGCCAGGTATGAGTTACCTCATATTGAATTAGGCATGAGTTATCTCATACTGAACGAGGCATGAGTTACCTCTGACTGAACTAGCCTTAATTCCAGTGAGGTGATTGTTGGTTACACACCTAGCACGTAAGTACCACTATTATGCTTTTTAAAGAATATTTACCCTTCTACTTATTATTAGAGTTTATTGGAATTATAGCTGAATAGGACTATTGATTGCTTCTCTCCATTGGCAGCTTGAATGACTCTTTCTTTAATGTGTTACCACGGCTCATTTTCAGTAATAGTCATCCTATATCAGTACATTTGTTTAAAGTATTTCAGTCAATTTCGGTAAGCTGTTTGGGAGATTGTCATAAATAATTTGTTTACATTTTCAGGAACATGGGCAACTTTCCTTATGCATGGACCAAACTATACACAAACAACACTTCACAAACCACAAACCATGTTAGTTTTTATCTATATATACTATGGTAGCGTTCACACCTCAGTAATGTTTCAGTTTTTCAGTTTAAAGAAAGGTTAGTGAAAAATTCTAGAATGATTTTATTGAGTTCAGATTATGGTTGTAAATACTTTAAAACTATGATCCCATAATTTTTCATGGCAGATAACTCATGAATACTTATTTGCATATCCAATGAGATGGCATCATACATTTAATAAATGTTTGAATCATACATGCTTTAATTTTCAGGATTATTTTAATATACTCAGAATATCATTGGAGGATTTTCAGAATCTAAGTATACATAATTGTTGTTTTTAGACAAAATCCCAACCCTTTGATTTTACCAATAAAGACTCAGGAGCCAGATGCTGGGAAAGCTTACTAGCTCAGAGAGGCACAGAAAGCACCCAGCTGACCTTCCTACTCAGCTAATGTCTCAGAAGTAAAAAGTCCCTTCTCTCGCTCCATGCTGTCTTAAAAACTCCTGAATCTGAATGCCCCTTCTTTCTACTTCCCGTGTGTCTCTCTATCAGTCCTCCAGACTTCCTCTCACTCTCTATATTTTTTCCTATGTTCACTCCCTGCCACGTAGTTGCTTGCTTCACCTCTTGACCCAAGGTTGACTTTATTTAATCCTGTTTACAGAAAGCTCTTAGACTAAAGGTATGTATGTGCTAGAGCCACACCACAACTAGAAACAAGTTTTTCCAGTACACAATCTCAGAGTTCACAGTGTGATCAAATATCCTGCAACACAACATAATGGAAATGAATGACATTTTTCTATTAGTGTCCTTGGAGCTGTGCAAGAAAAGACTAAAAAAACTGCCTGCGGTTGCCATTTAACTATCTAATTAGAGTGGATTGCCTTGAGGCATCCAGGATGGCTTGTCCTACAGAATGGAAATGTGTGTGTGTGTGTGTGTGTGTGTGTGTGTGTGTGTGTGTGACCTAAAATTGGCTGAGTGTGTCACTTATTGACCCCTCAGAACATCCATATTCTGCGTCTTCTCTGACCCCCTCTTTAGCATTTGTTGATCATGAATGTAGACTCTGCCTCAGACTACATTTAAGTCATACATTTGATACTTTACCAACCAGCTTTTATGTATGTCTTGATGCAAACCACCGTTTGTCTTCTGTGAACAATGATGCTCTTCATTCTGGACCTGCAGCTTCTCTTTGTACTGTCCAGCTATGTAGGGTCTAGAACCCTTCCCCATCCTTAAGCCAACGGTCATAGGAACACACTCCTGTCTTGATATTTTTAGTACTAGTAATTTATGAATATTGGGAACTGGACTTGTAACTTTTACGTGATATTTTAATATTTCACCACCAAATATAATGCATATAAAAGCTCGATCAGAATGGAATGGCTCCCAATGTATTGATGTTCTTGTTTGATAAGTTCTTCTAAGGGTATGATAAGTTTTATTAAAAGAAGATATCTCTCAAGTTCAATGATTTTTATCAGAGGATATGTTCAAAACTTTGAGGTTATACATCTGATTTCTTCACTGGGAGAGGGAGGCAGAGACTGGCATCTCTAAGACAAGTAGTAATGATTAGTATTGAAAGGTACATCAGCATTTTGAACCTGGTCTGAAACAGAAAAATGCTCTTAAATTCTTGATTGATCAACTGATCAGTGATTGTTTTTTAAGATAACAGGACTTTAGAACATACCCGAGAACCTGGACACTCATTCAAACTAAGTGGGTAGCCTGAAATTAAGAATTAAAATAAAAGCTACTTTCAATTAGCTGCATTACTTTCTCTTAGTGGCCTTCTAGATGTGCAAGAAGAGACTAAAATTTGCCTACAGCTGGCATATAATTATCTAATTAGAGTGGATTGCCCTGAGGTGTCCAGGCTGCCTTATCCTACAGAATGGAAATGTGTGGGTTTTCTGATATTGTGTGTAATATCAGGAACTGCAGAATGGAAGCTGAGGGTAAATTATTTGCTCCTTAACATTGCTAGTGTTTTCAAACAGAAAAAATATAATGGAAAACTTTCAATCTCATTCATAGCACACAATTAAGTTGGTGTATGGAAAAACATTCAAATTTTGAAAGAGCTCTGCTCAATTTACTTTTTTAAGTAAATGCATTTATCTTCAGATAGAGGAAAATCAATTAGTCACTGTGCAAAAAGGCAAATTGTTTTAAATTATTCTTCTGAAATGATCATGGGGGATCTGATGTGTGTAATTTGCCACACAATGTCACTAAAAGCATCTGCAGGAGTGTTTTCATGCTGAATAACTGAAGTTATGTGGAAATAATTAGTGAGGAAATTTGTTGCAGGTCTTAATTTCTTGTAGCTAATTCATTCTAGTGTGACATGCAAGCTCTCAACGCCAACAACATAGTGAGCTTCTCTCTCCTGTGGGAACCTCAGGCGTAGTTAGGAGTGAAAAAGGACAGCAGATACATTTTATTGGATCTAAAATACCTTCTTAAATCTTTGAGGCTTGGGAATCTAGGGTAAACATCAGAAGGTACACTGATCAGTTGCAGCTAGAGTCATTTTAAGAAAATCTTGAACATGGATGAGATAAGTAAAACTGAAGCCAGGAGGGAGAATCCGAGAGCCTAGGAGTATATGTCTCCTAACATAAGATTTAAGAAGTAGAGGTTTCCTGTTTTTTCCATTTTGTATTTGAAGCAAGCAAGGCTTGTCAGAGCTCAGCCTGAGGCAGTTCCATCATCCTCACACTTCCACTAGAGGATCATAAAACATGATGGCTCCCTATATTATGAACAATTTAGTTTATTTTCTCCAGAGAAATGTCAGAATAACTTGAATGCTTGCTAATATGTGAGGAAGTGCAGGATTAATTCAGAGCATGGAAACATAGTTCAGGAACCCAGTGACCATATGCAGCACAGTATAAACTTTATCTCAAGATCTTAGCTCAAACCACATAGTAATAAGGGCAAAAGGTTCTTAGGCAAAGTTGCCAAAAGTGTCAAATATATGAATATAATCTTCACACAGTGATTCTGTTGTGTATCTACCATCAACTTTCTCATAGGTAAAAATCCAAGAAAGTTATGCAAGTGCAGCTAAATATTTTTGTGTCCTATTGCGTCTTCTTTGAAGTATCATAGCATTGTTGCAAAATATAAACAGACAAGCATTTAAGTTAGTGATTCTGCCAGTTCCTTTTTGTGGTTTTATTTCAGAGATGCAATTACTTATTTCCTCTTAATAAGGGAAAAAATGGAAGATATGTGATTGGATGTACTGAGTGTCTGATGTATATATGATAATTTCATACCAAGTCCTGATATTGCATGCTATTAACATGCATTGATGAATTGAAATGTTTAAAATAAATTTATTCTGCAGATATGATGACTTTTATATTTTTCCCTCAAAACATTATTTATCTCAATATTACCTGTAGTACTTTAGATTTCCCACTATTTAATAGCATAAATATACCCAAACATCAACTAAATGTAACTAGGAGAGAATGAGAGTAGAATTTGTGAAATTAGTGACATCTTTCTATTTTAAATTAAAGGAAGAAAAAATGATGTGGACATTCAATACATCAACTCACAGCACATGGGTGAAAGCTGATGCATTGATACCAGAAGATCTAAAGACATTAAAGGTATAAAAGCAAATACATAAGATTTTGTTAATACACAAACTTTATTTTGTTAATAGACAACTTATCCACTGTTAAATTTAAATTAGGAAAGTAGACTTGTATCTTTGTAGACAGTAATTAGATTTTATTTTCATTATATTTGACTCTTAACAGGCCAAGTTTTCTGTAGGCAGAGGAACTACTCTAGAGGGACAAACCTTGCTCTTCTTCATATATTCTTGCCTCTGTGCCTCCCAGCTCCCAGCACTGCCCTAGGCAAACACTTTTCATAGTGATGCATATAGATAGTAAACTTCTGTTGAAATGCAGGTGTTGAGATTACTACCTAAACTATTATGCACCTGAAACATATAAAAGGCTTGGTGGATTGTCTCTTCAAAGAACTGGTGATATTCTGTGCTGTATATAGTACATAGGCCCATGTTAAAGAATGAATATAAAAGATCAGATTGACTTTATGTGTGACTTACAAAACCACTTCATTGTTTTATGGTCCTACTGTATTTACACACATCTCCCCCAAAACCTTGGATAAGCATTGCATGTGCACCTATCCTGGAATTTTTGAAGCATAGTATTTTTTAATATCAGTCTTACAAGTTGAGGTTTATATTACAGTCATTTGGGTTAACATCTTGACACTAGTGTACCATTTTATAAGATGATATTTACAATCTCTGGAGGACATATTCAGTAAGTTTATTTTTTCCACAAAGTAGAGTTGGCCTTGTGACTTGGCAAAAAGATAAAATAAGACAAAATTTAAAGAGCATGCATTTTGGAGTTGTACATTTCTATGTGCACAGGAGATGGAATTAAAATATGAATTTGAAATGGCAAGGTTTGGAGATCAAAGTTTAAATTCATCAGTTTTGAAACGTGAAATGAGTCATATAACTGGTCTCTTGCTGCTTTGAAAAGGCACAGCTGTTGGTGTAATAATGTATATGTTATTGATTATGAAAGAATGATGTAATAGTATGCACACTTTTCTCATCATGGGACTTGAATTGAGTATTATCTTCTGATGCAAACTTTTAAATATATTTGCCATCTGATATATGATCAAAAGCATTTTAAAATAATAAATGTGTGTCTTTTGTTTTTGAAAATATGAACATCTATGCAGAAAACATAAACTGGGTGAGACTGAAAGGGTCAGTCTTTATTTCTAGTATTTTGGTAGATCTTTTATATGAAGTTCAGTAATGTTCTATTGAAATAGTAATAGACATGTTCTCTAGAGTAACAGAGAAGTTCTCTTTTGTTATGTGACTTTTCCTGGGAAGAAAAACTTACTTTTCCAGGAAAGTATACCAATGACAGGACAGACCAAAGTAATGATTCTATGAAAGTCAGCTTAACAGCTTCCCAATAAACTTGGGTTTATTGATTGATTGAGAGAAATGTGGAGGAAAGCTGACATTCAGGAGTAAAGCGGTCTCAAAGGCAGCCAGCTGCAACACTAAAAGCCAAGACTAGTTTAGGTGATGGCACACAAAATCTTGAACTGCAGAGCAGTCTTCAGGACTGGCAGGAGATTGACAAGTCAGTCTCTTACAGGTAGGACTGGCAGGCAGAGCAACTCTTACAGGCACTTGTGCCAATAGAAGCATCTCTTCTGCATGGCATCCAGTTACCAACTTTTATAATCTCATGAGAGGAAGGTTTTATAATCTTCAGAATCACATGTCAGATCTCACAGACTTGTGAAGTTTACTTCCTGAGTCTTCTGAGCCACTGTCCTCCCTTCAAAAGAGAATGCTACAGTTTCAAAGACATTGCTGTACAGCCTCTGCCAATACTGTGGATGCACTGAAAACCTGGAGTAGAGCTAATGTGATTCAGAGATTGGATTCTCATCTGCTTTCAGTCGACTTAATTACTCATAAGTAGCCAGTGGCTACTGAGTTGGATGGAAGAAAATTGGTTGCCATGTAGTGAGCTGTTTCTGCTACATCCTCATGCAGTTTATTAACCATTATACTTAGTAGAACCTCAGGGACCCCTGATGCATCGTCATTGTCTTGCATTTGGCTGGTAATGAAAGATGGAGCCACTTATTAACATTGTGTATCTCCAGGAAAGCCAGGAAATCCATTAGACAAAAGGGGGTCCATTCCCTTTAACTGACTATACTTTGCTCCTTGGAAAACTAGCTCTTTTCTGTGGCTGTACTATTTTTACATTGGCTCTTTCCATATCTTTAATATTTCACTGTGCTTCATTATCTTTTCCTAATATTTCCCTCCAGGTTCTCAAGCATTAATTTTAGTAGTTTTATAAAACAGGTACTGTTATAGCTCCATGGATTTAATAATAATATTATTGAAAATAAAGAAAAGAAGACTGTAAAAATGATACTCAAATGGCAAGTTTACAGTAAAAGGGCATCTGCATGGTAACTTGGACTTTCATTTCTTCTTGATTGGCTTCCCAGAAACCTTTATGAACCCAACATGCTTATCAGCTTTAGGAATGTGGATCAGACATGTCAAAGAGTAACTTTGTCATAAGTTGCATTTACCTGTATTTTAAACAGTTTAACCCCCTCAGTGACTTTTCTGTGACCTTTCTGCTTTTTTTCTTCTTATATTTTAAGAGTATAAATTCATAAACTGATCAATTTTTATAAAGTTTTTTTTGGAAGGCACAGTTTTGAGGCAGAGAAGTTTTATTGGAATTGATCAGCTGTTGGTCTCCACATGTGGAAAGACCCATTCCTGTCAGCTTTGTCCTGTTAATGAATACACTTGTGCCAGTGGCCAGTGCCTTACCCACTCTTCAGTCTGTGACTATGGAATGGACCACTCCAGTGGGAATGATGGAGACTCAGAGGCTTGCAGTAAGTCAACTCCTGCTGAAGTTGTTAGTCTTCTTTTATTAATGATTGTGTAGCTTTAAATCAACTTTGGCTAATTTGGGGAAATCTAATTTCTTTGAGATAAAATGAAATTGTACCCTCACATTGAAAGTATTAGCATTATTCCTTTGATGACATCTCTGTTGATTTAATGTTTGGAGTTTGCTGCTAAAATTACTAAATATCCCTCTTTGTTTTTTTTTTTTCAAATAAATTGTTATTATTGGTGTTATGTATGCATATGTGTTGTGTGTGAGTGCATGGGTATGCACATGTGCAGCACATATGCATACTTTGTTTAAAGAAGAAAAAGATCTTGGTAACTTTATAGATATATTATATATTGGCAACTTTTGTGTTTTTCCCTCTAAATAATGATCTTGGAAGCTGAGGAGGGAGAATAAAGAGGACATGGGTTCTCACTGCTCTGCTCCAGCCATGGTGACTGTAAAAGCCACCTCCAGCCATCTGTGATACTCAAGAAAGCCACACTTGGCCAACACCTTCCCTTTGGGCCTTTTTTATGAAGTGTCCTTGATAGGAGGGAGGAGGAAAGATCATTTAATGGTTCAAACCTTATCATACTTCACCAAAAATGGAATTTATATTAGAATCCATATGATGGTTCTCATATGAGGTAGCTTAGCAACTAAGATTCATGAGATGTTTTTTCAAACCGTGAGTTCCAATAAATGAATCTGTGTCCTGTATCACAAAGAAGAAGCTTTTAAAAAAACATTAAAAATTTGACATTTATTTTCCTGTAATATTTTATACTCATGGGATATTTTGTTATGTCGGGGGGACTATTGCAATAAGATAAATGCCACCCTGTAATGAAAAGATCTTCACACAACATGCTTTTCTTGGTGGGCCAGTGAAGACTTTATTAAAAGCATTGGAGATATTGGGAGAAAAAATGGGCAAACAAGGAGTAGTCCCAGGTGGGCCTGATTATAAGCAGAAGTTCAATTAATTCCTCCATCACCTTACTTTAAGCCATATAATCTTCTAAGCAGTGTGATCTCAGTGGGCTTTGCACTTACCTTTCATTTTCATTCAAAGTGAGTAAGGAGAATTTATTTTCTCTAATGTATGTGAAATTCATTTCTATGATTGACTTAAATAATTTATCGACTATATGCTTCATTTCTTTTTGGGAAATGCACATTTCTTAAAGCCTCTATTATTTTTTATTTCAAAGACCAAGAGAAAATATGTTCCTTTTCAATCATTCATATGGCATCTTGGCTTCTTCTACCCCGCACCCCCCCATGGCAAATGATTCTTTACCACCGACGACACTTTAGTAGGGATCCTAATCAAATGCACCTCTGGAATATTAGCTGATATTTTATTTTTAATTTTGTACATTTTTATATATTGAAATGTCATGAGTTTTTTTTCTGTTATTTTTCTAATGTAATCAATCTTAGTACTATACTTTCAGTTCTGTAGAGTGACTGATTTCTGTGCTTATCAACCTATACTGCTATATTCCTGCTTCAACTTCTCCAAATACTTTAAGCTCAATAGCCCAATAAAAATTTCTCATGCTTGGTTGAGATCCACTTAATAGAGTGATATGGCATAAATATATAGTATGTCTTTAAAGTCATCTATATATACATATTCATGTATGCTGATGCCCAACTGCCTATCTCACATCAATATTTTATGGCTACTTTGATGCCTAATATTCATTTTCAGCTTGTCTGGATTTAGAATCCCATAGGAGGCTGGTGAGATACCCCCATAAGGACATCTCCAGAGCAGGGAAGCTGAAGGTCAGGGCTCACTTGACATGTGAGTGACATCATCCCATAGGAAGAGAGAAGAAACCAGATGACTGTCAGTCGTCTCCACTGCTGCTTGTCTGAGTTCAGATGAAGCATCTCTAACTATTCCCTGTGGCATGGTCTTTTGGCCAAGCAACCATCTAGAATCTTCTGACATCTTGAGTCAAAATAACACATCCTTCGCTATATTCATCTTGTGTTTTGCCACAGTGATGGTAAAACTAGCACATTTACATTTGCTCGGGGGAAACCATATTACAGTGAATTAGTAGCATTGTTGTAACTTCAGTGTTTTCTTCTTAAAGTATATGTGCACACAACTGCATATTCTGAAAATGAGTTATCCTTCAATGCTTTTTAAACTGAAACATTTTGCACATAGTTTAGGTTTCTGTTTTGCAAATTTGAGTTTTAATTCACATTTTAAAAATAAAATCCCAAGCTTGTAACACAAGTAAAATGTCTTTATATGTTTTTAAACATGTGTGTATGTTTCCCTTTCTCTCTCTCTCTCTCTCTCTCTCTCTCTCTCTCTCTCTCTCTCTCTATCTCTATCTCTCTCTCTCTCTCTCCATGTGTGTATGTGCGTGTATGTTGTTTGAGTACTTACGTTCATATGAGAGGAAGAGGCAAGAGGTTAAAATCTGGTGTCTTTCTCTATTGCTCTACTCCATACAAGACATCAATTAGTCAGCTTAAATCTCATTGCTTTAGTTGGATTAGGTGGCCAACAAACCCACTGATCCTTCTGGCTCAACCTCCACAGCACTGTGATTACAGGAGCATACTGACCCTTCTGATTTTGCCTGTGATTATGGGATCTGAAAACAGGTCCTCAAGCAAACATATTAATAACTGAACTACTTCCCCCAGCATGGGGTATGTAATTTGAACAGCTGTATAAATATTTATAATATTCCAGAGACTTAGTAAATATTAATTTATGGAGATTTCCAGTTAATAATCTATACACAGTGTGCCTTTCTGGAAAGGCACACTCATTTAGATGCTCTTTAGAGCCATTGTTTTTAGGTGCTTTTTGAGGAAAGCACATATTGAGATTGTACACAGAAGATTGTCAAAGGCATGGGAGTGGAAAGCACTACTGGTTTGGTGGTGTTTTGCTTTTTTTTCCTTGAAAACCAGATTCACCTTGGATCTGTGTAAATGTTGTCTTATTTTCTCAGACGTGGGGATGAGGTGAGAGCCATTCTCAGGCCTTTCTAGCTTTTTTTGAACTCTTTGCTGGCTGCCTCAAATCAGCTGTTCTGCCCTAAACTCTTCTCCAGGATGACTGATTCAAACTGGCTTCTCTTAACTTCTTACTGAATTTCTCTGCCTGATCTCAAACTCTGGCAATATGTTCTAATCTTCTGAATCTTTTTCATCCTCTGGTTTGTTGTGTCTTCATCTGTGTCCAACTTGTTCTCTCTGTAAGTAGTCTCTGTAAAGCTGTTCCAGTAAGAAACCCTTGGTTAAAAAGAAAAATTCTCTCTTTCCCTTACTGTTCTTAAATACCCTCCCTTTCCTGTCCTCTTCTCCTGAAAATTGGGCATATCTTATTTCTCACTCATTTTGTCAAATCTTTTCTGATTCATCACTTTGTCTGCCTCTCACTCTCAAACATGGATGCTGCCTTCAATAAACTAGCCTTCCCTTCATTGTTTGTGATTAAAGGTGTGTACTAAGGGCATTTCTGTATTCCATCCAATCGCACTGTAATCCAGAGTGCGTCTGCATTGCAGCCAGATCATATAGACCTAGAAGGTGGTTGGATGTGATCCCTCTTCAGAGCAGCCATGTTGCTCTGTTGAATTTCCTCTGCAGACTTGGTTGAAAGAGCCTTATGCCAGCCCCACAGAACCAATTGCAGCACTGTAATGAGGCTCCCAGTGGTTCCTCCACATGTTGAGCTTTGTTAACCATCTTGTCAAAGAGATTTCTAAAAAAAAGAGAACAGCTCAGAGAGGAAACAAATAGAAAAACTACAGGCATAGTTCTCGGTGGCCTCACACAATACAGACCCCCAAGCCTTCATCATTCACAACATCTAATATTTCCATGATGGCATACTGCAGAGGTTTCTGCCATTTATTATGATCTTGTATCAACTAAACACGGTGAATATTCAAGTATTTTTGCATCCCCATATCTATTGTAACCTTATGTATAACAGCCAAAATAAATTGACTTAATCAACTATCAATGAATGAATACATTAAAAATTATGTGAGATTTATGTCAAGTTTACTGATGAATAAAAACAAGTATAAGAAGAATGAATCTAAGAGGGTTCTGCTAAGTCAAAGAAGCCAGAGTAGGAAGCTGCGTACTGTGTGATTTCACCTGTACATGCAATGGCAATGTTTCATTCTGAGAGAATCAGGAAGGCAAATGTTCACAAGGGGGAAGGTCTAGGATGACTCCCATTGATAAGATAATCCTGTACAGAATGTGATCATTATACCTGATAATGATGAGCTGAATTTCAATAAGAGAACAAGAGTAGCTTTGAGTGTTTTACTACTCTTACAATTTCGCAAATGACAATTTTGAATGGAGCATATGTGTTACCTACCTTGCTTATGATAAGTATTTTGTTTTATATATATATATATATATATATATACACACACACACAAAATATATATACAAAATATATATGTATATATACAAAATATGTCACCATGCTACATATCTTTAAATATTTAAATTTATCAATTATGCATAAATATGGGCATAGAAAAGATTTTCTTGTGACACCTGGGAAAATTCTAGATCATTTATCTTCTTTTCTCCCCCTCTCTCCTGTCTCTTCTCTTTCTCTTCCCCTTCATTTTCCTTTTACCCTCTTTTCCATTTATATTGACTATAGTGTTTCTATCAAAAGTATTAAAATATGATGTCTGAGAAACATACCCTAAGATACTAGCCAGATTCCTAAGTGATGTCACATAAAATCTGAGACACAATGCAGCACAAATAAATCTTGGATATACTGTGCAAAGTGCAATAAGTCAGACACGGAGAAGTCACTTTTATGTGACTCCACTTTGGTGAGGTACCTAGACCAGAAGGAAAGTTGACTGGCAGTTACTGAGACGATGTAGTGAAGGGACAATTGAAGTTGTTGTTAAGTGGACATGAAGCTCTGGAGATGTAGGGCAGTGTTCCCTTCCCATCAGTAGCCATGTGATTAGTGCTTCCTAATTTTATAGTTGAAAATTATGAAGAAAGTAGCTTGTCAGGTATATTCTAGTAAAATGCCCAAATGTGCATGTATATTTGTTTAAATATATATATATTTATATATATATATTTAATATTTGTATTGTGTTCCCAAAAATGATAGAAAGATAGACAGATCTGTTTTGAAATCAAGATAATTTGAGAAATTGGGTTGGGAAGAAACTTTCTTGCTTTAATTATAAGGTATTTAAATTAATGTAGAATGCTAATGTGCTTGCCTATAATTCTATGACTAGGAAGGCTGTGGCAAAAGAATGGTAATTTTAAGGTGAACCTATGCTACCCAGTAATATAATACCTAGTAATACGAGTAAGTAAATTAATAAGATGTTAATATGGATTGTAAATATTTGATGAGTTAAACATAATACTAAAGGGGAAGATATATAGACAAAGGATCTTTATCAATACATTTTATTTTGCTATTGTACTCTAGAGGCCTTTTAAGTTTAAAGTATTTCTAGGTACTAAGATAACCCTGTGAAGAAGAGGTATGCTATACTCTACAATATGTGAAGTACAGAGCAATGGTCCATGTAGGTTTAATAAATACCAGCTACAAATGTATAACCTACCCCTGAGAACTCGGTATGCAGTCACTAAATAAGATGTCTCCATCAGCTCCCTTAAAGATTTTTTCTTATATCATCAAAAGGTGAACCTAAAGAGTCATAAATATTTTACTTTTATGATCCACATTTTTTATCAGTGAAATTCTTTTTCTTGTGCCCATGTTATATCACAGTTAAATATTCAGGAGACAGTTTCATCTTCATTTAAAAACATTACTCTAACAAATTAAGTCAGAGAGAAATTTCTTTGAAACTCTGAACAGTATCGAACACTGTTTAGAAGGAATGAAATGTACCCCGTAATTACAGCAAATTGAAGATAACTAGATAGTCAAAATTACAGTTTACAATTATTGTATTTTACTGTGACAGAGCTATATCATTTCAATTTTACACAGTTGTAGCATTTTCTACACTGTATTTGTCAGTATATCTTTGACCCTACTTTCTTCTTATATTTTTGATGATTGATGATGATGATGATGATGATGCATTGGCGTTTTATCTGCATGTATGTTTGTATGAGGATACCAGATTTTGGAGTTATAGACATTTGTGAGCTGCTATGTGGATGTTAGGAATTGAACCCAGATCCTCTGGAAGAGCAGCCATTGCTTTTAACCTCTGAGCCATCTCTCCAGTCCTTCTGATATTTACTACTTTATTTGAAACTTGATGAAATATGTAAGAGGAGCATTATTAAGAAACCTCAAATTAAGAGACTATGATTAGATTTTTATACTATAAAGGAACTAAGGTGTAAAAGATCTAGTTTTGTAAAAAACCATTCCTTGTAAAAGTAGCAGAATAAATATCATCAATAAAAACACCTGAGTGCTTCACCATGTTTTCACAGAGATTATAGCATCATATTGCTTTCCCAACTCTTTATGGTGATTGATTCTAAAAATTTAACTTTAATTTTCAAAGAACAGTGAGTGTTTAGTGTTCTGTGGAAAGCATAATAGCTGACATTTATTTTTATTTACACATTTACTTTGTTTGTAGTATGTGTGTGTGTGTGTGTGTGTGTGTGTGTGTGGTGTGAGTGTTCCTGTGTGTGTGTGCCTGTGCCTGCAGATGGATGGGCATGTGAAGAAACTGGAGGTTCATACAATGTGTTTTCCTCTATTGCTGTATACTTCGTTTCTTTGTTTTGCTTTGTTCATCTAAAAGTTTAACTCAAGAGAAACTATAGCATCATCTTCCACATGGAATCTGGAAAACATGTTTTTAGGTGCTCTGGTTTCTTTTACCAGCATCTGAACACTATAAAAACACAAAGCACAACTTCTCTTTTCGGGGGTGCTGTGTCTCTTCCCCGACGTTGGGCCACACTGAATGGCCAAACTGGCCAGCCAGCTCCATAGATCTGCCCTCTCCACCCTACTAGGACTGGAATTACAGACACACACTGCTGCTGCCATATCTGCTCTTCCATGTGGGCTGGATATCCAAACTAAAGCCTTCATGCTTTACTTTAGTCCAACATTTTAAACTGATAAAACATTTGGACGATAAAAGGCCTGATTCCATCTTTTGTCTTGTAGACAATTGCAACATCTATACATCCCAATGTCATTTTTATCTGGAAAAGCTTTGTACCTTTATAGTTGCCCAAAGGTTTGTGGATGCAGGGATCATGAGGGGCACTCTATTTTTCACACATTACTTTGCAAGTAATTAGTGTAATTACATCAGTAGCAGCTACTCCGAGAATAATTATTTCCATGGACTTGATTCTTTTGGGCAACAATATGTAACTTATTGTTCCCCAATGGTAATATTGAACATATAACCCAATTAGCAAAAATAAGAGGAAAATGAGAGGTATTAATTATTATGTTCAGGCAACAGGCATAAAATGGAGGCAATTCTAGACTGAGCCAGGAATGTTGTCACTTTATAAAGGAACTATATTTTAGGGAAAGTATCCCTATGAATTGGGAGATCCCCTGGGAATAAATGAGAAGGTTCAGGCTGCAGCCAAGACTTTAGAACTTTACAGTACATTTTGAGATCAAGTCTATATTTTATGTCTTCTTTCTACACATCACTTCCTGACTTAGCGTGCCAGTGATGCTAGGTGGTCTAACCACTAACTAAGCTCACAGAGGATGACCAAAGAACATTCTGGAAATAGCCAAGGAAACTGCCATAGCTAGTTTATAGGATTTTATGACTGTGTCAATAAGTAGAGTAGACTCCCTTTGGGGGAGTTACTTTTACTTTTTTATCAATAACCATACTCACTAAAGTACCTGTCCAGAGCCAAGGAAAGGAAAGCATATCCAGGAGGAATAGGCTTCAGGTTGGGGAGGGCTGTGGACTACACTATCTTGTTATATTAACTCATGTAAGAATGTTGTTGTTGTTTTTATCTGTCTTGTAGTTAAATTGTTTTCATTTAGGAAGAATTTCATTTAAAAGTGCTTGTAATGACAAACTTATCATATTTCAGTGTTTCTTTCTCCGCACATTACAGCCAGTCACCTCACCTGGGACTTCAAGTCTGGTTTCTGTGGCTGGGAGCCATTTCCCACAGAAGAGTCCCACTGGGAGGTGGCAGTGGAAGGGCAGAGCAGTGGAGAGCACCTGCTTCCTCAGGCTGGTCACACAGTGGGCACAAGCCACGGTAGGGCGTTCTCCTCTTTCAAAGGCATTTTCCTTCCTATTGAAACGTTGAAGCTGTGTATTTTGTTTCTATTTACAGATGAAATGGAGCTATGGTTTGTTTCACCTTAACCCCTCCTGACTTCATTAATATTTAATACCTAGTTGTGTGTCCTGAAAGAGCATTCTCGAGATAACCACCAATTTTATTGCTGCAACTTTTTAATGTTATAGGGATGCTGTAAAGACGGAGATGGCATTTTTGATAAATTGTACAGAAGGCTTGCTTCCTCTCTTTAAGCATTCCAAGTCAGGCAACTAGAAGTGAAAATAGTCTCATCTTCTATATGGAAATAGAGAGCGAGGATTTACCACTATCTATAAAGCCTGGACGTTCTGTAGACTATATACTGCAAAACATCATTACAACTTTTACGGATCCTCGTAAAATCAAGGAGCCATAACTACCTACAATGTCCTGAAAATGCTCTGTGACACTCCCAGGCACACATAATGGCTTTGCTCTCTACTGTTCTGTTTTGTTTACATTTCTATGGCATGGCTCACACATCTCAGTGTCACATTAACTTTGTCGCCACATAGTTGGGGTCTAGAGCATTGTTATGCTTACTGGGCTTCGTCCTGCTTCTCCTTTGAGATTTACAAAGCAGTGTGACAAATCTTGGAGGCTTTTTAGTTAGTCTTTGGAAACTGGAGTAGGTGGGGCATTGGAAAGGATGAGGGAGGAAGATTGTTGGCTGTAACTATAATGCTGGTCCATTGATGACTGGTACAGTATGTTCTTGACGCTGTGACTTTTTGCTTATTGGTCCAGTAAGCTTTAGTTGCCATTTAATATTCTCTGTCACAGTGACTGTAACCAGCATTAGCTACTTTGTGGGTCCTTCTCTCTTCCACTCTTCTACATTCCTTTTCCTCTTTTCTTTCAATTCCCCAATACTAGATAAGAGAGAAAAAAAAAGGATACAGAGGAAAAGAAAGAGATCCCTGATTAAAGTCTGGGGTTGGATGGAGGCAACTTTATTGTTAGAGTACTTCCTGCTACTGAGAGGCATAGAGTACCTTGGGGTAGGTAGATCAAACCTACCATTAGGATATCTAATTTCTTCTTTTTCTTGTTTCTTCTCTACCCATGCTTTCTTAATGAACCATGACTCAAAACAGCCATCAACAACCAACAAAACCCAACAATAACCAACAACCCCTCAACCTGGGGTTAAAGCAAAAATATATTCTTATAATATTTCCTGCTTTTTAAGGGAATCAAAACTCCAAAATTCTCACTACACAGTGACTTAAGCTTAAATTTTAAAATGTACAGAAGTAGCCATTTTCACTGTAAGCTGATATGTACTCCTCCTTTTTCTTTAATATAAGCTAATCATTAAGCCAGCAGCATGAATTTGAGCTAGATGCATGGTTTGAAGCAGAGTCTGGTAGCTAAATCAGGTAAACAAGGGATTGCATTCAGATATGCTGAAAGGTTTAAGACTGAGAGGGTGGTTACAGCGAGGTAGCCAGTGCTTAGATGAGAATGACTCTCCAGTGTAGCATTCCTTAAAGAAAACAGGAGCTAGAAAGGAAGATACAAGGACTATGAAGAGATGGAAAAACCAAGGGGGTGGGGCTGAAGGAAACATGATCGAATGAGGGGAGTCATCTTCAAGAGAATGGCTGTAGTAATAGGAGTTCTGTTTGAAGCATGTATATGATTAGACATGGTAGAGGATAGAAAAGAAGAAAGTACCCCAGGATCTGAAAATTGTCCAGAGGATAATGGAGAACTTATTAGACAGATGGAAGGCCATGACCAATCATATTTGCTGGAGAAAGCTATGTAAATGAGATCTGGTGACAGGACTGGATAAAAGATTTGGAATAGAAAAAGGGGGAGCCTTCCTCCTCTACCATCTGACCTCAGCCTATCAACTTTCATCTGGACTGCCTGCATCTTCTGTGGCCCTGGCAAGGCCGCCCTGCCATGGGGACATGACCAAGGAGTAGGCACAAGCATTTATGTCAGAGGTGGCCCCTACTCCCCATATTCTGGGATTCACAAGCAGACTGTGCTGTCTAGTGACAATATATGTTCCACTAGGAATGCTGGGATAGCATCAGTGCTGGCCTGAGTACTAGTGTCAATGCATCTTTGTGACAATGGCTTTAAAATAAGTGTGTATGTGTGTGTGTATGTGTGTGTGTGTGTGTGTGTGTGTGTGTGTGTGAAAGAGAGAGAGAGAGAGAGAGAGAGAGAGAGAGAGAGAGAGAGAGAGATGCACTTGCACAGGTCAGATGTCAGAGGTGAGAGGACAATTTTTGGAAATCAGTGCTTCTCAGGAATCCACCTCAGGCTTGGTAGCAAGCTGCATTGCTCACTAAGCCCCTAATCTGCCCCAGTAGTGGTTTCAAACCAAAAAGGATGAGAAGGAGAATCAGGATGAGAAAGAAAAAGGAAGTGATGAAATGGAATTCACAGGAACAGGGAAACATCAATTATAATGCCACATAGTGCTCTAGTCCAGTTTGTTTTAAAGCTTTAAGTTTATAAGTTACAGCTTTTAAAACCAATCTCATGTTTTCTCACACACATGTACATATCTATATACAGTTTTACAAACTCAGAGTATCTGGGTGCTGTGGGTATTTATGTTTGTTTTTATAGTAAACTATTGGTTTTCCTTCCCTCCTTTTTCTTGGTTTCTTTGCTCATTTCTTCTTTGTTTAAACATGTAAACAAACAGCCCATAGATCACTGTTTACAATTGTGTATATTCACAGAATCATACACAGATCACATACATATATACATAGTATGTATGTGAATGTAGCTCACAGACATCCCTACACATTATAAGTTATGATCAATTACTTGTAACTTTCTGTTAAATTACAGTTCAATTATAGGAAAGTACAGTCTTTTTTGTAAATATCACTGTGAGTTTTAAAACTTACATACAATCTGTAACCACCAAACAAATCAAGATATAGAATGATTCCATTCTCCCATATGTCACTTTGTAGTTGACACTTCTCCCATATCCAGCCACATGAACCTGTTGATATATGTCCCAAATTTATTGTCTTTTTAAAGAGTGTTAGGTAAATAGCTCATACACTATGTAGACTCCAGATTCTGCCCTCCTTAAATCAGCACCATGGGTTTGAAATTTGTTATTGCTAATAATAACAGTGATTTTCCTTCTTTTTCATTCTTGAGTAATATTCCATTTTATTTATTAACTGGTCAACTGAAAAAAAATTGCACTGTACATGCCTCAGTCTTGATTGATGTATTTTCACTTCTCCTGTATGCTCTATGCAATGCTGATAATATTTTTATATGGGTTGGTTAGGGATTCCTTTGTCAGCTGTGGACAATGAATGCTCATCCACCACTTTTTAATGTGCTTATTTTCAAGGAGTTCTTCCATCAGTGCACAGGTCAGTACATAGGAATCTCGGAGACAGTAGCTGTGTAGAACTTGCTTCCTGTTCTGCTACAAAAGGACAGCATTTGGGCACCGGAAATGGGAGAGTGAGCACTGCTCCTCACAGCGGGTACATACATCTCCCCACAGTGACAGCCTCACACTCTTCCATGCTCCATAGCACATGCTTGTGTCTTGCCATAAGATTTCAGGTTGCAGAGAGGGCTCAGTGGTTAAGAGCACATACTGCTCTTAAAGAAGACCAAAGTTCAATTCCCAGCTCCTATGTTGGGGACTTCCAACTGCCAATTATTCTTAGCCTTAGGGACAGCCCACAACGCTGGCCTCAGCAGGCACCTGTATGCACAGGCATATATGCACACAGAGGCACATACCCATAATTAAAAATAATAAAAGCAAATCTTTAAGAAATTTCAAACTTATCAATTTATTGAGATGATACTGCTTAATTTCACTATATCCTTCATAGTTATCAATGCAGAGGTTTTGAAAACCCGTTGTCATATTTTATAGGTGTTTGCAGCCTTTATAAATGCCATACTCTAAAAATTCTTTTGAGTTGTTCCTTGTATATATAATAACAGATTTATTTGATCTTTTTAAAAGATTAATTTGTGTGTGTGTGTGTGTGACCCACAAGTGTGTGGGTGCCTGAGAGGGCCAGAATAGGAAGGTGCATCAATGCAACTGGAGTTACAAATGGCTGTGAACTGACCAGCGTGAGTGCTGGCAACTCAAACCCTTCATAATAAGAGTCATCACTTTTAACTTCTGTATCATCTCTTTCCAACCCCAAATGTAATTGTTTTAAAATTGTTAACCCAGAACCCAGTGTCTTTCACAATTGTATTTTCTCTATAGATCTACTATTATTCTGTCTGGAAATAGCGAAAATTTTATATTCTTCTTCTTTCTTGAATTTAAATCTTCTGTGAGTTCATGCATGATGTGTGTGTGTGTGTGTGTGTGTGTGTGTGTGTGTATAGAGATTTTAATTTTTCTGTTTCTGTATAGAGCACAGATAAGGCCTCTGGGAATTGCTGAGTAGAAGTAGTAGCTGCTGGGCTTGTTTTATTCTTTGTTTATTTTTGTTTTGTTTTGTTTTTTTGAGACAGGATTTCTCTGTGTAGCCTTGACTTCCCTGGAACTGTCTTTGTAGACCAGCCTGTCCTCAAACTCACAGAGCTCTGCCTGCCTCTGCTTCCTGAGTGCTGAGAGTAAAGGGATGCACCATCACGCCTGGCTGCCTGTTTTATTCTTATCACTAGGGAAGTGTCAAAAATTCAACCTTGAGTACCACACTTGTTCAACCCAGTTGTCTGTAACATTCCTTTTGATTCACAATTTACTAATAATTTTTTATGAATATATGTTAAAATTTGTCAAATGAGTTTTACAGCTTCTTTTGTGATAGTCATGTGATCATCAGATTATTTTTTATTATAGAGACTGAATTTCAAATGCTACAGCAATTTTAGCCATACCTTAACAAAATTTGTTGGGATTAATTTTATCTCATTCACTTTTTGCTTGTGCACTCAACATACATATGTTTGCCTGTGGTTTTTGCCTATATTCCTTAAGAGAGCAGTCCTTCCATTCTTAGAGCATGCACAGTCTAATTTCCAGGTTACTGCCTGGAAAAGGTGTAGGGTTTGCAAAAGATGAGCTGGTGGGGATGTTTGCATAAGTGTAGGCGTGAATCTATAAAATAGCATATATTGATTATGAAATCACTCCCTTTTAAAGTCAGCATCGATCAGCATCCAGGACAATTACTTTCTGAAGGAGGTATTTTCCACGTCATACAGTTGGCTTTATAAGTTGCTTAGAGACCATTGGTTGTTATACTATGACTGTCGCTTTGTGATTATCAAAGGGCAGGATCAGACACCCGATGTTGTTTGGCATAGCTTTCCATGTGAGTTTTCAATATTAAAGGATGCTACCCCTGATGCGATTCAGAGTGTGTAACATTCTGAGCTGCTAAAAGATGCTGTCCCCTGTGCGTTAGCTGTGAGTACATCCACGTCAGTTAAAATCTAAAGGCAGTTATTTTGTTAATGTTCAGATTAGATCTTTAATTAAGCTCTCATCCCCTCCAGCACAGACAACAATGTCAAACATGTAAGCCCCCAGAGGAACCAGACTCATTGCATACGCTCCTCTCCTTCAGTACATTTTGAAGAGACTTAAAAATAAAACTCCCAAGAGAATTTCCTAAGGGCATGTTGAATATCTAATTGTAAACTCAGAAGCTTCATTTAATTTGATTTCAAACTCTATGACAGGAGTTAACGCAATAAAAATGTTTGTTTAGGTAATTTGGATTCAGAGTTTATCTTTTATCAATTAAATTTTATTTAAGATATTTAATGTCATACATATGAAATTCTCTGATTGTTTACAGAGCCTAATGGCAAATAAGTGAAACTGTGATTACATTTACCTGAGTGACAGTTAAGTGAGACCACGGGGGCAAAGTGCTAGGGGTACACCAGAGCTAGGAACTAACTATGGGACTTTACATTTGTTTCTGTTTCTTTTTCCAGACTCATTTATTTATTTTGGGCCACAGCAATCCATTGGAGTGGCCAGGGTTGGAAGTCCTATCCTTACCAAATCACCCACCGCCTCTACTCCATGCCAGGTAAACAGCTCTTCCGAGCCTCCCTTGGCCATTGGTTGCTTATAAGTGATTGAATTCAGATTGCATTGATAGTAGATGCCCGCCATGGTTTCTTATTGTTTTCAGGATGCTCCTTCTTCTTCTCCTCCTCCTCTTCCTCCTTCTCCTCCTCCTCCTTTTTCTTCTAAGTAATTTATTCAGATTACTTCCAGATTGTTATCCCCTCACTTGTATCTTCCCATTCCCCCTCCCTTTTTTGTCCTATTCCCCTCCCCTAGACCTCTGACAGAAGGGGACCTCCTCCCCCACCATATGACCACAGACTATCAGGTCTCATCCAGATAGCCTGCTTCACCTTCTTCTGAGTGCCACTAGGCCTCCCCACCAAGGGGAAGTGATCAAATTGGGGGCACCAGAGTTCATTTCAGAGACAGTCCCCGCTTTCCCCACAACCATGGAGAGTGAGCTGTCTATTGGATAGATGTGAACTGGGGATCTACGTTTACTACATGCATTGACCTTGCTTGGTACAACAGTTGGTTCAGGGACCCTGAGTCTAGATCTGACATCCTTGATTGTCGTCTTGTGGTGTTCCTAGACCCTCTGAGTCCTTCTATTTCCCTATTCTTCCATACCACTCTCACCTGGAGTTCAGTAGCGACTCTCAGTATCTGCCTTAATGCCTCACTGAGAAGAGGCTCTCAGAAGATATCCCTGTTGGGCTAATATCCACTTATAAGTGAGTATATACCAGGAGCTGCTTCATCCTGAAATGCAGCATCCTTCTAAATAGCTTTGCAACACGTCACTTAGACGGTTCTCTTATGGGGCCTGCTATAGCTTTCATTACTTTATATTCTTTTCATGTGGGCCTTTGAATAATCTACAGTGGATGTACTTTGCTTAATTTACTACCTGCTTTGCACAAGAGTAGAAATTGGGTAGGTTAGGTAAATGCCTGCTGAGAAAAAGCAAACAAAAATGAGAAAGGATGAATATATACAGAAAAATTACATTTATTGAGACTCTATATTCAGTATGCTACCAAACACACAACAGACAGTAAAATTTTCATTTGATCTCAGCACAATGGAGAAGACAGCATCCCGTGCAGCCATCAGGCATTTAACTCACTGGTTTGCCAGTTTCAGTTGTGGTACATATTGCTTGATGACGACTGTGGAGGTAGTGTCCCTGGTGAAATGATGAGCATTAGTGTACCTCCTATACATGGCCATATGAATGAAAACTGAATTATATACTGCCCTGTATTCTGCACATAGAAGGTATGGTGTGATGGTTAATGTTTACGGTCAACTTGATAGGATATGAGCCAGCATGAAAATGCAGTTTTGGATATGACTGTGATAGTGCTTCTGGAAAGGCCTAACAGAAATGGGAAGACCTACCCCAGCTGCGGAAGGTCCCATCCCATCCACTGGGGTTCTAAAAGCACATGCAAGTAAAAACAAGCTGAGCACTAACGTCCCTCTTTCTCTTTCCTCACTACACAAGCAAAAAATTCAGGTACTGGAGACTCCTCTGGCACGGGGCAGACAGAATCATATTCCCTGCAAGGAATATTTCCCTGCATGGAGCTAGGATTGGAAACACTAAAGTGAAAAGAGAATCCAAGACCTGGGGAATACCCATATAGTGGGATCTCCTTTAGGGAAAGCTGCTGATGTGGAGTGGATCTGGCCCCAAATAGAGGCAGTGTATGCTCTATGGCATCCCTTTCACGATGGATAGTAACCTGAACCAGGAACCAAAATTAGCCCTTCTGAACTGAAGTTGCATTTGTCATGTGTTTGGGTCATAACCATAAGAATGGTGGCTGACACAATCAGTATTCACTCACTAGCCCTTTGAATTTCTAGAACACTTAACTCTTAAATCACACGTGTCCATCTTGCTTATTTTCCATCCTTTACAGAGATTGAGCATACCACTAAGCCTCAAGATTTTAGTCAAATTTTAAGTCTTTACTGATCAGAAAATAATGACTAGATAAATACTAAAGTACACAGTAAATTCATACCTTGAAGTATGGGGTCGTAGCTATTTCCTCAAACATCCTTGATAACAGATTTCTTACTACCCTTAGGTATAAATTGAATTAACTTTTCAGTTTGGGATAAGTCTGAGTCTAAGCTCCTGGAGCTCTTAATAGGTTGTCCTTACTGTTTTTTGTTTTTGTTTTTGTTTTTTTTTTTACTCTTGCCCCCTCCCATTTCTTTGTGGAAATGAAGATTAAAGCCACTGCTTATCTTCCCCCCCCCCCCGTTTTCACCTTATCCAAATGCCCTCAACATGTTTCTACCTTTCCTTTATTTTAATTAAACCCTATGTGATGGAATGATATAGATTTTCTTAGGAACCCCCAGAAGCAGTTCTCCACACTTTAAAAAGTACTTTCCAAGCTAACTTAGCTTTAATTCAAGGTCATACATTAAGTTATAGACACAAAAATCATTAAGTGCATGGGAATAGGATATATTAATTTTACATTCATTCCATGTATTTGGGAACAAATATTAAGAATGTATAACATTTTTAGGATTCATTGAGTGTTACTGAAAAACCGTGTGTGTGAGTGCGTGTGCGTGTGCGTGTGCGTGTGTGTGTGTGTGTGTGTGTGTGTGTGTGTTGTATTATGTTCTTTTTGAAGATATCCTGCAATTTTCTTTGCTGTATCCTTGTGATGACCATTAATTGCTGTTTGTCATTGGCATGTCTGGTTTTTATCATCTCCTGTTGGGTAAACTGTGTTTTTGGTAAAGTGTGTAGCTTTGCTGTGGATATTTTTCAGGTGGATTGCAGTGAGCACATCATTGCTGATGGTACAAGGTGACCTCAGAACTAAGGCTTTGTCCCCAGTGGATTCAGATAGTGATGTAATGGGTCCCCTATTTTTATGGAAAATGAGAGTGCTTCAAAGACTCACTATAGACTCACAGAGTATTTGGTTTTCTTTTTTGGGTGCATCTTCTTCAATTTCAGCCATCTTTGAGCTGGAGAGGAGTTTGAATTGCTTGATAACACATTTAGCCTAGAAACGAGTAGGGGACTGGAAGGAAGACCATGTGTGGCCTGAGATACAAATGGTGTTTTCACTCTGTTTTATTTCTCAGTGTATAAAATGTCCTTATTTGTAAGCATAGTGTAATATATGATACTTCCATAAAAGTTACAGAGTAAGCAACCAAACCAAATTCCTATGTTCTTAGGTAATCGGAGAATCTGGCTGATTCTCTGATTCAGAACATATTGATAATAGTTCTGTTTACGGGACAAATGTTCTTCATTATAAAATAATACAGGAAAGCAATAAAATAACCCAAGTTGGGCACTTTGATATGATTAAAGCCTCCATTTTATGAAATTATGTGCTTATTTTCTCTCTACACAGTCATATCAGGCTAATACCATTAAGGGTAGTTTTTGAAAGGACTTTAAAGGAACATGAGCTTTCTTCTGAGTCACCTTTTCTAATAGCACAATTTAGGGTCCTTTTGTAAGAATTACCTTGTATATTGTACTTTATATATACTCAACACATGGGTTCAGCATGTACATTGTTCCTGCAGCTTGTCATTGTTCACAATGTGGACTTTAATTTAGAAGCTTCTAAAGTCACTTCAGCCATTAGTGGAAACTTGGCACATTTCCTCCAAATAGGAGGTAGGACAAACAGAACACATACAGACCACAAGCCATTACTTCTCATTGAATTTGACATGTAGTTACTGGTTATAATTAGCTGGGAAATATGAAATATGAAAGAGATTAATGCAAGCACTAATATTTTCTGAGTTCACATTTGTTGTTGTACAAAAGCCACAGTTGTTTTACTTTTAGGATTTTGCTGTTGAAAACAGAAAGCTTGATAATATGAACCTTGAGCTTTCCGTATTTTTAAGTTTCAAATTTAACATTCCAACTTGCTTTGCAGTTATTCTAATGTGGCTTCATTTGAACGTAATTTAAATTTTTATCTGTTAAGGAACACATAGTACAAAACCAGGACAAAGGTAGATGGTGTGAAGGAGGTTGGCTTTCACACTAAAATCCCAACAGAGCGGACTCTCCACATTTGGACGTAGGTTTCTCAGCCCACCTGGGATGCGCATGCTTTAGGGTCAAATGTGTCAAAAGCAAAACCTAACAACAAACAGACAAACGAAACCAAGAAACAAAAGGAAACAACAAACATCAAAAAACAAACATCCCTACCTCTCAGAACTCATGCTTAACACTGTGTAAACATTCTCTCTGTGGTTTGGTGTGGGTCAGTACTCTGTGGCAATCCCAGTTGTTGCTAGCAACAGGCTAAATGTGTGTTTGTCTTAACAACACTCGAGGCTTGTCAGGGACAGTGGGCTAGCTGCTGTGAAAAAATACATGGCAGAAGTCCCTTAAAGGGATGAAGGACTTTTTATTTCAACTTGAGGTTTCAAAGAGTTCCTCGCCATGGTTGCCTGGCCTTATGCTCATCAGCTAGAAATAATGGCAGGAGAGTGGCTGAGCTGATGAACTGACTCTCACCTCATGGTAGACAAAAGTCAAAGGGAAAAAGAACCTACCACCAGCGCCATTATTTCTTTGGCTTCACCTCCTAAAGTTGCTGCTACTTAGCAGAAAGTGCTACTGTCTTAGTGTTAAGTGTCCAAACTATACTGGATATAGTGATTCAGTGTAAAACATGACAAGAAAGTGTGGTATACTAATAATTATAAAATTCAGCGACAGTTTTGAAATGTCTCCAAAAGTAAGGTGATGAAATCATATCAAAGAACAGTTAATAAAAGTGTGGTTCTGGGGTGTAGCAAGAAGACTGATTTCCCTCTTGTCCACGGTTTTGATGCTTAGGTATTTTTTGCTGGGTTCTGAATGGTGCCAGCAAGTGGTGAACAGGTTAAGCAAGTATGTAGTCATATCACTTTCAGATGAAAGACTTCAGTGAACAGAAAAGCCTCTCAGCTACTGGTCATGCTAAACTCTCACTTAGGCCTGTCCAGAGACTGAATACTAGGTATAAATATAATTACACCAGGACCTGTACAGTTACCATAGGGTGGGGGTGGGGCGATGTGTACGTATAGAGTAATCATCTTCTCAGGGTAACTATTCCTAGTGGCATTTATAGAACCTATACGTCTTTGTTTTTTCTCTTCTTATATTTTAAATATTATCCCTGTCATTCAGATGTTCATATTCTTAATCTTGATGCTAAAATATATAGCAGGGGTGACAAAAAGAAGACCAAACAAGATATATAGTCTGATGTGAAGCCAGAAAAGCAGAGGCAGCTGTGAGTAGGGAATGCACCCGAGAAAGGACAAGACGGCTGTGCTGAGCGCCTCTGAGACAGGGAAATGTACCATCCGCTCTTCTTGCTGTGATAAAATGGCATGACCAAAGCAACTGAGAGAAAAAGAGTTTATCTAGGCTTATGGTTCCAGAGACATGAGAATCTGTGGTGGTGGAGAGGCAAGGCAAGAAGCAACAGGCATGGCAGCTGGATCAGAAAGCTTACATCTTTAACCACAAGTATGAAACACAGTGACCTGGAAGTGGTGTGAGATTTTAATGTCTCAAAACCTACCTCTGGTGACACACCCCCACCAGTAAGGTTGTCCACCTCCAAACCTCCCCAAACAGTGCCATCGACTGGTGACCCAAGTGTCCAGATGCCAGATCCCGTGGGGGATATTTTCATTCAAACCAACACAGAAAATAAAAATGAAACTAGGACTGTGAGATATGAGGAAAGAAGTAGAGAATTTGTTTCTGAAAGAAGCTAAGTTAAACTCCAATGAAAAAGAAAAAAATGAATATCAAGGAAATGGCTTTTAATTCTAAGTAAAGTACATAGGCGTTGTCTATCAACTTATGTAGCAGAGTCACTGGCTCTGGCTTTCTGGATTGCTGGTGTCAGTCACCTGAAAAGGAGTCTTCCCTTTGTACTAAATTGCCTATGTTTGTGTGCTTATGGATGTTTGCTTGTTTGTAACTTTTCATGCTTAAGATATAAATATGTATGGGTGTTTTGTCTGCATGTATATATCTATACCACATGCCTGCCTGGTTCTCATAGAGGCCAAACAAAGCCATCAGATTCTCTGGAAGTGGAACTACAGATGTTTTGGAGCTACCATGTGGGTGCTGCTAATCAAATTTGGGTCCTCTGGAAAAGCAGTCAGTGTTCTTAACCACTAAGCCATCTTTCTATCTCCTCCCCTCTTTTGGAAACATTATCTCATGTAGACCTCACTGACCTTTATCTCACTCTGTAGTTTAGGATAATCTTGAACTCTTGATCATCCTGCCTGCTGAGTGCTATAATAATAGGTATATGCCATAGTACCAAGCTTGAGATTCATATTAAAATAAATATCACAATACAGTTATAGAGAGTAAAATACATTGAGTTTAAATTTTCTCTCTCCTTTTCAGTGAAGTTATTGTTCCATAGAGTTTTTTTTGTTGTTGTTGTTGTTTTGTTTTTTGTTTTTTTTAAAGAAGGTTCTCTACGTAACATTAGCTAGTCTCAAAAATGCTATTTCTATGTCTATGTCTTGGTGGCCTTAGTGCTTAAAATATCACAAAAAAGTCAGCTCTCATATTAGTATTGTAGTCAACTATCTTTAATGATACAGTTTTAAGCATTCTCTGCACTGTTGTTTGAAGCGATGTCCTCCTATGATGGGA
Source organism: Acomys percivali (assembly GCA_907169655.1). Classification (NCBI taxonomy): domain Eukaryota; kingdom Metazoa; phylum Chordata; class Mammalia; order Rodentia; family Muridae; genus Acomys; species Acomys percivali. The sequence goes on from OU015749.1 coordinate 18,071,620, forward strand.
AATTTCCTGTGTGAGGTTCAGTATGTGATCATTAGGTCATCGCTGTTAAGCACTTAGGATGGTGAGTGTCACTGAGACACTGAGCCTTCCTCTTTCCTGTGTTTCTGTTTAGCTTTACACATCCACACTGTGTTGTGCCTTTATTATTACACATGCAGCCTCATGTCCCTTATCCTCACCAACTCCCATGGAATATTCTGGATTCCTAAGGACATCCAAGACACTATGCATTATCTGATACAGATTCTTTCCTCTCTTCTTCTGTCCAGTTCCCCTTATTCCCTCATGCCTTCTCCAATCTCCCATTTCTCTAAATTTTTATTGAAACTAAAGCCCCATGAACAGCCCATGTATTCCCTTTTTGTCTCTTAGTGTGCTGACTAAATACCTCCTATACAAACATTGCTGTAATGGGTCTGCCAGGGGTTTCAACATGCCTCATGATTTTGGCTTGAAAGCTTAGTGACCTGCCATTGAGTCTATACCCAACTGAGAGCCTTCGGCTTTTCACGCTTGATTTAGGATCTATTTGAAACCCCAGTTGTATAATGCTGAGTTAAATTACTTCTCCCTTAACAGTACTAAATATGAAAAGTCTTTGGAAAGTTTCTTGATCTATGCTGGGATGAAGGATTTAAGTCTCTATAATGCAAATTCTCTTAAATATAACATATATGCTCCTCTTCTGTTGAATATGGATCTCCTTGGCATTTATGTTTAGTAACTATTAAAATAACTTCACACTAGTGAAGAGCTGAGTGACAGCTTGACAGCTCAAAATACTGATGGGCTATGAGCATGTCCTGCACTACCAGGTTTGAAGCTATTTGCTTATTCACAACCTGGGAACATGGTGAGACTTACTGCAGGGATCTAAAATTTAATTGCCACCGAGGAAGGAGCCCTTGCTTTCTGTGGTATTTAATTAAACGCTTCCCTTTGACTTTGCATTTCTAATTCACCTGTCAAGGTCTGAACATAGGTAAGCATGGCAACAAAATCTAAGATGAAATGGACAATCAGAAAGGATGTTTTGATCAGGTAGTGGTCATTGCATCTACACAGGAAAATAATGTCAAATTGGGACACAGAGTGGTTAGTATTCCAAACTGAAGAATTTAAACAGAGCATGAAAAATACATCTTTTTCTTACCATCGTAACAACTACCTCCTCGAGTGTTTCATTTTTCTTTAAGATGTCTCTACAGCCTTCGTTCTCTCTATATGATAATGGGTAGGATGAAAGATCACTGTGCCTCTGAACTATTATTTTGTGGAAAAAATATTATGCAGAATGTATCATCCCCAAACTGAACGGATTAATCTTTTCCATATATAGTGCCAGGTCCTGAGAAAGTGCCTAGTGAGTATTGGTAGAACAAGTGAGTGCTGAGGTTCATGGTAGAGGTACTGATGTTAGGAGGAAGCAGAAAACTCCCTTTATTCTATTTAGTACATTAGTTAAGCTACAGCCTCTTAGATGTTCTCATCACTAATGATGACTATGGAATAAAGTGTTCACATTTATCGAGCATCCTTGAGGATATTTTATGTGCCTTACATTATTGATGAGTAGTAGGCTATGACCATTCAAGTTTACCAATAATAACAGAAAAGTTTAATGAACTTATTTATTATACTTTTGCTGTATTGAAAACGCTTATTTTCCGGGAAAGTTTTTACCCATTTGGGATTTGAATATAAAATGGCATACATAATTATTTCGAATGTGGTAAATTTGAATCACAATTCGTACAATGTAGAGGATAGGGTGGAGGACACATGACTACAGTGGCAAAGATAATACCCTCAAGCTTACTTTGTTGCAGCACATTTTTATCCGATTTATTAATTTCAATTTTGACAAATGTTAAAAACACATGTGCTCAGAATTTTTTTCTAAGGGAAGAAAAAAAAAATCAATGTCATGTATATTATTGAAGTATTCCTGGGATATTTAAATTTTATTTCTAAAAGAAATTAATATATGTACTTAGAGGAGGTGTGCATGTAGGTGTATGAAGGTCTGAGGACAATTACATGAGTTGGTCAAGGCTATTAAACATAGGTATTGACAGCAAGAGCCTTACTCTCGAAGCCAACTTGCTGGCTTATTATTTTCTATTTTTCTGTTATTGAAAACAGAATTTTTCTCACATAATCTATCCCGACTACAGTTTCCTCTCCCTCCATTCCTCTCATTTCCTTCCCATTCCCCTCCCCGCTCATCCAGATCCACTTGCTTTCTGTCTCTCTTTCAAAACAAACAGGCTTCTAAAGGATAATAATAAATAATATAATAATTAATAGTATAATATAACCTAATATGACAAAATAAAAGCCAACACATTGAAATAGGACAAAAAAAAAAAAAAAAAAAAAAAAAACAGAAGGAGAAGAGCCCAAGAAAAGGCACAAGAAACAGGCATGGGCCCAGCGACCCACTCAACCCATTAAACCCACCAAACCGGAAAGCCATAATATACACCCAGAGAATCTGTAGGGTAAAAAGAGCAAAATCTATGAATAAAATCTATTAAAAAAAAAAGTTCTGACACACATTATGAAACATGGAACCTCCAAAGATGTCATTCAGTTTGTTTTCTGTCGGCCATGGCCTACCTGCAAGGGGAGTTAGGTTCCCTATTGAGGTCCCCCCCCCCCCCCATTAAAGGAAACTAAATTTTATTTTACAAGTGGTTTTCCAGTGGAAATAGCTTCTGGGTCAGCAATGTGGGAATACATCAACTTCTTTCATCTCTAGGATTGCATGTGAGTACGATGCAGGCTGCCTTAGTCTCTGTGAGCACTTAGGCACTTTGATGATGTGGATTTAGAGAGCTATTTTCTTGCTTTCCTTTTTCCCTGTGGTTACTACACTTTTTCCTTTTCCAGGGTTCCCTGAATCCTGAGGGGAGGGATTTGTGAAAGACATCCATTTATGAATGAGCATTAGAGCAATCTGGCAACAGCATCTGTCACCCTATCAATTTTAAGTTGTAGACAAAACACACTAGATAGTCCAATGAAAAGGGCATATAAGACGACCTCCAGGTTTTTCAGGTAAAATACAGAATTTGGAATATACTTGCCATATAACACTACCCCTCCCCCAACACACACTCTGTGCAGCAGACTCCAGCATGTTTCTATTTGCAGGCAGAGCAACTACTGCCAGGCTCTTTAGTAAATACTGACGGATAACCAATGCCAGTCTACTCTGCTCCCTTTTTAAATTAAAATTTAATTTTATTAATTTATTCAGATCACAACTCATTGTTATCTCATCACTTCTATCCTCCCATCCCTCCCTCCCTCCCGCTTTCACCCTATTCCCCGCCCCTAGGTCTAAGACCAAGGGGGACTTCCGCCCCCTATATGGTCATAAGCTATCGAGTCTCATCTTGGTAGCCTGCTTATTCTTTCTTTGAGTGCCACCAGGCCTCCCCAGCAAGGGGAGGTGGCTAAGGTGTGCCTGTCCTTGGAGTTGAATGGGTGGGCTCTCATGGAGAGCCAATCCACGCTCACGTCCTCCTCCTCAGGTGCAGGAAGTTGTGTGCAGCTTGCTCCTCCCTGATTCATACTCCACACACAGAGCAGGAATGAGTGAGGCACCCCCAATGATATGCACTGGACATATCATTGGTAAGTACCCAGCAGCATATAAGACAACCCACGAGTTTGGCACAGATTTTTCGGGGGTTAAAAAATCATTTTATATGCCAGAAATTATGGTAACTCGAAGTGTTTCTCTACAGGTGCGGTTTTGGTATCGTTTATCAGAGCATTCCCGTCTCTCTGTTTTCACAAGGACATCATTAGATGGCGGTTTGCTAAAGCAGAGTGAAGTGACCCAAGTCTTGGGATCTCGGTGGAGCCAAGCAGAGATTGTTCTCCATGAAAAAGCTGGAGAATCTTCTCTTCCTTTCCAGGTAAGCATGTAAGGAATTAATGCATCACACCAGAAGGTATGTAGTTCATGCTAATCATTTCAGACAACAAAGAAGCATATCCACTGAATATTTACTGTATTAATCAGGCAAGCATGTTAATGTTCAGGGGCAAAAAGATAATTACTTTGACCTAATGCCTCAGAATTATGTATGGAAGTATAGCCAACTATCAGAAATAAAACTCACATCAGGTGGCTGAGAGAAGTGTGCAAAGAATTTTATAGCTGGAAGGTGAGGAAGAGTGCCACGAAACACTGCCCCTTAGATACAACAGAGCTGTTGCCACCATGACACACCGCTGCTATGGATCCCAAAACAAGGATGGATCCTTCAGCATCCATTGTGGATAGAAGAGAGAGGTGCCCATTTTCTCCGGCAGGTAACGAATTAAGTTGCTGAAGGGAATAGACTTTCACTTTCTCTATATCGGGCATGTAGTTAATATGATGGAGTTAGAGAAAGAGTGATTATACAGGGTAAGGAGGAAGAGTATAATCACAGTTCATTGAATACATGTATGATAATGTCAAAAATAATGAAAAGGTGTATTTTCCTAAGTGACTTGGCATATCTGACATAAAGAAAAGTGATTTGGATTGTGCCTTCATTTGCTCCCTTTGCTCTGATCTAATAACGCAAGGATGTTTGTTAAGCCTTGATATAGCTACATTGTTCAATCATAAAAGCAGGTGACTAGAGCGCACTCTAGTGGATGCGGCAGTTCCCACCTTTCTGGACTGCGACTTCCTTCTCTATGATGCCATTTCAGAAACTAGATAGGGTATTGAAAAGACATTACCTCAGCGTCGGGGCTCTGAGTAGCTACTCGTTGATGTTGCTAACTGCAAATATTGTCTTGTATCTTTCTGTTTACTAATCTGAGAGATCATCTATAGATCATCACTATAGTGATGATAAGCAAAGTACTTCAGGCGAGGCTGAATAGTTAAAGGGATCACAGTGAAGATGGTGGCTGTGTAGTTTGGAAGCTTGGTTCCAAACCCATATATATGAGTGTAGGAAACCTGTTTAAGCCTCTAAACTTCTGTTTCTCCTATTTGTGTGGTATGGAGGTTGACTGTTGGCACTGGAATTGATAAATACTACCTGTTCATGTACTGTTTGCCTCACAATCAGTTAAGATAATATCAAACAGAAACAAAGTATTAAATTCTACAGCTGTATGTTTAAAATAGGACTTAGACTCAGACTCAATCGTACCCAGATAGTAACTGATTGCTGAAGAAACGCTGGGCTTTCACAAAACGCAGCAGCCTTTTGTCCTTGGCAATAAATAATATCAGAATGCATGTATCTTAGTTTGATTTCCTGTTGCTGTGATAAAATACACTGAAAAAAGCAACTTAAAGGAGAAATAAATTATTTTGATTCACTGCCCCAGATTATACTGAAATGTCGGGAAGTTGCCATGGCAGGCAGGAACCTGAAGGAGCTGGTCACACTGCTTCTGCAATGAAAAAGTAGAGAGACATGAATGCAAGCTGCTGCTTAGCTTGCTTTCTCTGTTTTATACTGCTCATGATCCCTGCCCAGGGAATGGTCTTGTCCACTTGAAAGATTTGCCCACATGGAGGATAGGTCTTCCATGTCCAAACAACTTACTCAAGATAACCTCCCACAGGTACACCCTGAGTCCTTTCTCCCAGGTTATTCAAGAGCCTGTCAATTTGAAATTTAACACTAACCACACTCCTGGAAAGCAGCCGATTCCCCTGCAACAGGAAGCTTGAGTAAAGAAGGGTGAAATTGAAAGTTGCGCCTGCTCAGTACGTCCATCTACCATCCCTCCTTAGTTAAACGGTGTTCTCTTCATCAGAAAGAGCAGCCTCAGGTGGCTGCAGTGCTAGTCCAGGGCTCTTACTCCCAGTAAACACAGCAAGAATATGGGGCAAGCATCCACTTTTATGACTATTCACTTTATAACAGTGTTATAAGGACTAAATACTTGTGGATACATGTAAAGAAATCTAGCACTGAGTAACTTGCACAAGGCAGCTATTATCATTGCTGTGGTAGCTGTTGCTTCCATATTGCATGGGAGTAATGGATATGGAATAGATATCAGGATTCCTTCATAATTTGCAAGGGGAAGTCCTTTTGTTCAAAACTCCAGATTCAATAATTTAGAATCCTCTATAGCAAGAGAACGTCTCCTGGTTCAACATTTAATGGAGAGGGTCCTGGAAAACTACAGGCGTGTCTGGGCTCTGGGGTCCTCCTCAAACTATGGCACCAGTCAAGGAAAATATAGGCAGTAAACTTTGAACCCCTACCCAGTCTAGCCGATGGACAGGACATTTTCCACCGTTAAGTGGAGAAGGGGATCTGACTTTCACACAAACTCTGGTGCCCCATATCGGACCATGTCCCTTGGATGGGGAGGCCTGGTGGCACTCAGAGGAAAGATAATAAGTCACCAAAAAGAGACTTGATACCCTAGGAGCATATACAGGGGGAGGTGGTCACCCTCAGTCACAGACATAGGGGAAGGGAGTAGAGGGGGAAGCGGGAGGGAGGAAAGAAAGGGAGGATACAAGGGATGGGCTAATAATTGAGATGTAATATGAATAAATTAATAAAAAAAAGTCAAAAAAAAAAAAACCAAAACTTCTGATGACTCCTGTTGGGATAAGTGTTTGATATAAAGATCACCCATGGATCCATCTCAGTATTAGTCACCATTGCCTGTGACAGGACAAGAAAATGAGGTCAATTTATTCTTTGTCTCTAGTGTTTGTATTATACATTCAATAGCTTCAAAATATTCATGTTTATTTAGACAGAAACTCACTGAAACAACCTTTCAGAGTCTGTTATTGACTGACACTGGAGAGAAAAGAGAGTAACAGTTGACAGATCCAGCTGTCTGAGAGATACTATGAACTGAAGTGCCCGCTGTTCCTTTCTGTGACTGGAAGTTCTGTTCCACTGTAACTCAAGTCAACAAAGTGTAGACTTTATTCTTTTTAATATTATTTGTTTTGGGCTTGAGTTTTGGATTTGCTGTGCTATGCAGACTGATGGATTGTAGACTGGCCAGTGGTTTTGTGCTGGTGTGTACTGTGGTGACCTCAGACAGTGATGCCTTCTCCCATGACCCTGGCCTGCTGATCTCTGTCCCATAGGTGTGACTTAGCAGTATGTTTTGCCTTTCCTTTCCAACCATTCTTGGCATTGGGCTTTCTCTGAGCCTCACACATGTTTAATTTACCCACGACCAGGCAGATATCCTCCTCTGCACTTTCATGTCTTTCATTAATCCTTTTATATGCTCACTGTAGTATACATTTGTTTTAGACAATACAGACAAGTAAAAAGAAACAAAGGGGGGAATACCACATTTTATTATTGTTCAGCTATAATCTCAAATTAGAAATTCCTAAAATTAAACTTGGGAAGCAGTATTCTTTTGAAAATTAATTGAGAGTTAAGAACCTTACGTGATGTGCATCAACGCGAAGTCTTTGGACAATTTATTTAACTATGAGTTATTTGTACTTTGTTGTGCTTATTTCCCATAGTGATAACAGTGATAACAGATAAAGAAAGAAACACATAGGAAGTCATACCTTAAGTAAATGTCAGCACTTTATTTGTGTATACATTGACAGTAATTGTTCAAAAAGATAGTTTTGGTCTAGTTTGTACCTTTTATATTTTTACCTATACCAGAAAAATGCTGATATTATATTGGTTATTTATCAGATTTCACTAAGCATATGTTTTAAATCCTGAAATTATACATGAAGATTCTATATACACGCTCACAAATTAACAACACATAAAGATGGTATTGTACTCATGGATATTTTATCTAGAGCTTAAATCTGAATATATTTTAAGTGAGTATTTTAGAAACACTCCAAGGTTGCATGATTTAAGGGTGGCCTTGCTTTGGTTTCATCACTGGCTCCATATGGTTAAGCCTTGAACCTATTTATTTAGGGCAATCTAATCCAGTCTAAACAAAGGCAACAAGAGAGGTCCTGGATTATGAGACCTATGTATTTCATTTTAACCATGAAATTTGGATGCAGAGTGGTGCTTTGATGTGAATTGGAGACCATAACAGGGAACAAATTGCTTTGAGTTTCCTAGGATATAATCACGCTGGGTTGCTAGGACTTTCGTTTTCCTGCTGGGAAAGGATTAGGCTTTCTGTTGATTCTGTAAGAAAATTAATTTAACAGCCTTTCAGGAATCTCTCCATCACCTGGCTAGAAGAATTGGGAGAAATTTAGTCAACTAGTTAATTATATTCTTTCCAATCTGTTTTAACTTGGTCTGTTCATGCTCAGCTGCTATACTGAGCTGTTTCCACAAAAAGAAATTCTTGCACTTTGCAATTTTGTTTTGTAATTTTTCTTCTAAATTCTAATATCTAAAAGCATTATTTTGTTTGAGCACTATTCCTTGATTTCTTACTGGTCTAATATATAAGTTCCCATTTTAGGTTTGTCTGAAAATGTCTCTTTTATATTTTCTACAAGGAGTGATTTGATGTACGTTCTCTATCGGAGTTATTGTTATTAATCAAAAACAATTGCAACACCTACCAGAAGAGTTAGGGGATGGTCAGATTTAGAGCACACATAAAGCTTCTGCGCCCTCAGGCTTATCTGTCTAGGACCTCAGGAAACCTTGAGTTGATCAGTAGCTTCAGTGTGAAGCATCTGTTAGCCAACAGAGACCTCGATGCTTCATGAGATGGTGCAATATTGTTTAATTGCAATGAAAAATGGCTATGGCTACACATTCTTTCCCATGGCTCTTTGGCATTTAGCCAGTTACTTTTCAAAGCTTCTTTTTCTTTCACTTTAAAATGAATACAAAACCTGTGACATGTTCACAAGCTTTAAACCATGGATTGTATCCTCTATATAGTAAATTCTACGGAAAATATGGCTCCTCCCACAGTCTAGTTTCATTTTACTTCTAACAAATTCTATTTCTTGTTAATTCATTTACTTCATGTTGTTTTATGTAACATAGCAGAAAGAGATGTTATGCTTTATTTTCTCCCTAGGTTTGTTGATATATAATCATTTGAATCTTAACAACATTTATGAGTTATAATTTGTAGAAGCAAGAAATTTTGTGGTTTTCAGTATTATTATAATTTAATAAAACAAAATCAACAAGGTTTTAAAATAATTTTCAAGAGGAAGTTCATTTACATTTAATTAAAAAGCCGAGTTTTAAGATTACAGAATTTTTTAGCTTCCCTTTTTCATTGTTGAAACATTTATTCCAAATAAACTGTTCCACACTTGTTAATTAAAGGTCTTGTAGTTCCTAAAGGTAACAACTTTCAATCACAACACAAAAGACCTGCTTGATAAAAACAAGTGATTAAAATTAACGGGTAGGTGAGATGGCTCAGTGAAAAAGGCACACCCTGCCAAACTTGAGGACTTGAGTTTAATTCCCACAGATTGGAAGTTGTAAATTGACTAAGAAACATTATCCTTTGACTTCATGTGTCATGGCAAACACGTACCTGCATATAAAATGCCAAAAATTTTTATGAAATAAAAATAGACACAAGCTGATAATTATTTATAGTTATGTATTGTAGGATTAAGGAATCATTTTATAAAAGTGAGCAATATGTTTTTTATTCGTTACAATTTATTTATCTTACATCCTGATTGTTATCCTCTTGCTGAGACCTGATAGGCTGTGGTCAGACAGTGGGGGAGGAGCCCCCCCCCATCCCAGTCACGGAAAGATATAAGTGGTTGATTTTTAATTAATAGTACCATTGTAATCTTTCTTTTAAAAAATTTCTTATTTTTATTTTATGTGTATTGGTGATTTTCCTGCACGTGTATTTGCATGAAGATGCCAGATCTTGGAGTTATGAACCATTATAAGCTGCCATGTGGGTGCTGGGAATTGAACCCAGGTCCTCTGGAAGGGCAGGAGTGCTCTTAACCTCTGAAACATCTCTCCAGCCTTCATTGTAATCTTTCAATATGTGCTTTTGAATTACAAATCAGTAAACCAGTAGGGTTGGAAATGACTGAATTTCAGTTTTCTTTGAATTTTGAGGTAAGTTTAAAAGTAAATTTTAATAGTATCAGTGAATCACCTGGGGTTTCTGTTTTGCCAGAGTGAAATATCCAAATGTTCAGGATGTAGTTTGTCACTGTTCTTTTTTACCTCTAGCTAAGACCTACCAGCTACATCTACAGAATAAGAACACATTTCTCTTCAGGAACAGAATCATACCCCCAACCTTCTGCCTTTTCTATGCTGATAAATATCTCCTTGTGGACAGGAAGAATTACACATTTAATTTTAATTGATATTATTAGTGCATATTGTCAATATATATGCAGCTTACCAATAATATATAACAGTTAAAATATAAAAAGGGAATTTTCAAGTTTAAACTTGCCACAAAGAAAATATAATTAGTTAATAGTTTTAACATTTTCTAAATTATAGTGCTTGCATTTATTATGCGAAACCTCTTTTCTAAAATCAGCACCATTATTTTCTGCCTCTTGTGTGAAAGCCAGATTTCTTAGCCAAGCTTTGAAAAAAGCCAAGTACAATCAGAACTTTGCAGATGATTCAAATTTTATGTATCACGTGATAAAATACCAAAACCTGCAAATAAAACACCCAATCTTCCTCACTGTTATCATCTACCACCACAGCCTGTATTTATTGATTCAAACATACTGCCTTAGTTTATCTTCTGATCCATTCTACTTATTGATTGCTTGTGTATGTATTTGTTTATCAAATATACCTAGAAACAAAACTGTTACATAATTTCATCCTATTGGTTTTTCTGTAAAATTTTAAAATAAGTAACACATGCTGAGGGTCTTCCCATATTAGCTCAAAGAGACAAACAGTATGTTACAAAGGAGATTATTCCATAGGGAATATGCATCCACTATCAAAAGCAACATTAAACCTGTGAGTGTTCAGTGTAAATGGAGAGAAATGGGTTTAACACATATGCCATTCATGTATTTGGATACTTGGTCCCTAATCAGTGGTACTGTTTGGGAAGGAGTAGGAGGTTTTTTTAATTTTAATTTTATTAATTTGTTCATATTACAACTCAATTGTTATCCCATCTCTTGTATCCTCCCATTCCTCTCTCCCTCCCGCTTTCACCCTATTCCCCTCCCCTAGGTCTAAGACCAAGGGTCACTTCTCCCCCACTATATGATCATAGGCTATCAAGTGCCATCTTGGTAGCCTGCTTATTCTTTCTTTGAATGCCATCAGGCCTCCCCAACAAGGGGAGGTGGTCAGATATGGGGCAGCAGAGTTCATTTCAGAGTCAGTCCCCGCTCTCCACATAACTGTGGAGAATGTCCTGTCCATTGGGTAGATCAAAGTAGGGGTTCAATGTTTATTACTTGTATTGTCCTTGGTTAGTGCAATAGTTTGAGCAGAGCCCCCCCCCCCGGGCCCCATTCTACCCATCAAGATGTTCTTCGTGTAGGTTTCTTTCTTTTTTATTAATTTATTCATATTACATTTCAATTATTATCCTATCCCTTGTTTTCTCCCATTCCTCCCTCCCTCCCTCCCGCTTTCACCCTATTCCCCTCCCCAATGTCTGTGACTGAGGGGGACCTCCTTCCCTGCTATATGATCATAGGGTATCAAGTCTCTTGTTGATATCCTGTTATCCTTCCTCTGAGTGCCACCGGGCCTCACCGTCAAGGGGACGTGGTCAAATATGGGGCACCAGAGTTTGTGTGAAGTTTAGTCCCCGCTCTCCACTCAGCTGTGGAGAAGGTCCTATCCATTGGCTAGATCTGGGTAGGGGTTCGATGTTTACTGCACGTATTGTCGTTGTTTGGTGCCATAGTTTCAGCAGAACCCCTGGGCCCAGATCCTCCCATCATAAGGATCTTGTAGGTTTCTAGGACCCTCTGCGTCCTTTTTTCCCATCGCCTATATATTCTCTTACCTAGAGTCTCAGTAGGATGTCCTCACATATATCCCAATCTCCTGATAAGTGAAGACTTTTGTGGGGCATGCCTTTTGGGCTAATGCCCATTATAAGTGAGTATATACCATATGAGTCTTTCTGCTTCTGGGTCAACTCACTCATTATGATCCTTTCTAGTTCCATCCATTTGTCCACAAATTTCGGGAATTCATTGTTTTTAATAGCTGTGTAGTATTCCATAGTGTAAATATACCACAGTTTCTTTATCTATTCTTCAACTGAGGGGCATTTAGGCTGTTTCCAGGTTCTGGCTATTATGAATAAGGCTGCTATGAACATGGTTGAGCTTATGCCCTAGTAGTGTGGTGGAGCATTTTCTGGGTATATTCTAAGGAGTGGAATAACTGGGTCTTGAGGAAGCCCTATTCCCAGTTTTCTGAGATAGCACCAGATAAGATTTCCAAAGCGGTTGTACAAGTTTGCATTCCCACCAGCAATGAAGGAGTGTTCCTCTTTCTCCACATCCTTGCCAGGATGTGGTGTCACTTGAATTTTTGATCTTAGCCATTCTGATGGGTGTAAGATGGAATCTCAGAGTCGTTTTGATTTTCATTTCCATGATGACTAAAGACGTTGAGCATTTCTTTAAGTGTTTCTCAACCATTCTATATTCCTCTTTTGAGAATTCTCTGTTTAGTTCTGAGCCCCATTTCTCAATTGGGTTATTTGGTTTGGTGGTGTTTACTTTCTTGAGTTCTTTATATATTTTGGATATTAGATCTTTGTCAGATGTAGGGTCGGTAAAGATCTTTTCTCAGTCTGTAGGCTGTCTCTTTGTTCTCTTGACAGTGTCTCCTGCTTTACAGAAGCTTCTTAGCCTCATGAGGTCCCGTTTATTAATTGTTGACTTTAAGGCCTGGGCTGTTGGTGTTCTGTTCAGGAAGTTGTCTCCTGTGCCATGTGTTCCAGGCTCTTCCCCACTTTTTCTTCTAAATAACTTAGTGTCTTTGGTATTATGTTGAGGTCTTTAAAAACCTAAACCATTTGACATTCACAGTTAGCTATCTCTCCATCTCATGCTTGCGAATCAAGATATAAGCTGTCAGCTACTGTCCTAGCGCCATGTCTGGCTGCCTGTTGCCATGCTCTCTGTCATGATGGTCATGGACTCTAACCTTCTGAAACTGTAAGCCACAATAAGCTCTTTGTCCTATGAGTTGCCTTGGTTATGATTTCATATCACAGCAATAGAAAGGTAACTAAGATGGAAAAAGTAAATAATAAAAATAGTATGCCAGAGGGAATATGTGTCCACTAACAAGAGCAACATTAAAATATGTGAATGTCAGTTATAAGTGGAGAGAAATTACATACTTATTTATCCTACGCTATTTTTATTTTAAATAACATCATTCACATAGACACTACCAAGGTTGTGCTAACTCATCCAATTTATTCTTTTCCATTTATTATCCTGTTAATTGGTTGTTGTCTAAAATCCTTTACGTCCTTAATGCTCAAAGGTTTCCGGCATCATGTCCAGCATCCCTTGCTTTTGGTTGGGATGTAGTCTCAATTATCAATTATCGTCAGGGTTTAACCTAATTTTGTGATGCATATCTGCTCTGCCCTTTGTGGTTGGTGGAGATCACAAATAAAAGCAAATTGGAACAAAAGCGCCTATTAAGTTTGATTTCACATAGGCCACAAACATCTAAAGTCACCCCTTTTAAACACATGGGTAAGGGCAGATAAACAAAAAGATATGGTTGAAGAAAAATATGTCATGTGATGGAGATAAGTTAAAAGGAACTTGACCAAGCCTCATTATTCAGGTTCATTTTGGCTCTTCTATGTAGGGATCTTTCCTTCAGTTATGGGGCAGGTCATCTGTCACATTACGATAATGTGACCTGTTTTTAAAAGAGGTAGCTTCAAAATTTCCATACTGCTAGTGACCAAATGTAAAGGCAACACTGTCAGGATGACGTCGCAAATGCCAGAAAGGGGGAAGCAGGTTTTGAGCCTTAACATAAGTAAAGTGTTAGTCTCTTGAAATTACATATTCTCAGTGATAAGACAAAGCTATAGCTAAGATGTGTGTGCAAAGACTGTATCATTTAGCCACCTCCTTAGGGCTCTGAAATAATCCACCTCTGCCTCTCTCTTCATTCTCTTCTTCATTCTCTCACTTTCCCTCTCTTCCCTGTGTCTTTCTCCTTTCCTCTTCCCTTCCTGTCTTTTCCAGCCTTCTTCCTCTCCTTATCTTCTTCGCTTCTCTGCTTTTCTCTCTCAATCATTCCCTCCCTTTTGTAATAGAATAAACATGTAATAATGTGAGTGACTAATAGGAAAGAAAACAAAAGTATGCCAAGCCACCATTCAGAGTTTTGGATTAAGAATAAATAGATGCCTCCTGGTGCTTAAGTAAATGAATATAATGAGGGTTTACGTGGATAATGACTGTATCTTTATCACATACAAGTGTGTTCCTATATTTATACACAATATATATGTATATTTAAATATTCAGATGTGAAAATGAATCACTCTAGCCAAAGCATTATAATGAATTTATATCTCAATTAAATTGAATTGTAAACCACACAGTTGATTACCCTGAAGAGCTCATTTTAAATGCATATGACTCTTAATAGGTCCAATGGGAAGTATGCCCTTCACCGGTGATGAATGTTGCAACTTTCAACTTAAACAAGGTTACCTACCATATTAGGGTTATATAAGAGGCTGTCAAAGCAGCTATGACTCTCTGTAACTTTATAATTTGAATACTCAGGTCACAACAGTTTTCTAAAATTAGATTGAAAAATTGAACAGGTGTTAATGAGTTTCTAGATTGAAAGAAAATGATCTTAAGGTTTTACTTCTATAGTATATTTTTAATAACCTTATTTTCTGCAATAACAGTTAATTTTAGAAGCTACTGTTTTGTCATCAAATGCTACTGTTGCTGTAGATGACATCAGCATATCCCAGGAATGTGAAATTTCATATAAGTCACTTCGTAGTACCAGCATACAAAAAGGTAAGATTATTTTTCTTTGGGTATCGTAACCTTAAACATTCAAGCAATTTGTTTTTATTTTTTAATGTACACTATAGTCACTAATTCTTAAAACAGGATGCAGATTTATATATATATTTTTAACGTTAAGTAATTTTATTTACCCAACAAATGTTTTATTATTGTAAAGCCAATTTTGCTGTTTTTATATTTTCACATCTTATTATTTTCCCTGGTCCCTTGCTTTGTACCACTAGCACTCTTCTCCACGAGTCCCTCCTTCTCCAGTCATATAATCTACAATAAGTGTCCAGTCCCAGCCCGCTGGAAAAATCGAATTAGGGTTCACCTGAAAGAGGGAGTGGGTATTGAAAGTAGGATACAGAGATGTGAGAAATAACGAATCAAGTCAGGAAATTTCTGATCAAGATTCACTTTATTGCCGACTAGCAGGAACATATATAGAGCAGGGTCAATAGGATCTATTCTTATCTCAATCACCCTAGCCCCAGGGCAAGAATTCAGTAGCCTAAATCGCTCCCTGTAGAACTTCCTAGCTCTCTGAGTAGTTCCTTGTAAGAACTTCCTAGATCATCTGGGTGGTTCCAAGTTGAGACTTCTCTACTTCTTTCAAAGTTAAATAGTCCAAGGATAGCCTAGAACACAAGACCTCCTGGTGAGGTAAAGGTCAGCAACTCGAAGGTCATAGCATACAGCCTAAGCACAGGATTTCTGACATGGCAGAATTTGGCACAGTTCCCCACAAATAAGTGACCCACTGAGTACAGAGTTACTTGCTTGAGTGTGGCCAATAGTTTTTCCACAGAGCAAGGGCAGCTTAACTTTAGCTATACCACTGAAGATTATGACACCTTCTCCCAACATGCATTGATTGTCAGTAGTGAATATGTGAAGGGTGGGGCATCGTAGACCCTTCCATCATCCATGATGAGATGTGGAGGAACCGAGTCTTGTGCAAGCCTTATGCAGATAAGCACAGCTGCTGTGAGTTCCTGTAAGGGCCATGTCATGTCCAGATGACAGTGTTTGTTAAACATCTCCCCATCTTGGCTCTTATATTCTTTATGGTATTTCTTCCATGACATTCCTAGAACTTTAAAGAGAGTGTTATAGCTGTTGTAGTTGGGGTAGAGCTTGTCACCATTACTCAGTCTAGGTACTTTGGCCAATTACTTAGTTCTTCATTAACCACAGACTGCTGAAGCAAGGAGCTACTCTGATAAAAGAAGGATCCAGAACTAATGGGTAGGTGTAAATTTGAGTATTTTGACGTATGCTTGACAGTATGATTGTTTAACAAAATGATAGAAGTGGGCTCTTCCTTAGGACCTAAGACATCCTGGTCAAGTATACAGAACCAGAAATGAGTTCCTTTCTATGTAATAAACCTTAAACTCAATGGGAAACACTATTGTAAAGATGATTAAAATAAAATAATATTAGAGGGCTTCCTCTTCAGTCTCCATTGGAGTCTCAACTAGCGTCCCCTTCATGTCCTCCCAGAAGCCTTCACTGACTTAGGTCTCTAGCTTGTCATGTTTCTCCTCACAGTTTCCCTTTTCTCTGCAGGCCCTCTGTCCCACCACCCCTGCTCGCTCTCCCCAGGCCTGCTCTTTACCCTCATTTCTCTATGTACTTCCTCTCCTACCTTGTTCCCTCTCTTCAACCCCTACATATTTCTATTCTATTTCCCCTTCTGAGTGAGATTCATGCCCTTGGGTCCTCCTTGTTACTTATCTTCTTTAAATCTATAAATTTTAGTATGTTTATCCTGTAGTTTATGGCTGAAATCTGCTTAAAATGAGTACATACCATGTATGTCTTACTGGTCTGGGTTACTTCACTCAGGATAAACTTTTCTAGTTCCATTCATTTGTCTGCAAATTTCATGATTTCTTTGTTTAATAGCCAAGTAATATTCCATTGTATAAATGTACCATAGTTTCTTTCCATTCTTCTGTTGAAGGACTTCTAGGCTGTTTCCAGATTCTGGCTTACAAATAAAGCTGCTATAAACATAGTTGAGAAAATTTCCTTGTTGTATGATGGAGCATCTTTTCAGTATATGCCCTAGAGCTGGGTCCTGAGGTAGAACTATTTCCAAGTTTCTAAGAAAGTGCCAGATTGATTTCCAAAGTGGTTGTACAAGTTTGCCTCCCATCAGCAATGAAGGAGTGTTCCCCTTATTCCACATCCTCACGAGCATGTGCTGTCACTTGAGGTTTTTTTTTTTTAATCTTAGCCATTCTGATGTGTGTAAGTTGTAAACTCAGAGTCCTTTTGATTTGCCTTCCCCTGATGACTAAGGAAAATGAGCATTTCTTTAAGTGCCTTTCTGATACCTTCTAACTAGACAAGACTTCTAGTAGTGGGAAGAGAGCACCAATTCCCACAGAACAACTTCAACCCAAAATTTACCCTGCCTATAAGACATGCAGGGATAAACATAGAGCAGATAGAGCAGAGATTAAGACAATGTCAATCCAATGCCTAGCCCAACTCAAGATCCACTGCATGGGAGAGAGCCACCCCTAATACGATTAATGATACGCTGCTATGCTTGCCAACAGGAGCCTAGCAGAGTTGTCTTCTGAGAGGTTTTGCCCTGCAGCAATTTAAAACAGATAATGAGTCTCACAGACAAACTTTAGGTGATATGTAGGGAGTCTTGTGGAAAAGCGAAGGGAAGGATAAATGAACCTAGAGATGATAGGAAATCTATAAGAAGACTAACAGAGCCAACTAATCAGGGCCTAGAGGGACTTGTGGAGACTGAAGCACCCACCAAGGACCATGCATGGACTAGACCTAGGCTTTGTACACAGATGTAGCCTATGGGTAGCTCAGGCTTCATGTAGGTCCTCTAGTAAGAGCAGTAGAGAGTCTCAGAAATGGACTCTGTTGCCTGCTTTTTGATCACTTCGCTCTGGTGGGACTGCCTTGCAAGGCCATAGGGGAAGAGGAATCATTTAGTCCTGATACGACCTGATAATCTGGGGTGTGGGCTCCCCTTTTCTGAAGAATAGGGCAAGAGGAATGGGGGAAGAGGGAGGGGGCAGTATATGACCATGGTATAAAGTGAATAAATAAGTAAGTGTATTAAAATACAATAATAAACAAAAAAAGGACTTGGATGGAGATACACTACAAGAAAGGATAATGATTCTCCCAGAAGTTATGAGTCAGATGTGGGCTATCTCTGTAGGCATTGTTGGCCATGGAGGGTAATAGGGTCCCTCAAAGACAATTTCCATTGTTCTGGACTATCTACCAGAACTTGTTAGTATAACTGCTATTGTAGCAGGCACTATAGCACACTTTGATCATAGACCATCAAACAATTAAACTCAAGCTGAGTGGCAAGCTTCTTCCAAACTGTCTAGGTTCCTCAGAAAGTGCTATGCAGGATCATTGGGCGAGACATGTCATCAGTAGTATTACTCAGCTATGAGCCCTGAATGACATAATTTGTGTGTGTGTGTGTGTGTGTGTGTGTATGCGTGCACGCACATGTGTGCGCGCACCTTCCTGGCTGCTGAGGATGCTAAGATAAGACAACTGCTGGGAATCATTGCCTTTAGGACCAAACTGTGCTGTTACACGTGCACACACAGACAGACAGAGAGAGACAGAGAGAGAGAGAGAGAGAGAGAGAGAGAGAGAAAGTGAGAGAGCATACTATTCTCCATTGAGATCTAGAATAAAGAGTCTACTTTAAAAGTGAATACTTTTTACTTAAAAATTAAATGTATGGGCTATACTTTCATATATATATACTTATATATATTATATATATATAAAATGCATAAGTAAAATTTAGATGGTTAATATTTTCATCTCCTTAACATTTAACTGTTAAAATTAACACATAATAAATGTGTATGTTTATGGGTGAAAGTATGATTTTTCAATATATGGATACAGCATATACTGAATAAATAAGGTCACTTAACACTTCTACCTCCTCAGTATTGGAACTCTTGAATCTATCTATCTATCTATCTATCTATCTATCTATCTATCTATCTATCATCTGTCTTCTACCTACCTACCTACCTATTTATCTATCATATATCCATCTATGTATCATCAGTTATTTTCTATCTTTTCCTGCTAACACCATCTTCACCAGTCCCTATATATGAAAGGTGGTATTTTCCTACTTTTTGCTGTCTTTTAAATTTTACTGGTGTGGATATTTTCACTGTGTTATTGTCTGTATATCATTCTCATACTTAAAGCCCAAAGAGGCCAGAAAAGAGTGTGATGCTCTAGTCTTTACAACTGGAGTTACTAATGTTTGTGACCTGGAAAGAGAGCCCAGGTCTTCTAGATGAGCAGGAAGGGCTCTTAACCACTGAGCAATCGCCCCAACCCATGATTATCCTTCCCCCACTTTTGTATATCTGTATTCTTACTTCTTACATATTTACAGATATGTTGTTACATGTTCTCTATCAGGTTGTTTTCAAATTTGTGGATAATAAATGATTAAATGAATAAATGAGACATAGTAATTGTTATGTTGTCACGATTACCTACTCATTTATAAATTCTAGGTTTCTACTTGGTGGGATATGAATATGCCTAATATTTAATATGTTATGTGCCAAGAATTGTGAATGTTCCGAAAGTTCACCCTCTCTGTAAATTAACGACGTCACACACTGCAATTCCTGGGATACTGGTAGAAGAATGGAATTCCTGCCTTAGGCAGATGACCTCATCTTTAAGAACATGGTAGTCAGTGTGGGCATTAGGTCTGAGCTGCTCTTTCTTGCCCCTTTACATGGAGAACACAAAAAAAATGCAGGTGTGTGTGTGTATATGAAATAGGTTTACAAAGAAATTGGGGATCTCAGGCTTATACAGCCAATTCTTTTACAATAGACTGTATACCAACTTGTTTATGTAAACCAACTTGGATTTTATGAAAAGTTCACCTTTGTTATGTAGGATAGTCAGTTGCCCTGTGCAGAGCATAGCTATTTGCTATTTAATTATCCTTGAAAGAACAGTCTTAAACTAAAAGCAAGTCAATGATTGCTTGCCATCATAGGTGGGTGCTGAAGCATAAAATACGCATGTAGAATTGACTATTAAAAGAATCCCTACTGGATACATCAAAGGATTCTTTTAAATACATATTACAGTTATAAGTTTTGGGTTTTTAAAAAATACTACTCAGTTATAAAAAACAAGGGAATCCAGAAATCTGTGGACAAATGGAGTAAATTAGAAACGATCTTACTGAGTGAGTTAACCCAGAAACAGAAAGACTCACATGGTATATACTCACTTATAATTGGACACTAGCCCAAAAGGCATGCCCCATGAATGTCTTCACTTACCAGGAGATTGGGACAGATGTATGACATCCTACTGGGACTCTAGGTAAGGGAAATACTGGAGATGAGCAAATAGAAGGATCCAGAGGATCTTAGAAACCTACAAGAAGAACATTGTAACAGGTGGATCAGGGCCCAAGGGTGTCTACTCAAACTATTGCACTAACCAAAAACAATACAAGTAGTAAACACTGAACCCCTACTCTGATCTAGTCAATGGACAGGACATCCTCCACAGTTATGTGGAGAGCAGGGACTAGCTCTGACATGAGCTCTGGTGCCCCATATTTGATGACCTCCCCTTGGTAGGGAGCCTTGGTGGCACTTAAAGAAAGAATAGGCAGACTACCAAGATGAGACTTGTTAGCCTGCAACCATAAAGTAGGGGAGGAGATCCCCCTAGGACACGGACCTAAGAGAGAGTAATAGGGTGGGGGTGGGAGGGTAGGAGGAATGGGAGGATATGAGTGATGCGAGAACAATTGAGCTGTAATATGAATAGATTAATTAAAAAATAATTTATTCAGATTACATCCCAATTGTTCTCCCCTCACTTGTATCTTCCCTTCCCACTCCCTTTTTCACCCTATTTCCCTCCCCTAGACATCTGACACAGGGAGATCTCTTCTCCCATCATATGATCACAACCTATCAGGTCTCTTCTGGATAGCCTGCTTACTCTTCTTCTGAGTGCCACCAGGCCTCCCCACCAAAGGGAAAGTGGTCAAATAGGGGGCACCAGACTTCATGTCAGAGGCAGTCCCCAATAACCCCACAACCCTGGAGAATGAGCGAGCTATCCATTGGCTAGATCAGGATAGAGGGTCTAAGTTTACTGCATGCATTGTCCTTGGTTGGTAAAGCAGTTTGTGCAGGTCCCCTGGGTCCAGATCCACCAGCATTGATGGTCTCCTTGTGATCTGGTGCAAAACAGGGGAATCCAACTGTTTAATTAAAACAAAGCATCATGAAGGCTTGTGGTGGGTGTTGATGCAATGTGATTTCTGCCCAGTGCTCTGAATATCAAAGTGAAGAAACTCAATGACGCAAGTAAACAGCGGGAGTACCTATGACTCTATTAAGGTAGCCAAATACCTCATCGTCTAATCAGTTATAAGCTTTTAATAGGGACATTTGTGTTTTAAACCCATTGTAACCAATAAAGAAAATATAAATTTATAAATACTAAAATAAATGCATGATAATACAAAGAAACATTATTCTTTAAAATGCAGTAAGTTTGAAGATCAAATGTTGTAGTGTTTTATATATACACTGGCTTTCCTGTAGAATGTGCCATTCTTTCCATCCATTTATACAGACTTCTTTTTTATTTCATAGTTCATTATAAGTCTTTCTCAGTTACATATTACATTTTAAATAGTTAATTAATATTAACTGTTGATGAAGTTCAGAGCTCAATTATTACAACCTTATCTTAACTTCAAGCATATAATCACTTGAAGGCATGATAAAGCTAAAACAAAATAATTACAAAAGCAGAGAACATGCTGTGAAATAGGAATATAGTATTATCACAATGAACTTTAAAATAGTAACTGCCTAATCAAAGCACAGCCTTAGTGAACATAAGCCACTACACTAGAATACTCAACTTTTGTCCTTTGCACAATTGATAGCCTATGACCATATAGTGGGGGAGGAAGTCCCACTTGGTCATAGACCTAGGGGAGGGGAATATGGTGAAAATGGGAGGGAGGGAGGAAAGGGAATATACAAGTGATGGCATAACAATTGAGTTGTAATCTGATTAAATTAATTAAATTATTTAAAAAGAGAAACTCAGAAAGCTAGAGGAGAACTAGTATGTCACTCTGTGTGTGTGTGTAGTGTATATACAGATGTATATGTATGTATGGAGGTCAAAGATCCATATCAAGTGTCTTCCTTGAGTATTCTCCAGCTTATATTTTTTTGACAGGATGTCTCTGAAGCTCCACCTATTGTTTTAGCTGCTCTGGCTAACCAGCAGGGATCCATCTGTCACCCCATCCTCCTCCTAGCACTGAGGCTACAGACACTTACTTTCATTGCCAAGTTTTTACATAGGTGCTATGGATCAAACTTGGGCACTTTATGTGACAGGCACTTTGCTGACTGAGCCATCTGTCCAGTCCTTAGAATAAAAAGATCTTAAAAGAAGGATAGAGTCAATTTTATAAATTTATTCTTATCTATGTTTATCTGGTTTACAACCTGGTCATGTTAGAATTGTTAAAAAGTTATTTTAAATAACATGTTTTTTTATTTTTTTTGAGAAGTTTATATCATATTTTATCATACTCAGAATCTCTCTTTCTTCTAATTCCTTTCAGATCTACTTCCACCTCCCTATCCACCCAACTTTGTGCTCTCTCTCTCTCCTAAAACCATTGAGGCCAGTTTCTCTTACCCAACTACTCTTGGGTGTGGGGCCAGCCCTGAAGTGGGGCCAACATACAAGGGATCACACTAATAAAGAAATATGATTCTCCCTGTCCCAGAAGCTCTCAAATCCCAACCATTCTTCAGCTAGTAGAGTATTGTTTTGTGTCCACCTAACCCCACTCCATGCTGGGATTTTTTTTTTTTCTGATTAAAGGCACATGCTATCATAATCACTGTGAGTTCATATCTGCATCTGCCCTGTAGTGTCCAGAAGAGACTGTTTCCTTAAAAGGATCTGCCACTTCTGGCTCTTACACTTTTTCTCTCCCTTCTTTTCTGAAGTACCCTGAGCCTTGAAGTGCAGGTATGTGGTATAAACATCCTATGTTGGGTTCAGCATTCCAAAGACTCTTATTTTCTACATGTTGACCGGATGGAGGTCTCTGTGTTAATTGGCTTCTATTGCAAAAGAGGAGAATAGACTCTGGCAAATTGTCTTCTGATTGCTACATGCAGGCAGCAATTTCTTCATACAAGTAAATGTTAACAAAACACACAAAATGTTAACAGAACAGTAAATTATCTTGGGTATTCCTTGGGGATTAAATAAGATGGCAGTTGTTTCAAGATGTTTTCCACACAGAACCAGTGGCTATTGGCTCAGATATCTGTGGTCTACAGTGGTGGCCTTTGAAATTTGAATTTATTTTATTTCACTGTTTTATAGATATGGAATTTTTCCTGCAGGAATGTTTGGGTGCCACATGTTTGCCTGGTGCCCAGTGATGCTGGAACATGGTGTTAGACTCCTTAGAAGTGGATGAACACATAGTTGGGAGACACTGTGTGGGTGCTAGGAGACAGTCGAGGGTCCTCTGGAAGAGCAGTGAGTACTCTTAACCCACAAGCTATCGCTGCAGTCCCAGATCCCTCCTTCTAAGAACCATTATCCACAAGTTCCAGCTATGGTCTTTTAAACTAAACCTCAGCATCTGCCTATATGGCTGAGACAACAGAATATTGTGTTCAATGCCACTACATATCAGCATATTTTCTGCTAAGGCTTTTAAAGTTTTATGTGATACCCAAAACATCAGTTCAGAATCCTCTTTTATATATTTTGTGTTTATCCCTCTTATTAGCCTGAATGGTATCATTCAAACCACCAAAGCAGTTCCAATATAGCAAAATCAAAACAAGACAGGACTATATAGACAGTCTGGATCTTTACCATTCAGAGCGTTCTCGGTTACCACACTTGTTCAATTTCTTACTCAGCAAATGGCTGCAAAACTGACAGCGATGAAACTATTTGTCAGCATCACCAATTGTCTTCTAACACCCTCTTCCCAGAGGCGACAAATGTAATTATAATTAACATAATTAATATAGCCCACTTGAGTAATTTTTCTCACAATAATTAAAAGCCATTGTAGAGTCATTAGCTTTTCTGCCCATAGTCATAGAAAAGACAAGCATAAGTTTCACAAATTCTGTGTCAACAGGCATTCGGTTACAACTGGAATTGCCCATAGCCCAAAGCTTCCTGCATGTGAACTCTGAGTAAATGGTGTTTGCAATATTGTTTTTGCAGACGTTGCTTGTAGTGGAATTAATTGCAGAAGTCAATAATGCCCCCAGAAGCAGTGACAGATCTCTGAACCTCAATTATTCAAATACACCCTGAGTGTTGCATTTTGTGGTCATAAATGGCTATGCCATGGAAAATGTCCATGGTGGTTCTGGAAAGGTGTATGAACAATTAGTGGCTAGCTTAGAGACTACATCATTACATTTATAAGTAATTAAGCTTTTTAAAGGTGCATAGGAACATGGATATGAAGAATAATAGAAAAGCACCTCTGAGTTTTAATAGCATTTTTATTAAAATTGTTTTCTCTTAAAATTATTTTTCTTTAATACATAAAAATTTTGTATACTTATATGGTGCCATTTAGTGTTTGAATACGTTTACTACAAGAAATTTTAAAAAATACTTAAGGAGACAGACATGCATAGAATGATACTACATTCATGGAAACAATGTCTGTCTCCTTAAGCATTTTTTAAATTTCTTGTAGTAGAAGTATTCAACACTCTTTTTTATCTTCTTTGGAATGTGGAGCAGTATCGTGTTTCTCAGTCTCCCTGCTATGCAATAGCTCAACATAGCCACTGGTCCCATCCCATCCATGGATTATGAAACAGTGGCCAACCTTTACCCATCCCTGCCTTCTCTTCCATTTCTGGTATCCCCTTTCTACTCTCAACTCCAACTCTAAGATCAAACTCTAAGATCAACTGTATTGGATTCCACCCAGGAGTCAGGCCATGGAGTATTTGCTTTGCCTTCCTGGATTCCAGTTCTTGCCTATTGGAAACAATGCTGCAAAAGATCTTGCAAAGCTGGTTCCTTTTACAGAGTGTTGTTGAAAGGTCCAATTCTAAGAGAATTAAAATGCCGCTCAGTGGTGTTTGTAGTCTTACTACCATTCACTATGTCCACAGCATCATGTTCCTTGTTATGTGAAAAATCATGTTTCCTGTATGAGCTACACACTGCGTATAGCAGCAACAATGTATTCTCTTCTGATTTTGTATAGCAAGAACTCTTAAATCCTCTGTTGAAGTTCATCTGAAACAGGGATCAAAGCATTTGCTTCACACATCTAAATATTTTGGATCTTTTCAAATCTATGTAAATTTATATTTTACTCATATATTATGTAGTTGATATAGATATAGCTTTTAAACCACAGAATTTTAAGCGTTCTTTGGGATTTTATTCTTAGCTCACAGTTGTTCCCTTTCATTTTTGAATACCATTTAACTTTGCTTCTCAAGAGTTTTAAGTTTAATAAATCATTATTCTAGGTTTGAAATGCATTCTTCATATTCCATATATGTAGTTGTACATGCTAACTGAAATATGGGTTTTATTTGTTAAAGTACTCAGTATTCAAAAGTACTTTAGATGGTTTTACACATTCCATCAGTTTTGAGAAGAGTTGAAGTGATACACAGGTCAAATTTTGGGCAGGAAATGTCATAGAAAGGAAATATATTTTGATATTATATATTGTAGAGAAACCATCAGACATTAGATGTGACATGGTTTTCTCATGTATAAATAGCATTTTGAAATTTTAAGATGATTTCTCACTAGCTTAAAATGCTAGTAACTTCATTTACTTCATACTTTCATCCAAAGAATGATTGATTCTTTCCTTAGATGTTTTAGGAGACACAGGTCATATTCTCAGTCAAAAGCACCCAGTGGAGAAAGATGTCAATGAATCAATCATAGATGGGAATCTTTTTTTAAAAGACTGAACATTTTATTAAGTGAATTCAGATCAGGCTATTTGGTTTATCTTTTTTTTTCCAATGTAATGATTAAAAATTTCCTTCTTCTTTTTCAACTTTTTAATAAAAGAGTATTTTATGGGAAGTCTAATTCCACACTACAATTTGATCATATATGGCATTGGTGAAATTACCTACTTTATGTGAAATGCAAGACCTTTTTCTATGCCCACCTTGGCTTTGAATAATGACACAGAGATCTATTATATTATTAAAAGCTTAAGACACGATAGCTGGGCAGATCCTCAGCTGTTCTAACCTGGTTGATACTGGCCTGGCCTACTTCCCAGCCACGTGGCCCATGAGGCTGCCACCTTAGTCTCATCCTGCCACCTATATCTTCATCCATGTCCCAACAGTGATTTCTTCCTCTCTCCCTCTGGTCTCCCTGTGAGACCCTCTCCCTGGGCTGGGATCTCCCTCCTTATCCTCTCCTGCCCAGTTATTGGCTGTTCAGCTCTTTATTTAACCAATCAGAAGGTGGTGGTGGTGAGCAATGTTCACAACATACCAAGACAGGAGATGCTTTATAACAATGGCAAGGCCAAAGTCCAGACTGCAACCATATCTCTGGGTACAGAAATCAGAATTTGAATACACAGCACACAGAAAACATCATCGAACACTTCATCTTAAACTCGCCTTTCTTCCTTCATAAAGAAACACCATCTTCATCACCTGTGGCATAGGGTTGTTGTGGGATTAGAGTCTCTTGTGCTGGTGATTTAGTAGCTGCCAGCCCTCCTGCTGCTACCCTCTGGAAGTTCATGGTTTGCATTCTTCCTCGCCCTTCTCTCTCTTCTCTAAATCAATTTGACGGAGTTAACCAATTTCTAAGCACGTGTCCTAGAAAAACATTCTACCCAAATCAGGTGACCCACATAACAATATTTGAAATACCAACCCCTATGAGAATCAGAAAGGAGATAAAGGAAGTATAGAGGACATGGATCTGGGGCTTTTATTGGTAGCAGTGTTTGAATCAGGGACTATCACTTATGATTTTTTTTTTATATATATAATGCTCTGTAGAAACAAACTCTCCACTTATGTTGAAGGAGGGAAAGTAACACGACTGTTAGAGCGAAGTAGCAAATGTTAGAAATTCCTTAACCAATGCAGCTGGGTAATGCTGCTTCCCAGAAAGAATGTTTGGGAAAACCGAATCTGTGAAGTTGAGAACTCTGCCTTCTCCATTTCCAGTGTAAAAAACATGTCATTGTTTCAGACCTGGAAAGATCTGTATTTTTTCCTTCTGTGAATCTTGGTAACTTAACGAGTACAGTGGGGGCATATCCACTTGAGTGCTACGTTCCCAAGGCAGGTGACTCTGTGCAAGCAATCTAAGAAAGCCTCCTTTCTCTTCTTCAGTTGCCGATTGTGACTTTGAAGCAAACAGCTGTGGATGGTTTGAAGCCAGCGGTGCTGACCATTTTGACTGGATGTGGAGCTCCCCAAATGATCTTTCTGCTGATTTCAAGCAACAAGCCCCACCTGGAGACCACACTCATGGCACAGCTAAAGGTAAGGCGCTATCAATGCTTTACACATGTCTGTTGATTGCTGGCTTAGACGTGTGTGTGTGTGTGTGTGTGTGTGTGTGTGTGTGTGTGTGTGTGTGTGTGTGTGTGTGTGTGTGTG
>OU015749.1:18103058-18120412 GCA_907169655.1 Acomys percivali
TATATATATATATATATATATATATATATATATATATATATATATATCATTTGTTCTAAAGCAAATTTCTAGTGCCAACAAGAGCTTCATGTCTTGAAAAATGAACATGCTCCAATACTACCCTAAAAATAGAGTCTTTGATTGATGAGGTCTAAGTCAATTCTTTTTAGGTTTGACTGAATGATGTCAGAAGTTTAAAAGCCCACCATTAGTATGCTGTGATGGGAATATAAAGTAGTCACTATGGAAATCAGCATGGAGATTTGTCAACATACCTAAAAATGGAGCTGAGCTACCACTTAATTTTGGCTATACTACTACTGGGCATATACCTGAGGGAATACAAGATACTATATAATGGGCATTGCTGTACAGATGGCTATATTTATTCATGAGAGCCAACTTAGGAAATCTGCCTTAATGTTCTTCAATGGAATAAACGGACATATTAAATGTTGGGCATATATCCAATGGTATTTTGTTCAGGCACAAACAAAAACAAAAGTATCAAATTCTTCCATCTTATCTCTACCCTGAGATTCTTTCCTCCTGTTCAGATATATCCATGGACAGCTCATTCTCCAAGGTTCTGGAGACAGTGGGAACTGCCTCTGACATGAACTCTGGTGCCCCTGATTTGTTCACTTCCCCTTGGTGGGGAGGACTGATGGGAACACAGAGGAAGAAGAAGCAGGCTATCCGGATGAGACCTAATAGGTTGTGGTTATATGATGGGGGAGGAGGTCGCCTTCTGTCAGAGGTCTAGGGGAGGGGAATAGGGCCCAAGAGGGAGGAAGGGAGGGAACAGGAAAATAAGCAAGGGGATAACAATTGGGATGTAATCTGAATAAATTATATTAAATTAAAATTTAAAAAGTAAGTCAAAAAAGAACAAAATCATGTCATGTACAGGAAAATTGATTAAAAACAGAAGCTATCATATTGAGTGAAATAAGCTAGACTTCGAATGACAAGTATGCCATCCTTTCTGTCATGTGTGAAGTCTGATGGAAAAGAGATGAGATAGTTTATAGCAATGGTGCAGCAGTTAAGAGTACTTACTGCTCTTCCATAGGACCTATGATCAGTTCCTAGCACCCACATGGCACCTCACAGCTGTTTATGACTCCAATTCCAGGTGATCCAATACATTTTCTAACCTCCACAGCCCCTTGCATGAATACAATGCACTTAGGTACAGTAAGCCTGCACATACACAAAACACATATTTTAAAAACTGATGGCATGTAAGTGGGGCTATTAGAAAAAAAGGAAGGCAGACACCATGACTAAGGCAACTTACATAAGACAGAGTTTGTTGTGGGCTTACAGTTTTGGAAGATGAAAGTTCATGACTATTATGCTAAGGAGCATGGGAGCAGGCAAGTAGTCATGGCACTGGAGCTGTACCTGAGAGATTTCTTACATACCAACAAAGAAGGAGAGTGAGCAAGCTAACTCAAGATGGCATGTGTCTTTTGAAACTTCAAAGCCCCACCATACCTTCATTGACATATTTTCCCCATCTTTATTCTTCCCAAAGAGTTCCATCAACCAGGGACCAAGAATTCAAATATATGAGTATAGGGGGATATATTCCTATTCTAACAACGGATTCCACTCCCTGACCCCCATAATCTTTAGGTCATATCATAATATAAAATGCACTCTGTCCAAGTTCAGACTCTAGTCTACTTTTAAATAATTTTTTATTAATTTATTCATATTACATCTAAATTGTTATCCCATCCCTGGTATCCTCCCATTCCTCCCTCCCTCCCGCTTTGCTTTCCCCCTACTCCCCCCCCTGTCTGTGACTGAGGGGAACCTCCTCCCCCTGTATATGTTCAAAGGGTATCAAGACTCTTCTTGGTAACCTGCTATCTTTCCTCTGAGTGCCACCAGGCCTCCCCATCAAGTGGAGAGTGAGGTCTGACTTTCATGTGAACTCTGGTGCCCCATTTTTGGCAAGACTCTAGTCTTTTATAGACACAATGCAATTTAAAAGTTCAAAGTTGACTCAAGGAGATGTTAATTGAAATTAACCCCTTGCAAAATTAAAAAGCAAGTGGACTTCTAACATACAGTAGCCCAGAATATACATTACCATTCTAAAAGGGAGGAATGGGGTCATAATGAGTCTATACTAGGTCAAGGCAAGATTGAAACCCAGCAGGACAAATTCCAAATTCTGTAGTTCTGTGTCTGATGTCAAAGGGCACACATGGCTCTGCGGCTTCTGCTTTGCTGTCCACGCACACTTCTCTCTCAGGCTAGTCCCACTCCTCACCTGCAGCAATTCTGCACTGAACTCCTTGTGCTCTGGCACGTCTAATATCTTGGGGTCGCAAGACCAATCCAGGCATCATTTAAAAAAAAATTTTATGTATACATTTTTATTACTGCACACTTATAAAATAAACTACATACAGCAAGAAGAACCACGAAAGAATCAGGAATTATTTAAATGTTACATTTGTTTTGGCTACTTGTATTTGGCAGCCTTGAAGAAAACATCTTTCCTATCTTGGTGCTTCTAAAATTCTGGATGTAAATCAATATCTATCATAGTTCATCTCTTATCACCGTAAAACATCTATCTAGACCTGAAAACATCTTAAACCCTAACCAACTGAGCTTAATTGTAAAACCTAAACTATCTGGTCTTCAATCCCCGCAGCAAACTGTCTCTATTATTTTCTCATTTTGGAAGCTGCTAGCTTGCACTTCCTGTTTACTTGGGTAATTAGTTTTGATCCTTTGAAGGCTTCACTGTCACAGCTTCAGTTTCCAGGCCTCTGTTAAGGGACTCCCTTGCCCCATGCCTGGCCTCAGTAGCCTTTCTTGGTTGTGAAGGAAAATTCTAAAGCCCCTTACTCCTACATCTTTTCTAAAGCCAGAACCCATGGCCAATGCTACCAAACTAGGCTGCAGGCTTGGGATTCAATCTCATCTCCTTCTTGAATTACATTTGCATAAGATTTTCCTTGTTGCATAAACTTTACTTTATATGAGTTGGAAGCTTAGCTACATGGGATCCTGTCCTGAGGATCCACCCTCTTTATTCCCTTCCACATCTGGCTTCATTTTGTCTTTCAGCACAAGCCCTGGCTCCAACATTGTATTTCCTGCACACGTTTCTCATCGAAGTTTACATTTTGTATTTCTTTTTGCCTGGCTTGTTCCTTTTTACTGTAGATCCACATAGCATGATTATTAGTAACCACAGGACAGAGTCAATATAGGATGTTTTGAAATCTTCTCAGCTAATATTCCTCAATTTACCCTCAAGCAGATTCTTAGGATAAGATCAAAGAGCAGACCCATTGTTTACAAGATTATCACAAGAAAATCTGGCTCAGTCGCTTATATCATTCCCCTAAGAAATCTCTTGAGTTGGGCCTCCACATTGTCTTCTAAGCTTCCGTTAGGATGGTCTTTTAATCTCTGCTTATAGTATACTTCCCTAGTGCAAAGTCCCCAGATCTTCCACATTCATCCCCAGCATGATCTGGCCTGTCACAGCAACAGCTACTCCCTGGTATCAACTTCTGCCTCAGTTACTTTTCCATTGATGTGGTAAGACACTGTGACCAAGACAACTTGTAGAAGAAAAACTTAATAGAGTTTACTGAGAACTTACTTTTCAGAGCATGAGAGTTTATTACAATTATAGTAGAGGATGTGAGAACAGGCAGAAAGGAATGAGACTGGAGTTAACGTCCTTATTCACAAATAGGAGGCCAGAAGAGCTCATGAGGAAGGGCTGGACTTTTTGAAACCTGACCACCTGCCACAATGCCGCACCTCCTCCAACAAGGCCACATCTCCTAATCCTTATCAGACAGTTCCACCACTGGGAAATGAAACATTCAAATATATGAACCTATAGGGACCGTTCCTATTCAAACTAACACAGGATCTTAAGGAAGGGTAATAGAAGACAGTAGATAAAACCTAAATATGTTAGGTGCATTTATAAAAAAGTAATAATGAGATGCATTATTTTATATAATTAGTATGTACTAGTAATAAATAGAACATAGAAAAAAACCCAAAAATGTCAGAGAGAAAAGAAAAACTCCGTTGATGAGACCCAGTGAAGTGTCAACAGGAACATAATGTAACAGTAGGCAAAATTGTATATGAGAAAGGCATGAATATTTAGCACATATAGGAAAGACAGTGTATGATAAGGGGAAAGATGGATAAGGAAGAAATATAAACCATTATAATTGGGGCTGAGACAAAATAGTTTAGATTAATTGGGAATGTGAGAATGTAGCAAGTGATTTTACATAGAGAAAGAAATGGTAATGTTGGCACTGGGAGATCATAATTTAAGCATGACTGTGTAGAGACATTGGGAGTTTTGGTGGGTAGAAATGAAGAAGACTCGTTTAGACTGATATGTGAGGGATACCTCATCAGAATCCTGGGATTCTGTGAATTTTGTCTAATGGACTTGCATTTGTTTGAGATTTTTCATGTCATTGTAAGCAACTTTTCCATGATACCTAGGTGATCTTAAATATGTAGAATCATTAGGAATAAAAGCTCTAAGCTGTTACAATAATTGAAAGAGCTTATAAAAATTCAGATGCAGGGAGTTCAAATCCCAGAAAGTCTTCTGTAACCAAAACAGTAAGACTGAGGGGTGGAGGAGCAGAGAAGAGCCTCCTTGTAGGGCAGTGTAGCTAGCTCCTCAGTGAGTGCCAAGGGATGGCTCAGGAGTGGGTGCTTGCTGTGCTTGCCTGAGAACAGGAGTTTGTGTTTCAGAAACTACACAACCATGCCAATGCTGGCATGATACCCTGCATGCCAATCACTGGTGAATAGAAGGAGCCTGGGAATCACTGGGGCTTGTTGCCTGCCAGCCTAGGCTACAATGAAGGCAAAGAATAAACAGACAAGACAAGGATGCCCTCCTTTGTCTTCCACATACACATGAGGGATGAGAACCCTAATGTACAAATGTGAACATTAGCATGCAGCTATGCAACACACACGCACATCACACGCACACACACACACGCACACACACACACACACACACACACACACACACACACACACACACACCACAATAATTAGATGAAAGTTGCTAGGAGAGAATAGCTGAATATCTGGCATAGCAACCATATCTGGCCTCCATACAAACACATGTACCCTCATGATGCACGTGTGCAAGCAAGCTAGGAACACATAAAGGCATACATACTCTACACAAACAAGTGCACATTCCAAAGGCACAATCAAAATCTCAGTGCACAGTTTTAAAGCCAATTAAATCAGCAATTCACATGTGGCTTCTGAGCTTTGGTGGTTTTCTTTGTTTCATTTGTCTTAATGTTTTCTGGTTGGCACAGGCAGCTAAATTTCAAATGCACCCAGTCAAAAAATGTGTTACTATGAAATTGCCATGACCACTTGCCTGAGCTTATGGTAATAGTTACATGGAGGATTGAACCTAGGTCCATGTGCATGCTAGGCAAGGGCTCTACCTCTAAGCTGTATCACCAGCTCAGGGGAATGTGATAAAAAAATGAAGATGAGTGCCCATTAACAATATTTGAAAGATAATTCTCTAAGCATTTCATCTTTACTCCATGAGATAGTATTTGGTGCCTAGGAATTAGCGTCTTTTCACTGTGCTTTATGTCACATTTAAAAACTCCTTGCACTTGCCTTTGTGTGATCGAAATATCAGTGTGTGTTCTCCGTTACTCTTATTTATTCCCTGCACTTCTTTGATGATGTTTAATGTCATTCCCAGAACCTGAACTGCAGTGTGACTTTGAAAATGGAATGTGTAACTGGGAACAAAGTATGGAGGATGACTTCAACTGGACCAGATACCAGGGTCCTACTTCAACACTGAACACAGGCCCAATGAAGGACAACACATTGGGCACAGCCAAAGGACACTACCTCTACATAGAAACGTCAGGGCCACAGGTCTTTCAAGACAAAGCTATTTTACTCAGCCCAATCCTTAACGCTACTGACACAAATGGCTGCACCTTCCGCCTGTATTACCACATGTTTGGAAAGCATGTTTATCAGCTGGCTGTGTACCAGAGAATCTGGAGCAATTCCAAGGGACAGCTGCTGTGGCAGATATTTGGGGATCAAGGCAACAGATGGATAAGAAAACACCTCAGTATTTCCAGCAGGCATCCCTTTCAGGTAGGATAATGGGTTTCATAATATGTATTTGAAATGCTTCCTAATGTCTAAGCAGTGTGAAATATCACTGTAATCTTGAATTAAGAGCGGGTGGAATTGGATCAAAGTTACTTTGAAACACATTCATCATTTATAGGAGGGTGTGTTAAGGCTCTTTGAGTTGCTTTGCTGCATGACTACCTCAAGAATGTATGTCTAACATCTCCTCAGATGAGCACTTGACACTGGAAACAGCTGCAGGCCCCTCCACTGTTAAATGCTCGTTCTCCTGAAATTAAAACATGAAAAGAAAAGAGAGTTTGGCACAATCTGTGAATTCTGCAGACGGCAAACTCATAAATATATGCTTTTGAATACATCATTTGACATTTTAACATTTTATAGGTGAGCAGCTGAAATCCAGGCAGAGTGTATTTTTCCTTTTGCTCATTTGCAGTTTTTAACTGTAATGCATATATTTCACATGGCTCTGGGCTTCATAAAGGAAGGGTTTTTTTTTTTAAAGTGTGTCATGTAATTTGACCATATTTACCCTGTCATTTCCTTCATATTTATTTTTAATATATTTTATTAATTTATTCACGTTACATCTCAATGGTTATCCCATCCCTTGTATTCTCCCATCCCTTCCTCCCTCCCATTTCCCCCTTCCTCCCCTCCCCTATGACTGTGACTGAGGGGGACCTCCTCCCCCTGTATATGCTCATAAGGTATCAAGTCTCTTCTTGGTAGCCTGCTATCCTTCCTCTGAGTGCCACCAGGCCTCCCCATCCAGGGGACATGGTCAAATATGGGGCACCAGAGTCTGTGTGAAAGTCAGACTCCATTCTCTACTCAAGTGTGGAGAATGTCCTGTCCATTGGCTAGATCTGGGTATGGGTTTGAAGTTTACTGCACGTGGATAGAAGTAGAAATGATCATAATGAATGAGTTAACACAGAAGCAGAAAGAATCAAATGGTATATACCCACTTATATCTGGACACTAGTCCAAGGGGCATGTCCCAAGAAAGTCTTCATTCACCAGGAAAGTGGCACAGAGGGGAGGACATCCTATTGGGACTCTAGGTGAGAGAAGTATGAGAGAATGGGGATATAGAAGGATCCAGAGGGTCCTAGAAACCTACAAGAAGAACATTATGATGGGCGGATCTGGGCCCAAGGGTCCTGCTCAAACTATGGCAACAGCCAAGGAAAATATGTGCAGTAATCTTCCTTCATATTTAGTTTGTTTTATGTATATGAAATCTGGAATCCAAATATGTGAGAAAGCATGCACTATTTGATTTTTTTTTTAGTCTGGCTTATTTCACTTAATCTAGTTGCATCAATTTTCCTATAAATGACACAATTCATCTTTTTGTAATGGTTCAATAAAGTTGCATTGTGTATATGCCACAGCTTTTTTCATTCATATATTGAATGACACCTAAATTGATGCCATATTACTTAGCTATTGTGTACAGTAAACATGGCTATGCACGTATCTCTATGGTATGTTGACTTAAAGTCCTTTGGTTACCAGTCCTGGTGTTGTTTTTTTTTTGTTTCCTGCTACTTCTTGGTCCAGGAGTGGCATAGCTGGGATAGAACAGCCAAAAGAAAACGAATAACAAGTGTTCTACACTACTGGGTAGAACGAAATTTCATCTAGCCACTGTGGAAATTAGCATAAAGGGCCCTACAGTACTCCAATCCAAAGCTGGACTAGAAAGATGACGCGCTTTATTGGTTTAACCCTTAACTTCTCCCAGGAGGAACTCAAGTTCGACTCCACAAATCTTTATTCCTTATGGAACTTTTTTTTAAAGTTATAAGTTTAATCTGTCTTCTGGAAGCCGAACTAACAATTTCAAATGCATGTGTCTTTTTTTACTAATTTGTAGAAGACTTTTGTATAGGCTTTATGTTGGCTTTTCTTACCAATTCCCTTAAGTGGTTAAATGAGAGGCTTCCCCACCCCACCCCACCCCACCCCCTTTTTTTTTTTGCATTTCTGTAGATATAAGGGAGAAAAATTCAGAGAAGTTGTCATTTGCCCTCCAACAAAAGATCTGATAAGCAGCAGAAACAGGACTTAAATTACATAGGGTTTGTAAATGGCAGCCATCACTCTTCCGACCATTACTTCTTACAGCCTGTAGCATGTGGGCTCTGAGTGTTCTTCTTTGCCCTGCTTTTAAAGATATCGGTACGTAACATACTATAAGAATACTACAGCTATCCCTGGCTTGAAGTTTTTTTTTCATGTGCTAAATTTCTTTCAGTTACAACATTGGAAAAATTATCTCCATCAAAATGACTGAATCATTTTGCCTATTTTATAGACACATAGATAGTTCCAGGACACCTTTTGAGAGCAGCTAACAGTTACAGGTGCACACTGAGTATGACTCAGTCAGTAAAAAGCACTTAGGGATTGGTGATTTGTCCAGAGACATGTCAGTTGAAAGCGTCTAGTCACATGGTAGTGTGGTATCTTTCTGTTCGTCCACAAAGGCATGGTGCAAGAACAATTCAGTCAATGATACTAAATAATTAATTACTAATATCTACTGAGCTCATTTGTAATTTAGACCAAACTCTTATCAATGGCATTAACTCTTCTTGTAATGTTTGCTCAATAACTGGTCTCCGAGTGAAAGCCACTTGACTGAAAGTTGGCGTAACATCCAGGTGAACCTGGAAGATGCCAAAGCACCCTTTGCCATGAACCCAAACATGACAGTTGCCCGAGTATTGAAACCCACCACAGGTCACGTAGAAAGCGTTCTCTTTGGTCTTCACCAGACTGTCTTTTAATAGAAGAACTCTGAAATAAAAACGTTTAGACTTTTATTTTAAATAAGAGAAACCCAAGAAATGATAACAGTACATATTTTGCATGTTGTGTGGATAGGAGACGGTAGCTAAAGTGGAATCCAGTTTAACCAAGAAGATATGTTTCTCCATGGCAGAGCAGCCATTCCTAGTCTTCTATTCTGAGAAACGATGGAAGAATCATTGCTTTTGTTAGCTGCGATATAAGGGAAATTCCTTAGCTTACTCCCCAGCAAATAACAGGCTCTCATAAAGTATTTGCTTAAAAGAAAATTTCACACACATTTCTGGATCATTCCCTTAAAATGAAATGAATAGGATAGGATTGGATTATCTGTACAGGAGTTCTTGTTTTGCCTGTTCATGTCAGTTGGAATAAACAAAGTTCTATGTGAAGTGTGGCCAGTAAAGACTCTACAAATCATTACAGATGATTTATTGGAACTTCCAACTGAAGTTTTTTTTTCCAGACAGAATTTCTCTGTATAGCCTAGGCTGTCCTGGATAAGCTTTGTAGACCAGGCTGGCCTTGAACTCACTGAGATCCATCTGCCTGTGCCTCCTCATATGCTGGGATTACAGGCATGTGCTACCACTCCCTCGTTTGAATATGAACTGCCACACATATTGAGCACTTCAATCAATATCACAATCAGACAATGAACATATGCCTCATGTTTCAGAACTGCCTCCTGTCCTGTTTTGGAACATCATTTAGACCTCTCAGCATTTAACAAACACCACCTGCATTCTGTGAATCTTAAACATTTATATAAAGGGAATCAGAGTGCATGAAGTCTTTTTCCACCTGGCTCGTTCAGTACAAGCATTTCAAGATTTATTTATGTGTTAGCATGTATCAATAATTCATTTGGATAAATCACAGTTATGTATTACCTTGTTGGTTGCAGTATGGGCTATTATAAATAAATCTGATTTGACCAGTTGTGTAGTTGTATTTACATAAACAGTGATTCATTTCCATAGATGAAAGACCAGAAGCTGAACAGCTGATTTATCTTCATTTGAGAGACATATGATTATCTTTTTTGGAGACTCTTCTCTGGCTTTAAAGTTCAACAATTTTCATTCCTTATCAACAGTGTATGGATGTTTCAAGTTTAAGCCAATACCCATTATATAATTAGTTATTTAAATTTAGCTCTTTTAAAGATGATGGAAATGTCTAATGGCAGTTTTAACTGCCATTGCTGTTGAACACATTTTCATGATGTTAGGTGTCCAGTGACTGTGTGGTTAGGATATATTTTGGAGCCTTTTGTAATATTTTGAAATTGGATTATTATTGAGCTTGTATATATTACAGATGGAAGTCTCTTAGACATATGATTTACACTACACCAGTATAGTGTGGGGAACTCAGATGTATAGTAACTGCTAACTTGAATGATTGTCTGACTGGATGATGAGTTCATATTTAGTAAGTAGAAACCTATAACTATTCTTTGCATGTTAATTTGATTTTTATTACCTCAGAGTCAAATGATCTACTGGTAATTTTTAACTGGAAAACTAATTTCTTAGATTATGGCAAGAATGGATGGATTTTTATAAGAATATGCTTTAGTAATTATGATTTTTTTTTTTGTTTTTTCCCTATACTTTGAAAGACCTGGGAGATGGTTTAGTATACAAAATGCTTGCTGCATAAATGTGATGGACTGAATTCAAATCCCCAGAGACTACCTAAAACCCAGACACAGTAGCAAATGTGAATGTTCCCAATTCTCTAATACAGAAATCAGAGACAGGGACAGGCCCAGCTAGCTAGGCATATTAGTGGTAAACAAGAGTCTCAAACAAGATGGAAAGACAAAAACAGAAGGTTGTCCTCTGGCCTCTACACATGCACCATGGCTTGGGAATGCCCACATATAAATAGACACACACTTAACGCATGTGGTCACACACACACACACACACACACACACACACTAAATCTAAAAAATTATTATCATATGATATTTGGATATTATTATTTTATTTTTATCTTACGTTCAATAATTCTGAATCTTATGTAAAACATACACATTTTATTTTGATAGGTAACTGTTGTTTTTAGATTTACATTAAAATAATAGTTTTAGTTAACCCCTAAACAATTAACAATAGTATGCCTCTCCCTTTACTTGTGAGAAAGCTACTGTTTTCATATAAATTATATATATACATTTTGAAAAGTAAAGATTTTGGGAGCTGGGAGTGGGTTAGAGATTTTGTTCTCAAACCTAATTTCCCAAATTCTTCCCCCAGAAGCCATTTAGTAAAAGGGAAAAAAATAACTCCAGCAGGAAAGCTGTCCTCTTACTGCCACATGTGTGCAGCAAGTACAGATACACACAGTAAATAAAAAAATAATAAGTAAGGTAATGAGTTTAAAGAAAAGAAACATGGAAATTAAAAAATACAGATATGATATACATGTGTAAGGCGTATGAATGATCACACAGCTTACAGCAAGCTTTCCCCATGTCTTTTTGACATTAAAATGAGACAACAACATCACTTCATATAGCTCCTTTTTGTAGCTCTAGATCTTGAACTAGGCTATTTATATGCCAGGCAGATCTCCAGCAGAGGGTTATAGTTTCAGCTTCATCTTTTTCTCCATTTATTTATTTATTTATTTATTTATTTATTTATTTATTCATTCATTCATTCATTCATTCATTCACTTTACATCATAATCACAGTCCCCCCTCAGTCCCAATCATACACCCCTTTCCCCCATCCTTCCCTCTTCTTCTCTTCATAGAAGGGGAAGGTCCCCCCATGCGTACCAACCCACCCTGTCACATTACAGTCCCTGCAAGATTAGATACATCCTTTCCTACTGAGACCAGACAAGGCAGCCTACCTAGGGGAACAGTATCTAAAGGCAGACATCAGAGTCAGAGAGGGCCCCTGCTCCAGTTGCTGGGGGACCCACGTGAAGACCAAGCTGTGCATCTACAAGAACATCTGTATCAGGGGACCTAGGAGCAGTCCATGCATGGTTGCTGGTTCAGTCTCTGTGGCCTAGGTTAGTTGGGTCTGTAGGTCTTCTCATGTACTCTGTGACCCCTCCAGCTCTGTCAATCATTACCCCAGCTCTTCCACAGGACTTCCTGGGATCTGTTTGCCTGTGGCCTCTGCATCATTTTCCATCAGCTGCTGGGTGAAGCCTCTCTTAGACTGCTGTGTACAGCATAGTAGAGTAATATTAATAATGGGAGGGATTGGTTCTCTCCCGTGGGATGGATGTCAAATAGGGCTGGCTTTTTCCTCAATCTTTGCTTCATCTTTGTCTCTGCACATCTCATAGGCAGGAAAACTTAGGGGTTGAAGATTTTGTGGGCGGATTGGTGTCCTTAATTCCTCCATGGAAAACCTGCCTAGCTACAGGAAATGGCCACTTCAGGATCCATATCCCCTGCTGCTACGAGTCTCTGCTAGGGTGACCCCCATAGACTTCCTTGGGCCTCCCCATGCCAGGTCTTTGACAAGTCTCAAAGATACCTCCATCTCCAGGTTCCCTTCTCTCACCAGGCCCTCTCTCCCTACTCCTAATCCCCACTCCTGCTCCCCTTCCTATTCCCTCCCCTACCCAGTTTCAACCCACCCTCCCTCCCTCCACCTCCAATGCCTATTTTATTTCCCCTTCTGAATGAGATTCAAGCACCCTTCCATAGGCCCTCCTAGTTTCTTACCTTCTTTGAGTCTGTGCATTATAGCATGGTTATCCTGTACTTTATGGCTAGTATCCACTTTTAAGTGAGTACATACACTCCATGTCCTTCTGGGTCTGGGTTACCTCACTCAGCCTGATATTTTCTAGTTCCATTCATTTTCCTGCAAATTTTAGTTAAAAAGAAAAGAATTGTGAGAATTTTTATATTTGTTATTTTTCATTCTAAAAAAATTCAAAATCCGCCCCCTGCCCCCTTATCAGGCATCCTTAGTCCCTAAGAGCAGGTGAAATTAATATTTTTCTTTGGCTCTTTATTTCTCCAGTTTGTTTTGTTCTTTGTTCTTGTAATATCATGGTTTAGTTTATTATTATATTTTAGAAGCATGTTTGCTTCTAAAATAGAGAAAGAGAAAGATGTATTCAGATGAGAGAGGAGGTAGGGATGATTCTGGAGGAGTTGGGCAAGAGAAAATTATAATCATAAAATGTACTATGTAAACAAGATTTATTTTCAATAAAAGAAAACTAGAAAAAATATTGATATGGTTAATTACACAAGGCAAAGTGGTCTTCATCTGCATCATCAATCTGCACAGGAGATGGACTTGTTTTCTACTGGAAGCCGAATCATAGAATTAAAATATTCATAAACAGGGAGGGGTTATCTTGTCCCACTCATTCCGTATGCTGAAGGAAATGAAGCTATTCTCTTTAAAGTTTTACAGGTATTCAGAAACAAACGCTAGGCTTGTAGTCTCCTGGATTCCTCCTCCCTGATCTTAACACTGTAGCATATTTTGTCCTCATTACCCATATAGTTAAACAAATACATGTTAGATAGAAAAACCAAAATACTAAAGAGCTATACAATTAAAATGTAACATTGTCTTCAGCAGTTTGATGTGTTTAACCAATATACATCAACTTAATAATTCCAGTAATTAGTAGAGGAAACTAATTACTTTGTCTGATCCAATCACTATACTGATTATCGGAAAAACTATGTTTATTCATGAGCCATGAAAAATGGCTCAATTATCCCAAAAGTCTGACTTTAAAAATGAATGACTTATGCAAATATGTACATATTTTCCATGCTGCTTTTTTGCAGAGTATTCTTAGATTTTTTTTTTTTGAGGTACAATAAATAATGACATAGAAATCCACAGGAGCACTGGTTTATATATTGTAACTTCTGAATATCCAACTATGTTTTAGAATGTATTTGGTTGTTGCCAAACATGATATCCAATTTTATAATAATATGATATACCAATACTCTTTTTATACTAATTATTAAACTCTATACAATACTGAAAATGGGATGGTTTATTTAGAGACACTGCAGGTTCTGACAAGTGCCTTTCCCAGGAGTAATTTTTTTCTTTTAGCTGATGCAGGCTTAGAAATGAGTTTCTAGGCATGACATGATTCTTACATAGCTGCTATTCCTTATGTTAATGTTCTCATGTGTTCTCTTTATTCTAGAACATTGCCACTGAACCAACATAATAATCTGTGGCCCTAGAACTTGCCAATCAAATACTGTCCTTCTCCATGGGACTTAGTGGACAGACTTAAAAGCTAAAGATATTGACCATGACTTGTTGTTTTCCTTTAGGGGATTCCTACTGCTTTAAGTACTTGGCAACTAATATGTTCAACAAGGCTTTTTACACTAAACAAAAGTTACTGAGAGTTTCTCAGAATTCACAGTTTCCAGCATCCTTTTGAGGTAAAACATCTCACTTTCTACTAGTCCGGAACCGTCAGCACATTTCCATGAAAAGTCAATTCAGCAAAGCGGCATCTCATGGGAAGGGCCTGAAGGATTCACATACCAAATAGAAAAAAACATTTGAGACAGATTCAATTGCAGGGGCTGCTGGGTTAAATGAAAGAGATGGGATACTTTATCACAGCGATTTTGAAAGATATCCTAAAGTTTAACTTCTAAGGATGTCTCAGCTTATACACTCAGCAAACCACTGACATTAAGGAAGGAAAACCCCTAGCCATAAACTCTTTATTCACACACACCATCACTTATGTGTTATGGTGTTATTTACATTGATACTCTTGGTATATAAGGAAAAATAACTTTCTCATGTATTTACTGTATGATATTTTCAGATACTTTTGTGTTTGGATAACCAAAAGTGATACATCAAAATATAGAACACTATATTTTAATTTATTTTAGTTTAAAATTAATCTGAGGGCTGAAGATATGGTTCAACATTTACAAGCACAGTTTTGCAGATAATCAGGTGTTAATCCTCAGCACTCATGCCAGGTGTTGCCCAGGGACTTGTAATTCCAATTCTAGGGGATATAATGGCCCTTTCTGGCTTCAACTGAATCCCCACACTCCACAGGTAGATTGGAAGGATGGAATGAAGGAAGGATGGATGGAAGGAAGGAAGAAAGAATCGTCCAATATTTTTTTCCCCAAGGATTTGACCCAGTTGTGATCTAGCACCACCAGGTTTGGGAATCTTTTCCATCCTGCCTATAGACAGAACATGCCTTCTTATATTGAATTGTGACCTCTCTCTCCCCTTTGCTTTTCTCCTGCAGGAGTTAGGTCCTTGGTATGGATTATGTGTGCATGACACTCCCTGAGAAGTGTTACAGCAACTGAATTTATTCCAATTTATTGATTGTTTGCCAATGCAGAATCCAATGATCTCTGTTGGAAGCTTGTTTTGTTCCTAGCCTCTCTTAATTTTTCTTGAAGAATGGAATTATATACACATTATCTGGGGCAGGGACATGAGCCATCAAATAAAAGGAGCCTTAACCTTTCATTATTATTATTTTGGGGGGAGGGGCTTTTTGAGACAGGGTTCTCTGTGTAGCCTTGGCTGTCTTGTACTCATTTTGTAGACTAGACTGTCCTTAAACTTAAAACTTAGAGATCTTCCTGCCTGTGCAGCCCGGAGTGCTGGGATTACAGCCATGTACCACCATGCCCAGCCCTTTTAATATTTTCATCTACTAAGCTTACACTTGAGAACCACACCAACAAAAAAGGGAGAAAAAGTCTCATAATGTGTTTAGTGCTGGCCCACATCCATAGCTATCCTTGGCTGCAGAGAACCTCTGATTATGTTAAAAAGACTTCTGTTGTCTTCTGGAACAGAGAAATGATTCAGGTAGATTTTACAGTGAAAGATAGAATACTATTTTAATTAATTTGTAATATTTTGGTATTGCATGCATAGTATATGCCTGTAGAAGTGATGTGTTATTTTTCGATACTGCTAGGTGAAAACTGCTTAAGTTATGTTGTATATGAAGCAAGGCCATATTTAACAGATGATAAGTTCATTTCACTTTTCCTGAAATTATATACAGAGGTGCTGATGGTATAAATTTCATGTCACTTTGCATATCATTTTTCCTCCAAGTGTGCATAGTTTGCTAGAATCTACACAGAAACATCTCACATGGTATTTTCTGACATGAACTCTATTAATAGCACTCAATGATGTGTTGCCGTGCACAGCTCCCTCAATCTGAGTTGTAGCCAGAACTTACTGCCTCTGTCTGCTAACCTAGACCTAGACTTGGAAGCTTCCTACCTCCACACAATCTAACCTAGGCCTAGAATCTTATCAGCCTCTGAGACTTAGTG
Organism: Acomys percivali; assembly: GCA_907169655.1. Taxonomy (NCBI): domain Eukaryota; kingdom Metazoa; phylum Chordata; class Mammalia; order Rodentia; family Muridae; genus Acomys; species Acomys percivali. The sequence goes on from OU015749.1 coordinate 18,119,398, forward strand.
TTTAATGAGCTCACCCTTTCTTGTTCTTACTGAGCTCTGGGCTGGCTGGCTGGCTGGCTGGCTGGCTCAACTCAGCTGTTCTGACTCCAACTCCTCCCCCACCTAGCGTGTTCAATTTGGCTTCTCTCCTTGCTCCTGAATTGCTCTGCTTGGTCTCCAACTAAATCAGCAAAGTGCTCTAATCTTCTGGCATCTTCTCATTTTCTGGCTTGTTTTGTCTTCACCTGTGTCTAGTTTGCTTTCTTATCGGTCTGGCTCTCTATTACTGTCCCAGTAAAACTGTCTCCTCTCTCTCCATTCTTTGTGTTGCCCCTTAAGTAGTTTTCCTTTCCTTTCTCTTATTGTAAGAGTTGGTTGTATCCTAGTTTTGTCAAGTCTTTCTTTGATTCGTCGCTTTTTCTGCCACTCAATCGACATCATTTTCTTCTACATGGGTACTTTCTTCTACAAACTAATTTTACCTTCATTTTATGGGATTAAAGGCAGGTACCACCATGCCTGGACCCAAGCTTTTCTATACCTGAAACTTGCTCTATACCAGGCTGGCCTTTGAACTCAGATCTGCTTGCCTCTGTCTCCTGGATTAAAGGAGTGTTTGTATTCCAGCTGGATCTCATATACCTAGAATGTCTTGTCAGAGTAGCCATGTTCTGAATTAAAATTGTTCTAAAACTTCCCTCTTCTGTATAAGCTAAAAATTGTACCCAGTTTAACTTTACAATAGAAACAGTTATCAATCCCACAAATCCGTTGATGTGATGATTCTTCATGACTGCAGTTCTAATTATCTGTTCTTCAAGAACAGTGCATTTTAGCATCAAAGTTTTCTGGTCTATCAGTCTGATGAAGGATCTGTTCTTCAGTTGCTTTGTTGAGCTGTGTCCAAACAGGGTGCTTTGCTTTCTGCATCATCTGCATTGCTATCTTTTTGTATCTCTTCATTGACTCATGGCATTTATTTGGAAGAGTCTCTCTCTCTCTCTCTCTCTCTCTCTCTCTCTCTCTCTCTCTCTCT
>OU015749.1:18135654-18184852 GCA_907169655.1 Acomys percivali
GAGAGAGAGAGAGAGAGAGAGAGAGAGAGAGAGAGAGAGAGAGAGACAGAGACAGAGACAGAGACAGAGACAGAGACAGAGAGACAGAGAGAGAGACAGAGAGAGAGACAGAGAGAAGAGAGATACAAGAAGAAAGAAAGGAGCAAACAAGAGAGTGGAGGAACCAAAATGTCTGGATTACATAGTGTAGAGCCTCTGGAAGAGAAGACGATCCCACCCTGGCTAGGGCATTTCAGGAAAGGGGCAGCATATGACAGCCATGCCCTGCAGCAGGTAGGGACCTGACACATTTTACTACTGACTTTCTTTTGTAAAATATTATTTTTCTTTGTGTTGAGTATCTTATCTGCATGTGTGCACGTTCATGTAATACACATGTAGAATCAAAGAGGGCTCAGAGCCCACAGAACTGTGGTTTCGGAGCTGCCACTGTGTACTGGAAACCCAGATCCTCTGGAAGAGCAACCAAGGCAAAGCCTTGAAACTATCTCTCTAGCCCTGCCTTTACTGTACATTTCTATAATTAAAATCAACATTTTCTCATGTAGTTTAACGAAGAAATTGTAGTTACTAGTTAAAGGATCTCCAAAATTTGTGCACAGTCCAATATGCCATCTGGATATCTGCAGGTTCTAATGTCTGTTTATATTTTAACCAATCTTAAGCATCAACATGTCAAATCTGGGATTTTGATGTCTTAGTTTCTGCCCACAAGCCAATTATTTTAAAATTAATTAATGGCTAGATCATGTTAACATGTTATTCTAAGATCAATGGTTTAGTTGGAAATAAAGCACCCCGTTTATAGTTAAATTTGCAGTAGCATGGATGAGAAGGTTGAAATCAGATTTTTTTACTTTAAGGACGTGAAACTCACAAAGCGATGGGACCATGACAATGGTTTATTTGAAGACACATTTTAAATGGCATGCCAGAGTTTTTAATGACCAAAGTGTCATCAAAAGCCTCAGTTTCAAAAGCAGCTGTTGTTTTAATTAGAGTGGTTTAAAAAAATTTTAAACTGCAAATGGGTTTATACTGGGAGAACATCTAGTATGCAGGATTCGCTCATGTATGCTAGGTATGGCCATTATCAAGTGCTGTACACAATGAAAGTGTGACAAATATAGATGTGGAGTTATTCATCATACTGCAGTGCTAGCATGATAGGTGTCTCCTTTTCATATTAGAACTAATCATTTTCTAAATACTAGTAACTGTCTGGAGTACAGACACATGCCTGTTATCCCAGAACTCAGGAGGCTGAGGCAGGATGGTTAAAAATCAGAGCATTTCTGGATGATGGCTTAAGCTCCAGGCTACCCTGGGTGGTCTAGTGAGAGCCTGTCTCAACACCTCCCCCTGCACCTCGCCCCCCCTCCCCGCAAAGCAAGTTAAAAAAGAAAAAGCAAAACCAAATAAAACCTAACCACCATTTAGATATTTAAATGGTTTGTACTGTTTGTATAACTCCTATGAAAGTTACTCATTTAGTCAATAGTCATCCTGGTGAGTAACAGACTATGGAAGCCATTGAAGGGAGGGGAGGAGGAGGAGGAGGAGGAGGAGGAGAGGGAGCAGGAGAAGAGGGAGGGAAAGGGGGAGGGGCAGCAGCAGCAAAAGTTTGAAAAGACTTGGCTTTTTAAATCAGCCAGGAGGCTTCTTGGAGTGTATCAGGCATCGTTTTACCAGCAGCCTAGGGGTGAGCTATTTAAATTTCCTAAATCCCATTCAAATGCAATGTAAAGACTTCACAATCCACACACTCCTTCTGTGAAAGTTAGATGACCTTGTGGTGGGTCTGGAAGAATTGGAACTGTTCGAATGCCATATAAACAAAACCTGCTTGGAATAAGCTACAACACCTGCCGTGTAAAATGTGGGGAAGAAGCCACATCACTATGAGGGATGGAAATTGCTTTAGTTGCAACTGATTTCTTTTTCTCCCCTAAATACCTACACACCTCCGATGTGCTGGCCTCAGGGCTTGAGCTTCCTATGCACAATGCTGTGTGGCCCTCAATGCCTGTCTGGGAGCTTTGCTGTCTTTGCTGTCATAGGAGAAAGAGACCAGCATTTAAATGCGGAACTACACACGGAATTCAAAACTGTAAGCAGTTTGGAAAAGAAACACAGCTTCAGCTCAAGTGGTCCAAGTGAGTTCTCTGAGGAAGGTAAAGATTGGAGAGCATCCTGAGTCACAGTATATAAAATAGGGTGGGTGTTATTGGACACTGCTGGTGCCAAGGACAGTTATTGGTGGGGTGGCTAATCTTGGCTGTCATCTTGACATTCCTGTCAAGAGGGAACTTCAACTGAAGAACTGCTTCCATCAGATAGGCCTATGGGCATGTCTCTGGGGTTTTTTCATGAATGCTGATTGCTGTAGGGAGGTCTAGACTACTCTGGGTGGTGCCACACACAACCCCTCAGAAGACCAGCCTGCAGTGTATTATAAGCCAGCTGAGCATAATCAGTAAATGTCAGCCCTTCATGCTTCCTGCCACCAGTTTCCTGCCTTGCATTCCTTCCTGGCTTTCCTCAAAGATGGACTAAAACCTGGACATCTAAGATGAAAAAAGCCATTTCTTTCACAAGTTGATTTTGGTCATAATGATTATCAAAGCAACAGAAGTGCAAAATAGAAATGTTAATTATTGGAAGATATGGTAGTTTGGATGAAAATGGCCCACAGGGAGAGGTATTGTTAGGAGGCGTGGCCCTGTGGAGTAGTTGTTGCTTTGTTGGAGGACTTGGTCACTAGGGGGCTTTGAGGTCTCAGATGCTCAAGCCATGCCCAGTGTGGCCATCACTTCCTACTGCCTGTGGATCGAGATATAGAGCTCTCAGCTCTCTCTCCAGCACCATGTCTGCCTTCATGCTGTTGCCATGCTTCCTACCATGAGGATAATAGACTAAACCCTGAATTGTAGAAGAGACACTAATTAAATATTTCCTTTAGAAGATTAGCCGTGGTCTTGATGTGTCTTCAGAGCAATAAAAGCCTAACTAAGACTTATCTCCTGTTTATTTGCACTTAACTCTGCATTAGTTTTAAATTGCTAAGTAGAAAGGCTTATTAGTTACTTTTCTCTATCTGTGAGGAAACACCATGACCAGTGTAACTTTAGAAGGAAAGGATTATTTGGGACTTACGGTTTCAGAGGTTCAAGAGCCCACCTTATGGTGGGAGAGCATTCCAGCAGACTGGCATGGCAGCTGGAGCAGCTCGGCAGCCATGGAATCTGGCACAGGGAGCTGAGAGCTCACATCTTAAAGTATAAGCAGAAAACAGACAGCACACTGATAATGGTGAGAGGCTTTTAAGTCTCAAATTCTGTCCTCAGTGATATGCATCCTCCAGCCAGGCCATACACCATCTAAATCTACCCAAACAGCTGCAAACACTGGGGACCAAGTATTCAAACATCTGAGCAATGGGGACATTTTCATTAAAACCATCACAAAGGGTGGTTAGATGTTTCCTACACAAGGAGATTGAAAAGATACATTTTGGTAAAACAAAACAAAATAAAACCTTATTTCATATTCATAAAAATAAACTAGAATTACATTCACTTTTCCTCAAATGTTGTTTTTTTTTTGGGTTTCAGAAGGTTGAATCTGTTGATTAAAGAATAATATTTAAAGATAAGATGCAAAAGGAACTTTAAGCGTGGGAGGTAATGGTAGCAATGGGAGGGAGACAGAGGAGGGTGGGACGGAAGAATAATCAGAATGCATTAATACATGTATGAGACTGTCAAAGAGCAAATTTAATCCATTATAAATATATGCTTGTTAAAGGAGAATTCAATTCTGGTATTTGTGTGAAAGTCATTGAAACAGCAGTGCATTATATTCTGTTAAGAATATATACCTCATTGTGTGCCATTCTTAATAATCAAAACACAACTTTTAAAACTTTTTAGTCAATAGCACCAATCCCCCTTTTCATTTCTTTCCCTACTATCGACCAGGCTCTTTTCAATTAAATGCTTCCTTGTAGCCAGCAGTCAAACATGCTTTGTATGAATTCTTAGGACTTGCAGAAACTGAGTGTTATTTGTCTTCATTCAAATAATAAATGGGATGTAAGAAAGCTTCCACGGAAACAGTCTCCAGAGGATGCTTTCAAACAGTGTGTGGGTTTGCAGAGTTTCAAGTAGTGAATTAGCTTCAAATTGATCAACGTTTATCCCTTTTAAGATCCACTTAGGAAGTTTCAGAAAGGTGCAGCAATATGAGGGAAGTAAAAGAATAAAAGATAAAAACAAAGCAAATCCCATCAAATTTTTTTTACCCTTTTTGAATGTCTCAAGTGATAAAGGAAGCTGCAATAAACCTTGTCTTCTCGATTAATTTAAAATAACCAAAAGTAAATGCATTCCACATGACCTGTACACACAGAAGTAAGATTGTGTGTCTGTGTGTACATATGCCACTTGATATTTGAAATGGTTTTGTATACAAAGAGGCATGTCTAACTTTTATATGACCTTGCCTCTTCAGGCAAGCTCTTCAGTGTTTTCTTCCTGCCTTCAGCGCAATCGAAGCACTGATAGGAAGAGGTTTTTTGGGTGAAGAGAGAAACTGCAGCTGCTTACAGTCTCTGAGATCTAAACAACAGAGGATCCTTTGGTTCTAAATAAGACAGTATAGAAGGCGAAAGAAGGTGCATTGGCCTAGACATTTCAATTATAGATATAGTGAGAAAGAATTAAAGGCTCCTCTGGAATGGCCTTGCTCTTGACATGTTTGCATCCTTTACATAGTAAAAATAAGTGCCAGCAGGTCACTGAGAAGAGACTTGATACCCTATGAGCATATACAGAGGGAGGTAATCCCTCTGAGGAACAGTCATAGGGGAGGGGAATAAGGGGAAAATGGGAGGGAGGGGAGAATGGGAGGATACAAGGGATGGGATAACCATAGAGATGTAACAAGAATAAATTAATTAAAAAAATAAATAAATAAAAAAAAAATAAGTGCCGCACCCAGTCCTTCACCGCCGCCTCTTCCTTCCTTCCGCAGTGGGCAGGTCTAGCAGCAACCTCAGAGTCTCCTAATGTCGTGTGTCTCCTAAGGCACACTAAAGTGCGCCTCAGTACACGGAGATACTTGTCTCTCATCTTGTTACCTTTTGGGAATGGGAAAATGGTAGAAGGCACTTCCATGGCTATCGCTATTTCACTATGTAATACGCAGATTTTAAAAACATTTGTACATGGCAATGTGGTAGACTCTCTTGTTGCCTTGGAAGTAAGCAAAACCACAGAAGCTTTGGTTTCTGACTTAACATGGTGAAGGAATTTACAGAGTTGAATGCCTTTGGGAACCAGACAAGGTATATGAATGACAGACGTATATCAAGTATAAGAGAGTTAGCACTGTGCAGCAAAGAGGAATGGGGTCTGTGACAACCAAGGAACAGGATCTTCATGAGAAATATCCTGCATTTAGACCATTGGTGACCTATTTGACTTGGGAAAATTGTTTAGGTTAAATTAAACTCTGATGATATGGATCTAGCCCAGGAGGCATTATTCAGTTATTTGTATTTTACATATTCAAAGATGAGCATAGATTTTTTTTCTTACCATGGAAACACCACAATGCCTGTGTGGACACAAAGTTTTAATATTTACCACTTTCTAGACCATTTAAGAACTCAGGCAGACTATGTAGACATCTTATTTTTTTTGAAATCATCTTCTTATTGCACTTGATCTACTTATCTGTGTTAGTTCACTTAAATCTTCAGTACCACAATTGTATTTTTATTATCCATGTCTGTGCCTAGCTTCTTACACAGTTTAGGTGCAACTTTTATGGTCAGTATATAATGTTAAGTACGTTTTTTTATATCTAGTATAATAATTGGAAGCTTCAGTTATTATGCAGTGTTTTGTGTCTATAATAAGACTAAACAGAAATAGACTTATGTACATAAAGTTTGCCAGATCAAATCTAAGATTTACTTTATAGAGATTGTTTTCTTCTTTTTTTTTGAGGGGGTTATGTAAGCAGTTCTAAAGATGATTAAAAGCCCTCTAATGCTGATCTCAACTAATCTTTTCTTGTGTATTAAGTGGCAATTGTACATATTCTACACCAAACTCTAAAGAACCCACACAAATTGCAGATTATTTGATATATATAGTAAAGAATTTCTGAATGTCTTCTTAGGAATTGAGAATAATTCCTCAAAAAATCTTAGTGAAATCAGACTCACAGGGTCTTTTGTTTACAGGGAAAACAAAATGAAAAATAAGTATATAAACTATTAAAAACATAAGAGGTAATAAAATATTTGTTCTTTAGAAATTATTAGTAATAGCAAGTAGTGGTTTTTGTACATGACTTAAACAATCAGATGACATGTTTTGATATCACCATATGCTGGAGATGATAGAAGTACACCATCACTCTTCTGCCATTAAAAGGTTGAACTTCTATAAGAGCAGAAAAACTTTAATTAAAATCACTTCAGCTTGTGGCATGCAGTAGTCCTGCATCTGAGCTGGGGTGGTTCAGGAAGAGTTCCTAGGTGTCACATATTACCAGGACATGTGTAAGGCATAAAAACACATGCTGTGTATGTAGGTTCAGCGAAATAGGAAGTTATATGACACAGCACAAGTGACTGTTCTCACGGCATCTCAATTATATAACAGGATAGTTTTTTAAAAAATTAACTTATGGTTATGTCCATCAAGAAATCTTTCGTCAAAATCTTTCCCAATTCTTTTTAACCTTCATATTTATGACATGTAAATTTAAAAAGCCACCATTTACACTAAACTGGGTTTTCAATCGTATCTTAAGTCATTTAATAATGTGCAGTGGAATGTAGGCCTAAAATGTGACTTCCCTAATTTTCAGAATTCAGTACTATCTTGTATAAAACACTCAATATTTCAGTGTTCTTCTACTTACTTTAGAAGCAACCCTGTATAGAAAGTACAATTTTCTGAACAGAGATACTTTGTGTGAACAGTGATGTACAGTGTGCGGGGATTTACTAATTTCCAGATTACCCATGATAATTTAAGAATTTATTTATACACTTAATATAGAACAGAAATAGTTGATGTCTATATTTGAAGATTAGTTTTAGATCTGACATGTGTTTCTAAGTGGTGCTTTCTTCATTTCTTCATTCAGTCATTCATTTATCATATATATTTCCCAGGTGGGGGAGTGCTCACCATGGCGTGTGTGTGGAGGTCAAGGTCAAATTTTCAGGAATGTGTACTCTCCTCCACCATGTGGGTCAAGGAAAGCAAACTCAGGTTCTCAGGCTTGGAGGCAAGAGCCTTTAGCTACTGATTCACCTGCCCTTTCCCAAGTGTCTTTTAAGTGATTTGCTTGATTGGACATTAAGAAATTAAGACTAACAGTAAAGATCAAATTTGACGTAGTTTTTGGATTGGCACTTGAAACTATTGTCCATCAGTTCTAAAGGGTGTTCACATTCCTGCCATTAACATATTGCTATTTTGACATATGCTGTGTATGGTTCAATCATGTTGGGACAAGACCTGCCCGTTTTCTTTGAGGGACAACACCACCGTGCCTGTCAGGTTGTATAGAGTGGACTCTAACTGAAATAAGGCCCTCAAGCAGCAGCCACCCAAATGTGCTGTTTAACTAGTGTGGCACACTCTGAGACACATGACATGTCTGTAGTTTTTCAATGAAAATAGTCAGTTCCTTAGCTTGTGAGTATACAAGGATGACAAATGAGTCTCTAGCCTAGAATGAAGCCATGTATGGTGTATGTAACCAAGGTTACTGTATCGTTGTTTCCAGTGGGTTACCATTGTATGTTTCCTTTAAGCATTGGATCCTGATATTAATTTTCGCTCCATGCTCATTACTAAGCCAATTGCAATCAGGAGCCTGTGTGCCTGAATCATAGCGTGCCTTTGATTTCCTGATCCTCGCCTTTCTCACTTCTGAACTGAGCTGGTTGTTACCTCACTTTCTTGCATTGTACTATATTGTGTACGTATTGATCCAAGCATGATATTATTATTTATCTTTTGTCATTTTGCAGCTAAATATAGACTTTCTTCAATATACAACTTTTGTAGTCATTTTCGTCAATTTTGATGGTTGAATTCTGCTTACTAATTAATAATATTTGTAGGAACTGGTCCTGAATATATTTTTCTGCATTTTGTTCTCTCTTCCCATAGTATTTCTCTTAAAAATCAGTGGATTTGCTTTTGGACACTTATGTGCAGGTGTCCGATGCATTGTGATTATTCTCACCCTGTCCACACACTCCTTCATATCAGCCTTCCCTTCCTCTCCCTCCCTCCTCCTCCACGCAGGTCCCCTTCCCACCTTCACGTCTACTTGTTTTGCCACCAGCTGATTTTAACTAGTATTGCTTGTATGATTGTGATTTGGAATTGTCTGTTGGGACTAAGGTGGGCTCCTCTGTGGTACACAACTACAATCAATACCCCTCCACCAGAATCCATCAGGAGACAACTCGAGTCCTTTCTGAGCTTGAATTGGCAGTTGACAGACCTTATCTAGGGTTAGGCAGCCCAAGTTGTGTAAACATGGGGGCAGTGGCCTTTTCACACCCTGAAGTGCATTTGAAAGTCTATTTTCTTTCTGCTGTTTTCCGCAATGTTCCCCGAACCTTAGAGAGGATGCTATAAATGCCTTTTATCGGGCTGAGCGCTCAACTGTCACTTATTCTCAGAACCTGGACCAGTCACAAGTCTCTGCATTCATGATTTACCATGGCAAAGAGAAGGTTCTCTAATTAGGCCAGGAGTGGTGCTTGTCCGAGGCCATGAACATGCACTGTCTGTCAGTTTAGTTAAACAACAGCACTATGTCAGCCACGGCATTTTCACTGAGTTTAGAGTACCAGGTTTGGATTTCCTTCTGTGGAACAACTCCATATAACATTTTCCCCCAGCACAATGGTGATGCAAACAATGCATTTTCAAGTACACGAATTCTTCTCAGGCAATATCAGGTAAACTGTATTTGCCTAGGCTTAAATCTTTCTAATGTTGACAAATTGTTATGATGTCCTGGCCTCAGAAATATTAAAAAAGAAAAAAGTAAAGTTTGGGGGAGTTACCTAGAGTTTGAGGTCAGCAAATTTGCCTTTTTAAATCTCCTTCCTTGGACTGGGTTATCAGTTGATAAAAGCAGGATAACATTCAGTGCAGGATAGAATTTGACAAGAGAAGTAAAATAAAATTTCAGCTTCCACATTCAGTGTTTGTGAACAATGAAATGGAGATTATTTTCCTCTAATAGTGGAAAAGAGAATGGACGTCTCTTAAAAACTTTGGGCTTGCCATGAGTTCTTTTTTTATTAAATTATAGCTAGATGCCTAGTAAGAAAGCCAAACATTAGCATAAGTATTAAAATAATTTATCATGATTAATTCTATTACAAGAAGTCCCAACTTTAATCACAAACTGCCAGATACCATAGTGGTTTGCCAGTATTTCCTTTTTTCCTGGGGTTGGGTGGAACTCCAGATCCTATAACAGCACCAAAGTCATGCGGATTGCTGTGATTAATGTGATTCCAAAGGAGGTCAATACATATTAGCCAGTTTCAGATCCATGGGAAAAATTGCTTAAAATTTCATGCATTAATCAAGTAAATAGGGGAAAGAGGCTTCTGGAAGAGTGAGGACATTTAACCTCAGAAGTGGATAAACTCTTGCTGAAAGACAAAGGGGAAACCTTGGACGAGGGGAGAGTGGACAAGCTTCAGAGATCTAAGTCCTACTAGCCCAGTATAACCTATGGGTCCTGTGACCCCTTCATCAACCTTCTCTATCCAAAATATTTACACTATGATTCATAACAGCAGCAAAATTACAGTTATGAAGTAGCAGGCAGGCATGGTGGCACATGCCTTTAATCCTAGCATTCAGGAAGGCAGCATGGTCAACAAAGTAAGTCCAGGGCAGCCAAGACTACACAGAGAAACCCTGTTTCCAACAAACAAACAAACAATTATAAAATAGCAATGAAAATAATTTTACGGTTGGTGGTTACCACAACATGGGATCTGTATTAAAGGGTTACAGCATTAGGAAGGCTGAGAACCACTGGGCTAGACCACTTGTACAGTGGACCCCTAGAGTCCTTTCGTCTATACTTCCCCAGTGCAGAGATTAAAGGTACCCAACAGCACCCAAAATTTGTATGTGTATGTAAGGAATCAAACTCGGGACCTCATACTTTCATAGAAAGCACTTTACTGAATGAGCCTTCTCCCCAGCCTTGTGAAGTCCTTTTCCTCCTTGGGTTTCTATAATTTCACTCACAGTTCAACACCTTTCTTTTATAACTTAGATCCTGATAGTGGCCTCAGTGGGAGATGGTTTCACTGGAGATATTGCGATTGATGATCTATCATTCATGAATTGCACCCTCTACCCAGGTAAGAGAGACCATTTCAAATAAATGAGAATTTTCTAATCTATTTGCTTGGAAGAATTGCCAAGGAAACCAATGCTTCATATTTAGAAATAAACTATCATGTCTTCACTTTTAAAGCTTCTCAAGTGTATTGACAGTAGAAAAATTACTGTAAATCATTACTAGTATTTAGTCTTAAGCCTTTGAAACATAGTAAAGATGTTTGGATCTGTTATTTCTATCTACTATCATACACAAAATCATATCTGATATTATATTGCAATTTCATGATATTTGTGAGACTTAAATGATTATTAAAAACAACCATTTCGATACAGTAATTGCTGAATTCTTTGTTGTCCCATTGCATTAAAGAAAAAACCTCATGAGTATCTCATTTATTTTCAATGACACTGATACTTTAAATTTTGGCTATACTCTATTCTTAGGTATTATTTGCAACCTAGTCTCTGCACTTTTGTTTTATTTATATCTATTGAAAATAGTCATTTGATGAGTATACTGGGACACAAGAGCACCCGAATTATTACTATCTTTGTTTCTTTGTTTGTTTGTTCTTTGGTTTTTGGTTTGCTTGTTTTTTCGAAACAGGGTTTCTCTGTATAGACTTTCTCACTGTTCTGGAACTTTTTTTTTTTTGTAAATCAGGCTGGCCTTGAACTCAGAGATTTGTCTCCCTGTGTCTCTGAGTGATGGGATTAAAGGTGTACATCACCATGCCCAGCTGGGCTGCAGCTATCCTTCTCAGTGTTGCCCTATCACCTTTGCATCCCTGGCTAGAAGAGCTTAAGGCATGTTCAGTAGCTCCATGTCATTATTTCTCTGTAGTTAGGATTCTTCACATATCACCATTCTGGCAGCATTGATTGCTTTCACTAGTCTCCAGCTATTCTGAAGAACACTATACATAGCCAAATCTTCTCTGGAAAGCCAGTAAGAAGGATGCTTCGTCACCGCCTCATATTTTAGTAAATGTGTCCATTACATATTCACATACCTGGCCATTTTAATTTTTACCTCAGAACCAACCCACTCATTTGCCCTTGCCCCAAGCCACCACTGTCTCTGAGACTCAATTTGCTCTGTTTCTCTCCTTGAATCTCATGCCTTATTCTCACAACAGCAGCTCAACGTGTCCTCTTAAACTTAAATAATAAGCTCAAACCCACACTATCATCACCGTCTTCCTAAGACTACCCGACTTATTCAGAGCAAAAGCAAGCGTTGGGTAAGGATTGAGGAGGAATAGATGGCTGGCTTCCTCCGACTTCATGGTTCCCCTTTTCACAGTGAGTCTGTTTGCGCCCCAACTGCAAAAGAAGGCGTCCTACCTAGTCCTTGTTCACTCTCTCCAGTTCAGTTTTTGTCCAGGCTTCTCCTTCTCCTTGGCATGTGCTTCTTCCGACTGTCCATTTGTTCCCCTCCAGGGCTTCTTCTTGGGCTCTATTCAACTTCTGCTTATTCAAGAGATCCTTACAATGTCATATGCATAGTTTTTTTCTCTCTGGCATTTTCTATCTTTACTCACTAAGTTTATTTTGTAAGTACCACCTATTACCTTTATAGTGAAATTTCTCTTTTTCCCAATAATAATAGTAGTTGTAAGAAAGCAGGTATATTATTTTCTGGCCATTCTATCTCTCTAAACTAGCAGGCGGGGATAATAATAAATATTTTCTGAAGGGAAAGCTAATTTTAATTACCTTCGTTATGCATCCTGTTTATTATTTCTTAGTTATTAAATGCTTCCATATAAAAATATACACTATTGTATGTCAGACAGATTTATTGAAAGGCAAGCCTCATTTGCATATAACAACAAAATTTACTTCTCGCTCTGAAACATGCAGGTTAAGTTAAAACAAGAGTAGCAATGATATCAATTTCTTATTCGGAGCTCAACAAACCCATTCAAGTTCTAAGCTGTGGATCTGCACTCCACATGTCCTGACTCTTGGGGACCAGAGCTGAAGGGCCACATTCCTGTCTCAGATGTCAGTCATCCAGTCAGAGGATGGAAAGCACAACCACACCCCACAATCGGTTATGGTGTGCATATACGTACCCGCATCCACTGGGAGAAAAGTCACGAAGTTAGGTCTGTCGGTGGAGTAATGGTAACAATTCTCTATCTACAGGGAGATTGGTAAGGGCAGAAAATGTATAAATTTCTATCCAGACAGAGAATTTGTGAATAGGGTTCATAATATCACATTAGAATATACATTTTACATAATTTTACATCCTTTTTGTACTGGTAGGGCTGGGATGGGGATTCCATGGGTGCTAGGCAACTCTGATAGTACTGAACCACAGTCCCAGACCAGTCCTATAAAGTTTTAAGGGTTGAGAATAATGACTGGTCAATCCAAGTTCACTAGATGTTAACTGCTGAGTATAATCAGTAGCTTAGCTATCTGGCTTTACGCTGAGAAATGAAGCGACAAGTTACTCAGTCGTATCTATATCTTGAGTCCGTGATATGAGCCACTAGCACATTGACAATCTGACACATGAACCCTGTATGATTTCTGCTCTGCAACGGTAAAATATATTAATTTACAGGATACAAGTGATCCAGATGACTATGAAATTTCAGGACAGGAATGATATTACAGCCTAAAATTATCTGACTCTAATGGCCAGGGTTTTCCTTATATGATTTCTCAGTTCAGATGTAGAATTGCTGTGACTTTGAGGACGCTGAAGAAGAAAAAGAATACAGAAAAGTTGGGCGGCTCACCTATGAGGCTCTTGTTTCTCCAGTTATTTTGCTAAGTTCGTTCTGTGGCTAATGATGCCAAGATGGCCAGTGCGGCAGTGCTGGAGGCAGGGGCAGAGACAGGAAGTATCTGTTACAGACCATTAGTCCCAATTTTCTGGTTCAAGTTTGGGAAGAAAAATATGAAACTTTAAAACCTGTCTGAACTGCTTGTCTCTGTGTTAACTTCATAACAAAGGAGGTTTTTTTGTTTTTGTTTTTGTTCCAAACCAAAAGTCCCTTTAAGCTGAATATTCCATAAAAGAATGTCATACAGGCTTTTGTTCAATGAACATAAACAAAAAATAAGACTTAGTAAGATATTTCTCTTTATACTTCTCAGATGCTGTTGTCCTGTTATCATGTCAGATAAGGTGGGACAAGTGCCTGTAGAGTCATTATGGTTAGCAATTTGCTTTCAATACTGAGCAACCATTATATTGTTAAGTGGTACAATGAGGTAGAATGAAAATTAAAACTCTTGAAGATATCAACGCAAATAATATACCTAATTTCAGAAGTGCTATGCTTTCTGTATCACCTGTTATTTTATAGAAATAGCTAGCACAGTGATTTTTCATTTATCTTGCGTCAGTGGAAGCCTTTCTTTCTCTACACGTTTCTTGTTGCTTTATATGATAACATTTTTATCCAACAACCCTAGGCTTAATTTCAGCTATGACTTTTGACTTCCTTCTATACTTATCCTGCAGCAAATTCTGCTGACTACAACTTAGAATAGTTTTCACATCTTTCTGTCTATTCCTTTATGTCTACCAGGACCCTCATCCAAGACAGCAGTATTGTAAGATTCTCAGCTCTAAGCACTCATTGTTCATCAGTTTTTCCCCAGTAGGTTTATTGGGGGTTTTGGGGTATTTTGTTTTTTTTACTTTGCTCTGGGACATCATCATGTTCCTTCTATTTTCTAATTTCTTATATGTATAATAGTTTATTTTATGCTAATGACAATTAACTTTAATTGTATATAAAACTTTTGTTTCTTACTCAATATGTATTTTTATATCAATGGGTTTCTTCTAATTATTAGTTAGTAAAACTTCCAATATACTTATCAGTAGTTAAAACACGTATTAGCCCTTCATTTCCCCCTAGAAATTATTCCTAAATAAATTTCACATTCTGCAATTCATGATATGTTAAATTGTTAAAAATAATCTAGCTATTACTAATCAGGGTATTTTATACTGTTTATTATCTCTTCATATACATCATCATACTACACAGTCAATATCCTTTGTTGTTGTTGTTTTTTAAATGGTTTGTTGTGATTCTTGGCATCTATACTCGTTAGGTAGAACTATCCCCACATTTCTGAGAAATTGCCAAATTGATTTCCATGGTGGTTGTATAAGTTGGCACTCCCACCAGCAGTGGAGGAGTGTTCCCATTGCTTCACATCCTAGTCAGCATGTGCTGTCATTTGAGTTTTTTATTTTAGCCATTATGATGGTCTAAGATGAAATCTTAAAGGGTTGTTTTGATTTACATTTTCTGAGAGACTATGAACATTGAATATTAATTTAAGTGCTTCTTAGACATTAGGGATTCCTTTGTTGAGAATTCTCTGTTTAGATGTGTACCTCATTTTTAATTGAGTTAGTTGATTTGTTTTGGTCTTTAATTTCTTGAGTTCATTACATATTTTTGGATAGTAACCATTTGTCAGATGTAGAGTTGGTGAAGACCATTTCCTGTTCTGCAGGCTGATGTTTTGTCCTGTTGTCAGTGTCCTTTGTCTTACAGAAGCTTTTCAGTTTCATGAGGTCCCATTCATTAATTGTTCATCTATAAAATGAGCTGTTGATGTTCTGTTAAGGTCTTCTGTTTAGCTAGAACCAGTGCATTCAAGGCTCTTCCCCACTTTCTCTTCTAATAGCTTTAGTTCATATGGGTTTATGTTGAGGTCTTTGATCCACTTGGACTTGAGTTTTGTGCAGAATGATAAATATGGATCTATTTGCATTCTTCTACATGCAGCCATCCCGTTAGACCAGGACTAGTTTTTCATGGTGCTTTTTGTTTCCATTGTATAGTTTTGGCTTCTTTTTAAAAAATCGGCTGTGTGTACATGTGTGGGCTTATTTATGTTTTTTTTAAATTAGATTTCATTGGCCAAACTTTCTGTATTTATGCTAATACCATGCAGTTTTTAGTACCATTTCTCTGTAGCACAGCTTGAAATCAGGAATGGTGATACCTCCAGAAGTTATTTCATTGTACATGATTGTTTCCGCTATCCTGGGTTTCTTTTTTATTTTTCCATATGAAGCTGAGAATTGCTCTTTCCAGATCTGTCAAGAATTGTGTTGGACTTTTGATGGGAACAGTGATGAATCTGTAGGTTGTTTTTGGTAAAATGTCCATTTTTTACTATGTTAATTTACAGATCCATGAGCATGGGAGATCTTTCCATCCTCTAATATCTTCTTCAACCTTTTTTGGAAGTTTCTGTCATGCAGATGTTTCACTTGCTTGGTTAGAGTAACACCAAGATGCTTTATATTACTTGTGGATATTGTGAAGGGTATTATTTCCCTAATTTCTTTCTCAGCACATTTATTGTATGTATAAAGAAGGATTGCTAATGTTTTGAGTTAACTTTTTATCCAGCCACTTTGCTGAAGTTACTTATCAGCTGTAGGAGTTACTTGGTTGAATTTTTTGGACCCTTCTTGTGTACTGTCATATCATCCATGAATAGTGATATTTCAACTTCTTCCTTTCCAATTTGTACCCCTTTGGTCTCCTTTAGTTATCTTATTGCTCTTGCCAAGACTTCAAGTGCTATATTGAGGAGATCTAGTGAGAGTGGACAGCCTTGCCTTGTCCCTGATTTTAGTGGGATTGTTTTTATTGTTATGCGGCAAGAGGAATTTCTTTTTTTTGGTCCAATCTATTTGGTATTCTGTAAGCTTCTCTTTCTTTAGGTCAGGGAAATTTTCTTCTATGATTTTGTTGAAGATATTTTCTGTGCTTATGAGTGGGAATCTTCTTCTATTCCTATTATTCTTTGTAAAATTTTTATTAATTAATTTATTTATTATAATTTATTCATCATACAGTGCAATTGTTATCCCCTTACCCTCCCTCCTTCTTCTGCCCTAGTCCCCTCCCTTAGAAATCTGAAAGTGGGGTGATCTTCTTCCCCACTGTCTGACCATAGCCTATCAGATCTCATCTGGATAGCCTGCATCCCCTTCCTCTGTGTGCCAACAGGGCCTCCTCACCAAGAGGAAGTGATCAAATCGCAGGCAACAGAATTCATGTCAGAGGCAATCCCTACTCCTCAACAATCTTGGAGAGTGAGCTGTCCATAGGCTAAATCTGAACAGGAGGCTCTAGGTACTGTGCATGAATTGTTCTTAGTTGGTATGGTCTTTTCAGTGTCCCAAATTTCATGGATGTTTTGTATTAGATTTGACATTTTCTTTTTTTATTGATGCATCAATTTCTTCTATGGTATTCTCTACACCTGAGATTCTCTGTTCCATGTCTTGTGTTTTGTTGGTGGCTCTTGTGTCAGTAGTTTCTTTTCTCTTACCTGTGTTTTACATCTCCAAGATTCCCTCAATTTGTGTTTTCTTTATTGTTTCTATTTCCCTTTTCAGTTCTTGACCCATTGTATTAATTTTCTTTACCTGTTTGGTTGTATTTTCTTGTATTTTTCAAGGGATTTATTTTTTTCTTCTTTAAAGGTCTCTATAACCTTCACAAGATTGGATTGAAGGTCATTTTCTATGCTTCAGTGTGTTAGGATATACTTTTGGTTTGTTGTAGAAAGACAGCTGGTTTCCCATGGTGCTGCATTGTTCCTGCTCTTATTGACTATCACTTTATAGCTGCTTCCAGACATCTGGTTGTCTCTGGTATTGACATGCCTCAGATAACGCAGGTTGAGTTGTAGGCCGGATGATGTCGTACTGGAGCAGGTATGGTTTACCTCTGTTGGGAGTATTTTATAAGGAGACCAGTGGGTAGGGCATCGATGGTGGGAGGATGGGCGGGGCTCACCTTCTTGTCTATGGTGCAGCAGGATCCTAGGGATACAGGCAGAGATGAGGGCCAGGAATGGAGTGTACAGGGAGCAGGGCATATCTCACCACTGGTGGTCTTGCCCAGGTGAATCCAGCAGACAGAGAGGGTGGGACATAGGGGTCTCACAAGTCTGTCCTGTTTGACAGCAGGCCTCGGGACTGATCTGTGATCTGTAATGGAGTGCTTAGGGTGTGGAACACCTTTGATGGGTTAAGTGAACATATTTTAGAAGACTAGATTTTCTATCAATCATAGGAAAATAAACTGTGTAATATATCATAATATGCAGCAAATAACTGTATTGTAATTGCTACACATAATTTTTAAACAGTAACTGGTAGGATTTTGTTTTGTTGTTATTGTTTGAGACAGGGTCTCACTATTTATCCCTCTTTGGCCTGGAACATTCTATGTAGAACATACTGGACCCAAAGTCCATAATCTGCCTGCTTTGACTTTCCCAGTATTGAGATAAAAGGCATGCACTACCATACCTGGCCCGCAACTGTGTTGAACTTCACTTATGTAGAGTTTACACCCTTTATTTAGCCACTTTGCAACCTGTGAGTCCTGACCCATTTGGACAGTATGACCCTTTCATTTGGGTCACCTAAGACCACTGGGAACCACAGATGTTACATTATGACTTATAACTAGCAAAATCGTAGTGATCAAATAGCAACAAAAATAATGCCTTGGTTGGGGCTCACCACAACATGAGGTATTGTATTAAAGGGTCACAGCATTAGTAAGGTTAAGATCCATTCCTTTATTTGAGCCTACAATATAGAGCTCTTTCACTCTGAGTTTTGCTTGTTATTGTATTCAGTGCCATAGAAAATTTGTGTGCTCTGGCCCTGGAGGTATAGATAGTTTCACATTCTCAATAGTGTCAAGATTTATTGAATTTAAGCTCAAGTAAACTTCTAGAATTTCAAATGAAAGTCATTTCTTAACATGAAAGGTCATAGGAAAAACATATTCACTGTTACCTCTAAAGAGACATAAATAACAGCTCTGAGAATTAAGATATAACTGGATAGTTGTATCTGAAGCTGGTGAACTTTATCAAGGACTAAGCATGATACGATATTCATCCTGTTTGCTTAATGATCAATGTGGGAATGGCTGCAGAGGGAGAATTCAAGGATAAAAGAAGCTAGAAAATCTGTTTTATAAAAAAGATTGTATTAGCATAGCCTGAAGTTTATCATATTTGTTGCAAGGAATTCACAGAGCATAGAGTTAGAACATTGAGTCCATCTGGAGCCTCAGTCATCAATTTAGGAAATCTTACCCAGGACAGATGTGCAGGTGTTTTGGTTTCCCTGTGGCTTAGCGATGTGGAAGATGATCAGATCAAAGCAGACTAATCTCTGCTTCTCAGTGGCTTGGAAAGATGCCATTTGAATGTTGTTTATGCATTTTTTGGTTTCAACTGGAAAATCTCCCATTGTGTTTGTTTATTTCTTTAAAGAAACAAATTCTATTATTACTACCCATTTAGCTTTAGCCTTAGCAATTATAGTTCAAAACACAAAGCCCACAGCATTTTCAAGGAACTGAATGCTTGTGTTGCCCAAATTAATAGACTGAAATCCTAATCTTCTTTCTGATGATATTTACAGATGGGACTTCGGGGGTGCAGTTGGGATTAGATTAACCAATAAGGCAGGGTCAGCAGATGGGTTTCAAAGACATATAAAGAGAGGAAGAGAAGGTGAGGTTGCTGTAATCTTTGTGAGAACCCTGTGCTGACATACTCAGGACAAGGCTCTCCCAACTGAAATTAAAGAATGAAGGAGATGATGGGTATAAGCAACTTGAAGATATACTATGAAAGACCATATGGTACCCGTGAAAGAACAGATAAATATAGAATAAACAGTACAAAAGAGGAAGAGAGAGACATACATAAAGAAATACTATGGAGAAAATAGTATTTTGTGGAAGAGTGGGAGGAGGGATAGAAGGAGCTGGAGGGATCAAGGACACCACAAGAATACCTACAAAGTGAACAAACCTGAACCCATGGGTGCTCACAAAGACTGAACCACCAACCGAAGAGAACACATAGGCTGAATATAGACCCCCTACACATATGTAGCAGATGTACAGCTTGTTATTCAAGTGTGCTCCCTAATGATGAGAATATGGGCTGTCTGTAACTATGTTGCCTATCTTTAGATCCCTTTCCCCTAGGTGGTATGTTTTATTTGGCCTCATTGGGAGAGAATGCCCTTAGTTTTGCTATGACTTGAGCTACCAGGGTGAGTTGTTATCCATTGGGGTCATCCCCTTTTCTCAAAAGGGGGAAATGGGTGAAGGGGCTGTGAGCATGGGACTGGGAGGAGAGAGGAGAGAGGGCTATGATTAGACTGTAAATAAATAAATAAATAAATAAATAAATAAATAAATAAACGGGAAAATCTTTAAAGAGTCTTTTAAAACAAATTTTGTGTTTGGAATCATTGAGCATCTTATGTGAAAGATTGAGTCTCTACGTAGATCAGGCACCCTTCACAGAAAACTAACACAAAGTAGACTGAAGAACCACGTGTAAAAGTCACTGAACTCACTCATATGTGGTATTAAGAAAACTCAACAAGGAGAAGGGTGAATACATATCTTTTTGGGTCAGTAGGACAGCAGTGACTGCACAGGAACCTAAGGATGGAGCTGAGAACTATAAAACACCAATGCTCATGATCCCCAGTTGAGATGAGTCTACACTGTATAGAGCTCAAGTGGGTACAGCCTTGGGCCACCTTGCTAATCCACAGAAAGTTCCCGATTCCATGCAGGTATGGGGGAAGGCTCCAAGGAGTAGCCTTACACTATCCAGATGTGGGCCTCAGAGGAAGATGTGGACCACAAAAACACAAGCATCTGTGTCTTCTAGCCCAGAGGAGATTCCACAGTCTGGAACACAAGTGGCCTGACCCCCAAGTCACTTGGCTAATCTTCATAAAGTTCCTGGGTCCACACAGGCATGGATGTAGGCTTTGAGGACTAGACCCATGCCTGGCAAAGCACTTAGAACCTTCATTCAGTGTCTCTGAAGGAATTGTGGCTATAGAACACCAGTGTCTGAATTTTCCTGCTGAGAGGAGCCATCATGTTGTAGAAAACAGGTAGATCTGACCTCAGGTCACCCAGCTGATACACGGAAAGTCCCCAGTCTGATCTCTGGTCGCCTGCCTGATCCACCTGAAGAGATCCTATATCCACTCACCTACAAACATCAGAAGCCAAGATATCATGGCATCTCTAGATCCCAGTTATTCCAAAGCAATCATCCCTGGAAATTCTAACACATCTAAAACACAAGAAAATTACCTGAAATCTTTTCTAATGAAGATGATAATGAAAGAACTGAATGAAATCCATAAACAAATATAGAAATATCCAGCCAAACAAATTGAGGCCCTTAGAGAGGCCCTGCCAAAGGCCTATGGAGAGGAAATGAATAAATCAAAGAAAGAAATTCAGGAAAAGGCAAACAGGTGAAAGAAATCAATAAAATGGTTCAAGATCTGAAGATGAAGATGGAAACAATAATAAAAGCACAAACTGAGGAAAGCCTGGAAAGAGAGAACTTAGAAAGGAAAAAAGAAACCAATAACAGGAAATGCAAAGGGAAGCATTGCTAAACAGATACAAGACATGGAGGAAAGAATTTCATGTGGAGAAGATACAATGAAAGAATTTGATGTACCCATCAAAGAAATTGTTAAGTCTAAAAATTTCCTGATACAAAACATCCAAGAAATCAAGGACACCATGAAAAGATGAAACCTCAGGATAATAGCAATTGAGGAATGAGATGTCTGGCTCCAAGGCCTAGAAAATATTTTCAACAAAATCATAAAAGAAAATGTCTACAATTAAAAGAAAGAGAAGCCTATAAACATACAAGCGGCCTACAGAATACCAAAATGGGGGTAGACCAGAAAAGAAAATTCTCCTGCCACATAATTATCAAAACACTAAATGTACAAAGAAAAAAATATTAAAAGCAGCAAGGGAAAAAGGCCAAGTAACATACAATGTCAAACCTATCACAATTACACATGACTTTTCACCAGAGACTATAAAAGCAAGAAGGGCCTGGGCATATGTCTTGCAAACTCTGAGAGGCCATAGATGCCATTCTAGACTCTATACCTGAAAAACTTTCAATAACCACAGATGGAGAAAACAAGATATTCTACAGCAATAACAAATTTAAACCTTACCTTTCTACAAATCCAGCCCTATAGAAGAAACTAAAAGGAAAAAATGTGACAAAAAGAGGCTAACTACATCTAGGAAAACACAGAAAATAGATAACTTCACTTTAACAAAACAAAAATTAGGCAATAACACAAACACACTACCACAACCAACATCAAATAAAATGACCTAACTGTCACTGGTCATTAATCTCTCTAAATATCAATGGTTTCAACTCTCCAATGAAGGGACACAGACTAACAGAATGTATATGGGACAGGACCCAACATTCTGCTGTATAAAAGAAACACACCTCAGCCACAAAGATACACATACCTGATAGTAATGGGCTGGAAGAAGCTCTTCCAAGGAAATGGACACACGAAGAAAACTGGAGTAGCCATTGTAATATCAAATGAAATTGACTTACAACCAGAATTAATCAAAAGAGATGAGGAAGGGCACCTCATACTCATCAAAGGAAAACTCAGCCGCGATGATATCACCATTCTGATCATCTGTGTCCCAAATACAAGCGCACACACATTTGTAAAAGAAACATTAATAAAGCTTACACCACCATACATAGATCCCCACATATTAATAGTCAGAGACTTCAACATCCCCTTCCACCAAAGGACAGGTCAATTAACCAAAAGCTAAACTGAGAAATAATGATACTAACAGAAAGACACACACAGTATATACTCACTTATAAGTGGATATTAGCCCAACAAAGATGTCCTCTGAGAGACTCCACTACGTCTAGAATTGAGAAAGATGCTGTGACTCCCTACTGGACTCCAGGTGGAATAATGAGGATGGTATGGAAGACTGAGAGGATGGTAGGATATAGAGGGGTCAGAAGCCCCACAAAGAGACCATCAAAGCTGGTGGATCTGGACTCAGGGGGGCCCTGCACAAACTGTTGCACCAACCAAGGACAATACATGAAGTAAACCTAGACCCCCTATTCAGATCTAGGCAAAGGACATCTCATTCTCCACAGTTGTGAGCAGGATGGGGACTGCCTTTAACATGAATCCTAGAGTCTCAGGTTTGATCACTTCCCCTTGGTGAGGAGGCCCTACAGGCACAGAGGAAGGGGAAGCAGGCTATTCAGATGAGACTTGATAAGCTGTAGTCATATGGTCAGGGATGAAGTCCCCTTCAGTCAGAGGTCTAGGGAAGGGAAATAGGGTAGAAGAGGAAGAGGCATGGGAACAGGAAGTTACAAGGGAGGGGATAACAATCAGAATATTTTCTGAATAAGTTTTAAGAAAATTAAAAATTTTAAAATGGACCTTAAAATTGTCTATGAGCTCAATGTCCTCTAGCTTTGTCATTTTCTAGGAGTTTAAGAGCTCAGTGACATTTTTAAGTACAGCAACAGAAGGGAAGAACTGTTGAATAATAAATATTACTTATCTGGATTTCATTAAAATTAAAATCTTTTTATCTTTAAAATATACCAGAGAATGAAAAATAACTACACCACATGTTGGGAAAGGCATTCAAAAAAGACCTTTGTGATCAAAGAGTGTTATTGAAAATATCCAGGGAACTTTTATATCTCAGAATTAGGTACCAAAACCCTATTTTTAAATTAGTGAGTAATAAGGGAATAATGGTTGAAATGCAGGTATATGTATTAAAATGTCACAATGTAGGCTAGTATGTGTAATTAATATATGCCAATAAAAAGAGTTAAAATTTTAAAATAAGCAAAGGATCTGAACAGATTCTTTCTCACAGTTATAATGGGGACAAGTATGCAAATGATAGTATGTTTATCATACTTACATCATTAAGGTTGAAAATCAGAATATTGTAATACACTACACAGATTTTAGAATAGCCAAAATCAAAATATAAATGACACAACAAACCAGCAAGGATGCAGATAAACAAACACTCCTGTTCCCATTGGAAGAATGTCAAATTATATGACCATATTGAAGATGTCTGTATTTCACCAAAAAAAAGAAAATACCTTTACCATAAATTCAGTAATAAAATATATCAGTATCTACAAAAAGTAAATACTTATATGCATACAACATACATACATGGATAGGTAAAGGAAATTTCTTCTTAATTGATAAAAGTAAATAAATCTGAAATTAACCAATGTGCCTTTTTGCCAGTCAGTGACCCCATTACACCTTTTATTCATAAGTCTTCCATTACTCTTGTTTACTCATGCATATACACACATGATTAAAAAGTATAATTAAGAAATAACATTATGATTAGCTTTCTATACTAATTACTTTTCACTATGATTAAAATATCCTAACATAAACAACTTAAGAGAGGGAGGGTTTATTTGAGTTCATAGTTTACAAAATACATCATGGCTACAAGGGGTTCATCTCTGCCATCAGGAGCTTATTGCAGCAGCAGTATGCGTGGCACAGACCAGGAAGCAGAGATATTTCTGGAACATAAGTGCATATGACCTTGAAGACTTTTGCAATTGACTGAGCCACTTCTGTTAGCTACAGCATACTTTTCCAGTCTTCTACAAACTTCCAAAACAGCAGTCAGTCAACTAAGAATGAGAGTTCAAACACATGAGCCTCTGAGGATATTTCATATAGGCACCATAACAGTCCATAGAGTGGGCACACAAAAATGTAGAGTCTTTGCAGGACAGTTAGGACCTAAAAATCCACAAGTACACACAGCACCTATGTAAAACGATAAAGGAGAGTTGGCTTTTTCTTTTCTCCTCATTAATTGTGGACACAAGGATCAAGTGTTCATGTGCAGACCACAAAGTTGGTTCTTTCCAAGCCTTGAATCCCCCATCCTCCAGAACTGACAGTTAAGTGGTGGCTGTTTAAGTTGCAATCCTTTATACTGTTTTCTAATAATCTTAGGAGACCAAATGAGAGCCGAGTGCATTGTGTTAAGCTGTACTAAATATCCATTAAGGGACAAAGATTGCGTGCATCGCATCAACTCATAAAATTTCATATGGAATCATAAAAGTAGTACAGTTTGGTATGTGGATGTGTACAGTCTTCCTGGAGGCATTTGGGAAAGAGTAGATGTCAGAATAGGATATAGGTTTTCCTGTGTCTCTCCGTCCCTCTTTCTCTTCTTACTCCTTCCTTCTGTCCGTTCTCCCTCTTCTGTGAGCACAAGTATGTAATGCAATCATTTAGTAACCATTCCTTTAGTGTTGCCTGTGGGATGATTCATATGTTATATCATTTTCTTAATACATATTGATATTAAAATTTATTTATCCTGAGAAATAATTGAAAGAGAGAAAAGGTGAGAATGTCATTAAAGTTTGAGCAACTACTTTGTAGTCTCTTCTGTGTGGAGAGGTTAAATCTCTGAACTTGTACAATGTTTGTGGCATGACACTTAGGTCATGAGGCTTCTGTCCTGCTATGAAATGCTCATGTATAGAAACAGAAAACAATGAAAGAAAAATTAAATTAGTAAATCAAGATCAGTGGTCAGGTATGCATTCTACAGCAAGTGCTAAAGTGGTAGTTAAGATGGGCTTGTATGATTTTAAATTTAGCCTTTATATATGAATTCAAGATGATTAATTGAAAATATAGTTTTCTGTAAGTATGTATAATGCAAAATAATGCCAAGAAAAAACCATTTATGACTCAGTACTGTCTAAGCTTTTATTCTTCTTGCATATTCTGAGCTTGGAACACAAATTAAGGGTCTATCTCTCAAACTAATATATCTCCAGTGGATGCTTGGAGTATACCTTCTAGCACATTGCTAAGTTAAAACAATATGGGCATCAGCTCCACAGCCTAGGTCTTAAACGAAAGCTGTATTATCTAGCATCTGGACCACCATGGAGTACAGAACAGAAACATGCTGTTATGAATGCTGATATGAACCTAAGCATGTGTGTTGCTTAGGATATACAACTCAGAATTTTCAATGCCTTTTTCATCATTAATTTTAACTTCAGAGTGTGCTTTCAACAAAACTGTAGGAATGAACCATTCTCAGGCAAAGTCATAACCCATTTAATGGTTAAGTTCATTGCTCTTTGAGTTTGCTTTAAACATTTTAGGGAGATGATCTACAAACAAATTTGCATTGATAATCCAGTGAAGCATATGAAGGCAATCTGGGCATTGAATGTCTTCTAACATTTAGTAAATTATTTCATCTATCATAGCAATCTCTTCACATCCACAAGTAATGTGTTCCAGAGTCTCAGTGAATGCCTGAAACCTCAGGAGTTATTGAATTACATAGATAGATAATTATATGGAGTCTGCTTGCTAATTTTCATAAACTTGTCACAAACTAGAATCACCTCTCTGGAGAAATTGCCTATGCCAGACTGGCTAGCTGGCATGCCTGTAAAACATTTTCTTGACTAATGATTGACACGGGAGGGTCCATACTACTGTGGGTAGTGCCACCCACGTATAGGCAGGTGGTCTAACATTCTACAGAGAAGGTAACAGATCAAGCCAGAGGAAGCAAGCCAATAAACATCATTTACCAATAGTCTCTGCTTCAGTTCCTGGCTCCAGATTCCTGCCTTGGCTGCCCCTGCTGATGAGCTATAATGTGTAAGCCAATAAACTCTTCTCTCTGTGAATGCTTTTAACCATGGTGTTTATAACAACAACAGAGAAGCAAAAAAGGGCTTAGAGATTAATTAGTGTATTAATATATAGATGGACGTAAGTAATATAGATATGCATGGCATTTTGTGTTATGCTATATACCTATCATACATTTTAATTATTTTTGAGATTATAATATAATTACAAAATTTACATATTCTCCTTTCTCACTCCAAACTTCCATATAGCCTAATGTTGTTCTCTTTCAAGTTCAAGGTCATATATATAT
The DNA here is from genome assembly GCA_907169655.1 of Acomys percivali. Taxonomy (NCBI): domain Eukaryota; kingdom Metazoa; phylum Chordata; class Mammalia; order Rodentia; family Muridae; genus Acomys; species Acomys percivali. The sequence goes on from OU015749.1 coordinate 18,161,990, forward strand.
ATATATATATATATATATATATATATATATATGTGTGTGTGTGTGTGTGTGTGTGTGTGTGTGTGTGTGTAAATTCAGGCTGCTCATTCTGATTACTGTTCCTTATATCTATGATAAATTTTAGTTGATAACTTGGCAGGGCAAGATATTAAGAACGTAAAATAGAAAAATGTAACATTATATTACAGTGGTTTATAGGAATATGATTGCTTTCCCCCCTTCAAAACAGCTATGATACTATACCACGCTTCCTCATGTACCAACATGAATGACATAATGGATATGAGATGAAATGAAAGATGTGAGCATAAGAATACTGTCAAATTCTGACAAGTCATTTGCTTCCAGTAACCCTGGGTCACTGAGCCTCAGCTGCCATCTATGGAATGTCAAGCACATATGATAGATGGATCAGATCTTCATAGAGGAAGAACGTTATTTGTTAATTGTTCATTTGTTTCTAGTCTTATTTGGCAAAGCAGTGCTGTCAGGAGTTACTGGCTTTTATTTGTGCATTGTTGTTAGATTGTGTATGAGCACATGTATGTGGAGCCCAGAGGTCAATGCTATGTGTCTTTCCCAATCGCTAGTTACCTTATCTTAGAAAACAGGATCCTTTGCTGAGCCTAGAGTTCCTCAGTACATCTAGGCTGGCCGGCCAGTGAGTATTAGGGAACCAGCCTCTCTCTGCCTATCCAATTCTGGAATACCAGGCAAACACTGCCATGACAGGCTCTTAAAAATGCAGGTTCTGAGGACTAAATTCTGGTCTTCAGGCCTGGTATGTATATTACACATGTGCTCTCTGCCCAGCCCCATCTTTGGTTTTAGCTCTTCTCAGTGCTGCAGAGGATCTTCGTCTTCATCTGCAAATGATGCTACATATACTTTCTATTCGTTAGTTAACACATTTGTGTGTTTTTAAATATCTTTGAAAAAATCCTTTCACACCTGCTTGTGGTTTGGCTGATCAGCTTTTGGATGATTTTTATTTTCATGGTCAATAGATTCTGGATGTCTAGATATACTATTTAATAAAGTTTTCAATTCTATTCCTTCCTGTTTCTAGTAGTTCTCCATTTCCGGACTAGAACCTTAGTGGAAACTTCCCTTATATGAGATCGCTGTGACCCATGATTTATAATTATGTAGTCAGGATCGGGGCAGATAATTCTCATTTTTGTTTGAGAATGTGTGGGCTATTCACTCTACATTCTTTCTGGCTTAGCTATGCATGCTGCACTGGTGCCATGTTATAGCAAGGTCATTTCTGTTGCGTTTTATGCCTAAGTTGCTCCTTTGCACTCTAATGGATATAGACCTATTAGAAAGCTTAATTAAAAAGCATGATTTTTTCCTAGTTGAGAATTTTCTTTGGGCTTGTTCTTTTTCCATAACCATCTTCATCATCTCACCTATGAATGTGCCAGCAGCTTCTTTATTGACCAGCACAGCTTCTCCAGTGATTTGTATGATATCAGTAACAACCTATCCCTGAATCTGTGTAACTATATTTTCCCTTTAATAAAGGGTTTATTTTCCTTCATTGTAGGGAATCATTTTTGTCAAGCTTGGTGCTTAATATCACTGTTTTTAGTGGGAACACGCATTTTCTGTTCATTTCTTTTTTTATTTTCAACATTCATTTTAATTCAATTTTTAAAAATTTCCATTTAGTTTATTAAAGAATTATAAATTATGTACATGAGAATTAATCATAAAGAAAAGAACATATATGTCTGTGAGAAAATAAATGTTAAGCTAAGCAGCTCCTGTGGAATCTGAGGACTTAGATCATAAAACTATATGCCTCCTTGTGTTTTTTTTTTAATTTTATTAATTTATTCTTGTTACATCTCTATGGTTATTGAAAGACAAAACAAGGTAGGGCAATATCAAACATAATAATTTCAGCTTATTACTACATGTCAAAAACCATTGAAATTTTTATGAATTAATTAATCTATTCCTTATCCAATGCTGTTGTTATGTATGTTATAATCAATGAGACTGTGAGAGAGAAGAAGCTTCCAGAATCTGTCCATTATCATAAAATTATGGGGTGAGAAACTTAAGTTTCCCCTCATCTGCTGACTTTGTTTTCTGCTTTTCACTCTTATATCTTCCTGCCTCTCATACTAAGAGAGCTGTTTTTATAGCCTTCTTAAAAAATTTTAATTAGTTTATTCTTGTTACATCTCAATGGTTATCTCATCCCTTGTATCCTCCCATTCTCCCCTCCCTCCCATTTTCCCCTTATTCCCCTCCCCTATGACTGTTCCTGAGAGGGATTACCTCTCTCTGTATATGCTCATGGGGTATCAATTGATAAGTCAGTGAAGATTATATCAAACACACATTTTAGACACATCAATTCAATATATCAGTATTTTGATTCGAACTTCATGTTTTCACTTTCAACACTCTTTACCTACACTTTATTTTTTAATCAACCATCTCTTCATTATTTCGAACAACATATAGCATTTATTCTGAAGAAAATATGCTTTTAGAATGATTGTTGTTAAATATCTGGAAGTAAAGTAGCCCATATTTTGCAACTATTTATTTTACCATTTTGTTTATATTAATGCTTCACATAAATTTATATCTCCTAGAAGTATAGTCTTTACTGTCATATATGTATATCAGGTTTTTAGAATCATATTTAAGAGTTTACAAAAGTTTCAATGCATTCTCTTACTTCAGAATTCTGTTCATTTCTTATGCTTGCAAATTTCCGTATTGACTGAACACTTAATCACGCACTCTGAATATTACTTTTGCAATTTAAAATGTGACTGCAGAAATTACACAGGTTTTGCCTTCTGTATTAAACCTTCTGCAATGGCAAATTTGTTCTCAGCATAAATCTCAGCGATTTAAGCATACATTTTATTTTTCACTATTACGTCAGAACTTAGACATTTTCACACCTCTGAGTGTTTTCCTTGGCATACCTGAATTTCTAATTTTTTATTGCTGTGTTTTGGGCATGTTATTAATTGTACTAATGAGAACGTGAGCACAAGTGCCAAGTTGTGACATAATTGTTGCTATGACAGTCATTTTGATAACTGAAATAACTACTAACATGACTTATGGGTTATATGGTGTAATGCAGCATGGATAAGATGGACAAAGGCTGATTCATTTCCTAATCAAGAAGAGCAAAATAATACACTACTTCATCATGCCTCTCAGAATAATGTGCAGTTTAAAACTCTGGAATTTTCTATTTAGTGTTTTCAGACTGCAGTTGTCTGAAAGCCACAGAAACCAAAACTTCAGATAATTTAGCGAGGGTTTCTACAGCAATCTTAATTAATTTTATCTTGAAATAATAATTATTAAGCTTAGTGGTTGCTCCTTTTGATTCAAACCATGTAGTCCCCTTAAAATTATCAACATTTCAAACACTATATCATTTTATTGTTATTTTTCTCAAATTTTATATTATCAGATTTGTCTGAGTTTAGTGGTTGATGACAGTTTTACTCTAACATGTGCTGTTTATGTAGGTATTTTCATCTACGGGAGAGTGAACTTGCTCCCTGCTATGACTTTTCTTCTTGATCCATTAATACTGAATTCATATCTTCTGAGGGAAATATCTCTTTTATTACAAGCTCTTTCCTTCTCTTTCACATATCTTCTAGATTTTGGCTTATAGTGTAAGCCACATAATTATGAATGATATTACTAATCTCTACTCTATTAAGGCAGAGCAGAATTTCTTTGATTGTCATCTGTCTTCATCCATAGCCTGAGTTCAATAGCCCTTTATTCCTGCCCTTTCTTCACTCTTCTGTACATTTCCTGGGGAAATAGCAGCAGTAGATCAACGATTCTGCAAAAAGAACTTGAGTGTGTGCTTCTGGTTCCTCAGTTACTCTTTCCTTTTATGAGCTCTATTGAGATAAAACTTAAGATCACTCAGTACTTACTTGCTATCTTTTCTTTTTTATAATATATTTTATTAATTTATTCATATTATATGTCAATTGTTATCCCATCCCTTGTATCCTCCCATTCCTCGCTCCCTCCCATTTTCCTCTTATTCCCCTCCCCTATGACTGTGACCTCCTCCCCCTGTATATGCTATCTTTTCATTCAGGGATACTGTGTTTCCAGGAACTTTGGGATGCTCTGTTTCTGTGGTTCTAATGTAGACCATTTTTCTCTTTATATGCACTATTTTCTCCAGGGTTGAGTTCAGGTCAAAAACTTTGGAGTTTTAATCCTCTCACCTGTCATATACTTCAGTCTTAGTTCCTAATTGTTTCAGAACTTCAGCTATGAAATGAAGTACTGTTATTAGGCATTCCATAAATTTTCCACAGTACCTAAAATACCAAGTCCCGTTAATCCTAGTTCTTTAATACAGACCCAGCATCTTTGATTTGGTTTATTACTTTCCCATATGACAGAAATCATGGGACTGTGTGGGTTCCTCCATGTCAAGGCCACCTCCAGTGCATCCTCCAAAGTAATATTAAGAAATAATACATCTTGGCATAGAAATTTCATATCTTGTTTTTCTCCACAGCTTCTTGGATTTATTCCAGACATAATTTTGCCCCAGTGACTCTTTTTCCACAGATATATACTATTTTGAACTTCCATTTTTAATGGCTCAACACTGTACATTCTTACCATATGAAAATGTGCTCATGCCAAACTCTCATTGTATTAAAAACAAGGAAAAACAAAGCAGTCCAGTCTACCCATCTTGCATCACACATGTTATCCTTCCATTGCCTATAAAGACTTTCTTTCCTTCAAATTTTGTCCTGATAAATGTACTACTCTCTAAGTGTTAATTTTGGCCTCACATTGCTAAGAATTCTTTCTTACTTCCCATATCTTATACATGTATTTCCTCTATCCCTTCACTTGCCTGTGAGAGTGAGCATGTCCTCCATACACCCCAGTCTGGTAATTGTGCGTGTTAAATAGACATGTGTGAAGAGAGTCATCCTTTCCATCATCAGTGTACCCCATGGAACTATTACAATGTACATCTGATGCTACTGCCAGTAGTGGACATTTGTTTGCATCATCATTTGCCTTAGACTTTGCAGTATCTACTAATACATAATGCAGAGTTGTCACTAGGATGTTTTATCAAATAACTTAATAAAAATTAATAAACTTCTATAAATTTGTTTTACTTTCTATAATTTAAAAAGATATAAACTTACTTAAAAAATTTTTTTTTAGGAAAATAGGTCTTCTGGTTTGGATTTGTCCCCAAAAACTTGCTTGACCCAACAAAAATAGCTACAGATTTATGAGGTCTCCAAAAGAATAAAGTTGTGTATATATTTTGTTTTATGTATCATATTTGATGGCCACTAAGACTTTTGCTCTGGCTCCAGATGTTAGCACTTACTACTGTGTTGGCTCCTCCTCCTTTCCCAAGACATTTTCTTTATCTTTCTTTTTATTTAACTTTCAATTACTTTTTTTTAAATCAAATCTTTCACCTCCTTTTATGATTAAAAAAAACACTCAAGCTTTCTGTCTTTGCTACGACAGAGTCCCATTTTAAATGCTTAAATGAATTTAATGGAATAATATTATCAGGTATCTCTCATAAAATAAATGTGTAGCCTAATTAGAAATGTCAGTTTTGAAAAAAAAAACATTTAAGATAGCTACAAGGTTTGCTATGTGATGCCTCTGTCTTATTTCTCCTCAAGGAAACTTGCCAATGGACATTCCAAGTCCACCAGAAACTTCAGTTCCAGTGACCTTGCCTCCACACAACTGTACAGATGAGCAATTTGTCTGTAGGTCTAATGGTCACTGTGTTGGAAAAACTCAGAAATGTGACTTCAGATACGACTGCCCTGACAAATCAGACGAGGCATCTTGTGGTAGGTGAATTTCCAGCTCTTGCATGTTTTAAATATAAAACTGCCGTTTTGTGAGCCATACATTTCTGGATCCACTCTCACCTTTGGCATTCCTATACTGTCAAGTGAGAAGTATTTAGGCATGGAACACTATAATTACTTGACTTAGACTAGTTGTTTCAAATGCACACAAAATTAAAGAATACTGTAATGAATATGTACATAGATCCAAAATAGAGAGAAATATGTACTGACATAACTCAGCATTCCACAGCTTACCATTACAGAGTTTTCAGAGTGGCTTAGGGATGTTTATTCATGTATGAATTATGTACATAAAAATTATGATATAATTACTAACATATATTTCCATTGATCTGAAAAGGTAAGTGCCATTATTGAATGTTTTAGATAAAAAATGATCATTTTCATGAAGTATAGATCTTCTGCATCCATTTTTTGTCCATCTATTGTTAAGTGAGAAGTATTTAGGAATGGGGGACTATAATATACCTGAATTAGATTAGCTATTTCATTTTTCCCATAGGCAAATGCACCCAAAAATAAAGAATAATGTAACAAATATGTTGAGTTTATAACAAGAATAATTTTAGTACATGCAAGCCATGTTCCCATGCCTTGGTAAAATCTGACTCTCATTTACTGCTCCCTGCCAATTCCTACCTCTCCTAAGTGACAAAGTATTAATTTAACATTGAATTTTGAAGTCAAAGATGAAGATGGAAGGAGCAAAATCAACACATGCCTGGGGAATGAAAACAGGCAGACAGAGCAAATACTTAGCACCACCTCCTTCCTCTATGCATTAAGCCACTTGTATGCGAATGTATCATACTGCAGTATCAATCAAAAGTCTTCATGTTAAGGGTTGCAAACATACCAATGACACAAAGCATAGTGAAGCCCTCATCTGTTTCATCACTGGGTCAATAAGTTTTAGGGTTTAAGAATTTGGTGGGGAAGGAGATCCCCTTGAATCACAGGCCTAGGGGAGGGGAATAGGGTGAAACAGGGAGGGAAGGGGGAACAGGAAGATACAAGTGAGGGGATAACAATTGAGATGTAAGCTGAATAAATTACTTAATAAAAAAAATGAAGAGTAAAAGTTTTTCACTTTAACTCAGAAAAAAGTAAGTCTTAATGAACAACTGTACCACACTCTAGACTAAATAGGTGATAAACTCAAAACTAGTGTACTCCATAAATGAGATGGCTGTGACTCCGTCAAGGTGTCCTTGGACTTACACTGTATTATGTATCACAAATAAAAGATAATTAGATAGAAGATGTGCTATTCAGTCTTTCTCATTTGAAGGCACAATATGTGTAAGCACTAAGAGTTCTAAAGGTTTACACTAACCCAACCAGTTGCACATAATAGTATCTCTAGAAAATACTATCATCACAAGATAAATATATACAACATATATTAACATCAGAGTTTAACATCCAAATGCAATGAATCACTGCACATTGGAAAAAGGATTATTTTACAGGGGTGTCTTTCCTTGTCAGAGTTTGTATAACTTCTGTATTTAAGATTTTCAACTGTGGCATGCCACAGGTGTTAACGTACCCAGAAACCCAGATGATAACAGATTTTCTGTAGCACACATAAGAACTCATTGAGTTGATTCTATTTTTACTCAAGCAGTGGTGATTTTAACATAGATACATGTGCACACACATCAAGAGAAGGAAGGAAAAAAGGAGAAGGAATTTAGAAATTTTTTTCACATGAAAAGCAATGGAATTGTAATTTTTTAAATAGCAGGACACAACCATTACAAGGGTATTAAAAACATTTAAGATATTAGAACCTCTATAAATGTTACTGTGAATCACATTGTTTTGAAGTCAAATGCTTTTTAATTTGCACTGACATCTTCTGGGACTGATCAGAAGTCAAGTAGTACATTACTGTGGACATGGAAGAGTCAATAGGTTTGAGCTCAAATGTCATACAAGGAGCAGAAGTGCTGACTAGGAAGAAATGGGAGACAGATGCTCTAGGAGCTAATTAACATCTCACCTCCTGGAGAGAACACACTGTTGATGTATGCATTTATTCCCATATTATACTTTCTGTGGAGATTCAAATACACATGAACCTCTATTTTTATTTTTTTTGAAACTCTATTTTAAAACATTTTTCTTGTGATTATATAACATGTTTGTCGAAATACTTTATCAGTGCTTAAAAGTTACTGCACAGGAGCTGGCCAAATGGTCCAGTTGGTAAAGTGCTGGCTGAGTGAGCATGAGGTCCTGTGCTAGATGCTCAGAACCCACATACGAGTCAGGTGGGGACAGCTGGTCAGCATGCCTCAGTGAGTCTTAACCTTCCCTGCTCTGGATCTCTGGGCTTACAAGACTAAGCTGTCACACCTGACTGATACATAGAAGGAGAAATGCAAGATCCTACTTCAAAAAGTAAGTTAGATAGACCCTGAGAAACAACACCCAAGGATGATCTGTAGCATTTACCCACAGGTAAACACACACACACACACACACACACACACACACACACACGCACGCACGCACGCACAGAGAGAGAGAGAGAGAGAGAGAGAGAGAGAGAGAGAGAGAGAGAGAGAGAGGTGGGGATACACACATGCAGCCTCATGAACACACATTCCTCATAGTATGATTTTTAAATCCAAGTATAAGAAAGTGCTACAGAGTATACACCTCTTCTTGACATGTTCATTGAGATTTGCCCGTCTTGTCTTTGTTCTATTTTATTCAAGTGCTGGAGGTTTGTACATTTGAAGAGAAAAACCTTTGTAAATGGTACCAGCCGAAACCAGCAAAGTCACTCCATGATTCAAATACATTCAGGTGGGGACTCGGCAATGGGATCAGCATTCATCACGGGGAAGAAAACCACAGACCAGCAGTAGATCACACAAAGTAAGTGGCTCCATATTTCCACAGTGTTTCTTAGGACTAATGTAGTGTCCAAGAACAAGAGAGTTGCATGCATTTTTTTTTTCATACTCTACCAGGAAAACAAGTCTTTAAAAGCAAGAAATCAGGTTGATAAAGTGCCTCACTGGGTAAAGGCATTTGCTGCCAACCATGTTGACATGAGTTCAATTTCCAGGATATACATGATGTAAAGAGAGACTCAGTTCCCATTCAACATCCACAGACACACCATTGTATGTAAGCATCTGTGTGCACACATACACATATACATTCATAGAGTCACAATACACACGCACACACACTTACACCTAAAATCAAATGGTAGTTCTGTGAATACCATAAAAACTAGACATAAATATAAACATTAAAGCAAAGAAATTATACAATATTTTACTATCCCCTCTCTGTGAGAAGCTTAGCAATTTGATTTTTTAAGCAATTTGTTAATTAATTAATTAATGTTTGCCTCTGCCGAAGGCCTTCAGCATTCTAGTCAAACACTCTGCCACTGATCTACATTTCTAGCATAAAAACTGCTGCTAATATGTTGTTTAAAAATATTGAGGTTGATGAGATATCTCACTCAGTAAAAATACTTATGAAGCAGAGACAGGTAGATCTTTATGGCTTGCTGGCTAGCCGGGAAAGACTATGTGGAAAGTTCCAGGCTAGGGAAGGACTTGTCTCAAAAAAACAAAAAACAAAAAACAAAAAACAACCAACCAAACAAACAAAAACTCTAGCTGACGTTCTGAGAAAGGATATGGAGTTAACCTATGGCCTCCGCACATACATGCACACACTCTCTCTCTCTCTCTCTCTCTCTCTCTCTCTCTCTCTCTCTCTCTCACACACACACACACACACACACAAAGTAAAATCTACTCAGCAGTTTTCTCTCTGAATGTCTTCCATTGTTCTGTTATCTATCTATCTTTTATGGATCTATATACTTTATCAATTAATTTAATTTCCTTTCCCTCTCCCTTTCTCATTGTTTTGTATTTCATATTCCTATGAACACAGGCAAATATCTAGACTTTCCTTATAGACCTATGAGCATAGTTTGTCCAGTATTTGATAAATCATGCCATTAAGTATTTTCTGTGACTTAATTTGTAATTTACTGAAGGGTCATTTCATAGTTTGTAATCTGATCCCAATTCGTAGACTTCCCAATTGATTTTATTTTCTATAATAGTATTAGCTGTGAGAATGTAAGGGGATGTAGTGGTTTTTTTTTCTTCTGAGAAACATTGCTTTAATGGAAGATGGACAAATGATAAAATGTGAGTTCAGTTCTTACTGGGATGGCCTCAGTGAAGCAATGATGTAAAGCATAGCACAGAACTACAGACAAAGAAGAAACAGAAGGGATTACTATGTGATAGGGAACCTTTTCCTGCGTGGAGGACAAACAAACAGTACTGAGGTGCTGAAAGACAGAACTCTCAGACAGACAAAGCAAGAACAAACCAGATGGCAAATGCAATTTTTCTTTATTATATTCACCATTAAACAGTTTGTTCACTGTAATATTTCTCATTTTTCAATCTGTGAATATTTTTATCTTTGAAGGGAAACATTATAGTTAGATTCCTTTTTATTTTACATATATTGCATTTTACAAATTAATTGCATGACAGTGACTACATGGGTAAAATACAAAAAAAAATGTGAAGGAAAACTGACTGTTTCATGATGACTAAGCCCTTCCATTTGCAGTAACCTAACCCGATATTTTGGATAGACCATAATCTGTTCTAAGATTGTATAATTGTTCACCAATTCTTTATTGGGCACTGGTTAGTTCATATTTGTAAAGAGGCCTCCTCTCATATTCTATAACCATGTCTTCATTAAGAAAGGATATTTTTATTAAAAGAAATAGACTTTCTATTTCCCTATTTCCTGTTCTTATTGCCCATCTTTCTGTTATAATAGTATATGATTTCATTTAACTTTGTCTTCGTTTTTTTATTTGTGTGTGTATGTTTGTGTGTGTGTGTGTGTGTGTGTGTGTGTGTGTGTGTTTTGTTTTCTATAGGAGGTGCAGGGTCTCACAGTGTATTTTTGGATAGTCTGGACCTTGTTATAAAGACCAGGTTGACCACAAGCCAGAAGTGCACTTGCCTCTGTCTCCCACGTGCTAGGACTATGGGTGTATGCCTCATACCTGGTGATCCCATTTATTTACTATAGTTCATCATATCATACCTTTTTACAGTCATTAGCTGGATATTAAATTATTTATACATTTTTGTTTATACTGAAAATAATAGTTGCCTTATCCTTCATTTTCTTTGTGATTTATTTAATGTACTCTTTTAAGTATACAAGATAACTCATCTTCCCAGACCCTTGTTTTGTTTTTTGTTTTTCTAGAAAAGTTGTCACTTAAGCACCTTGCCAGAATGTTCTCTGAATTCCCCTCTGGCCTGCCACAGAATTCTTTTTCTAGGCTTGCTCTTCATCTACCACATAAAGTGCAATATCCCTAGAACTCTAAGCATTGTGCCTTCCTATCCTGGGCTAAGTTTGTATTTTCTGTATTATCTGTCTGCTTTATGCTCCCTTACTGTTTGTGTATCTCTTTGAATAGTGGAGATTTTTTTCATTCGATGCCCTTTGGGTGTCTGTTATGTTAAAATGTAAGTGCCTTAAAAGTTAACTAGACAAGTGAACCGAAACCTAAGATGAAACTCAACTGTCAGATGATGAATTCATCACTTTCTAATAAGTCTCCATGGTGATCTTTAAAATAAGGATACTTTCTAATTGTTAATGATTAAATGTGACTTTCTCTGATGTTTTGTTCCTCACATGCTATACTTAGGACAAAATCTTTCCAACCTGGAAGTTATGTAGTTATTCAGTTTGGGTACAATTACTATAGCTACTTTGCAATAGGGCTTGTTTGTAGCAGTCAGAATCTAATACACTATTTTGGAATATTAATTTGCCCTGGAGAGAAAAGCCTGAAAATTTAACAAGTCAGGGGAGGAATGTTATAGTTTGATTCAGGTGAGTATATGAGTTTTTTCTTAAATGACAATGTAATTTGCCAGTCATTATAACCATAATATTTTCCCACGTTCCCAACTTTTCCATATTGTTTCAACCTTTCATTTTCTTGTTTTCTATGAAACGTTCTTATTCATGGTCACTTTAAAATCATCTTAAACCTTATTTTAATTGAGCTTCTGCCATGTCATTTTTATTGCTTTTCAACATTAATTTTGGTCTTTTTTTCCAGAGCTCAGTAGCTAACATTTGTCCAGCTGTCTAGTCCACAGATGTAGCCCGGTTCTCATGGCCTGCAATCCTCCTTTAGCCTCCTTTTGTCAGTCAGAATTCAGGGAAACTTAGCTGCAGCCCAGAAAAGGAACCTCTGTCTATGTTATAGTTTCCAACTTAAGGTTGAAAGACATTCTATCTTTCCATGGCTGGTGCCTCAAGAAAAGGTGTTACTCCATCCCTGGTCTCTCTGGTCTGAGTGGTCTTGTATTCACAGGAAGTCATCATGCCTTTAGCATCTAGCAATGTCTTCAGGTTTAATTTTTTCCCTTGTTTTCTGAGCTTTCTTTTGTATTTTTCTTCTGGTAAAGGGGTTTGTTTTGCCATCGTTCAATTTAAATGGTAAGAGCATAGCTGCAACAAATTGAAATCCATAATGGTGTTGGATTATGCTTCCTTCTGACTTAGAGTCAATAGAAATTCCAAGAAGCATCTATGGTGTGTGTAAATGAAGCCTGTGATATTATGAAAGTATATTGCTACAAAGGAAAACAAAAAGGGACTAAATTAGAACTGTACATAGGAGTAATGAAAGTGTAAATGGGATTATGTCATATATTATATAAGCCAGCAGCTGTTTTCTATGTGTCCCCACCCTCCCACTTACAATAAGCTACAAAATCTTGGAGGAGTCCCAGGCACTACATTTCCCAATCTGTTGTATTGTCTTCAGCTGTCTATCCCACAGTGAGTCTCCACAAGGCGATAAAGCACAAAATTAAATTCATTTTAAAGAAGGACACTTAACAGATGCCGTTGTATTTCTATACCCACATGGCCCTCAGCCTTGAAGAAGGCAGTGGCCTCCAGCCCACATCTTCTGTCTTGTGTCTTTCTCAGCTTTTCTCTGGGCTCCATCCTCAGCCAAAAGAGGTTGTCTCCCCCATTCTATAGCTTACAGTCAGCCTCATGCTCACTTTTCCAAATTTTGTGCATTATTGAAGGGAAGCTTTGACTATTTAGAGAACGCCTTTCTTTCCCCCTTCCTCTTGTGTGTGACTCTGGAAACACAAAGGCAGTTTTCAAAGCCATTATCTCAAAAGAATTTTTCAAGACCAGTTTTGAGAATTAAAAAAGATTGTGGCAATTATCCTTCGTTTCCATCTTGCTCCCCAAGCTCTATGCGGGACAAAAATCTCGCTTCTGGCTCAGTGCAGGAAAGATCATTTCCAGGCAAACACAAGAGGAAAAAGGCAGTTCACATATTTCAAAATATTCTTCCACTTTAAACATTTAATGAGGCGATTAAAAAGTCTACATAATTCATGCTGTGGTGGGAATATGTAGGGAACTTTTCATTGAATATTGGAGTCCTAGACAAGGTCTTAAAAATGTGTGCTTTTCATCATGAAAATAACATAATGTTTAACAGAATGATACTCCAAAGTCGAGTTTGCTTTTTATAAGCAAGTACAAAATTTGTACATCTGAAATGAATTCTATGATGTAAAATTAAAGTTGCATTTTTATTTTGTATTTGTTTTCAGAAGCATGTCACCATTTCATATTGCTAGTTCATTTGTTCCATATGAATTTGATAGCTGATTACCATTTTTTAAGGCTAAGCATATACAGCAAGAAGCTAGTGAGGGCATTTATTTTGCATATAGCATAAGATCTGGCAAGATGTCCTCCCAAGACTGCCACAAGGCAAAAAAGTAAAAAATAAAAAGAAAAGGAATATTCTTGACTATAACTCATCAAAGTAATAAAATAAGATTCACATAAAAGTCACCTAAAATTTGCCCATTTTCCTTAAAGTGGGGTTGGATGAAATCTTATTTTCTTTATATTATGAATAGAGAGAACATTTAGAAGAAAATTTATTTTCTTGGTATTTTTTGAGAAGGTATCATGATCTGTTGAGGAGCAGGAAGAAGAAAAGGAGAAGAACAAGATGGAAGAGAAAGAAGAAGAAGGAAAGGAGGAGGAGACAGGGCAGAGTGGGTGGAGGAGAAAGAGGGAAAAGGAAGAGAGGAAAATGCAATAGGAGGATGAATCTATATCCTTTAATTCTCCGTAAACTACTAGGGAGTTTGTCTGGAACCGTTTTTTTTTTTTTTTTTTTTTTCAGCTGAGTTTGTCTTGAAATTACTATCAGTTTAAGAGTGCACCTCTGAGTCAACACAGTTCTCTGGAGTTTAGACATGCTTGGAATGATGTGGGTTTGGAGGTGTAATGCAATGATTTCTCCCAGCTTGTATTTTCCTCTGAAACCTCAGAACCTTGTACTCTGACCTGTACAATCTGTGTAACTACCCAGTCTTTTAGCTCAGCATAGTATACACATATGATAGTATGTATATTCATAGAGAAGCACCAGCAGTGCTATAATCATTCTTCTATCATAGACTATGCTCTAGAAATCTGTTCGGTTTTACTAAATATTCATCACAAGCTTAAAGAGGATAAAAATAAGTAAACAGGAATTTTTCATGAGCATGGACTCATGGCCATGGATAACATTAAGTTCTATGTGCTTCGTTATATAGAATAATGTTCAATAAAAATCTAGTGCTCTCAAGGCTAGTGATTTCTAAGTGTGTTCCAGAAATCATGGGGAAATTTCTGAAAATAGCAAGAACTTTTAAATAAATGTATATATCTTTATACATATAACATAGTTTATATGTATATGTAAAGCAGTTCTCCTGAATTTATATATATGCAGATATTTACTTTAAAATACATGAAGCCTGCACACATGTCCACACACATATATATCAGAGTATATTTAAATTTAGATTTTGAGACATTTATATCAACATTTAGAATAACAAATACCAGCATTTAGAAACAGTTTTACAGTAATAAGTATGAGTACAAATATTCAAAGTCTAAATTGAATGAACTGTTTTGGTACTTGTTGGCAAATGGCGTTTCTGCTAGTTATTGAAGAGCTGAGTGGGAAGCAAAATGACAAAACAGTGGGAAAAATCCCTTCTTATTAGACTATTCTGAGATTAAGTGCTTAGTTTTCACTTTTGTATTTAATTTGTTTTGTATAATTAAATGAATTACATTACATATTTTTTATTTAATTCAGAAATATTTTATCTTGAGAGGTAGTTTTTAAAAAGATGTCTTCAGTTACTTAAAAATTTAAGTAACCGTGTTTGAAGTAACTATACTTTAAGAGGCTATGCTATATTTAAAATTATAGTGCATGATGAAAGGGAGACCTGCTAATATATTTACTAACATTGATAATGAAATCTACAAATTTGTGATGTTACCCAAAACCACATCCTGTTTTGATTATATATTGTTTTTAATCAGAGTTTCAATTCTGTTCAAATATTAGAATTTATTTTCATTGTGTATTTTAAAAAATAAATCTATTCATTTCCAGTAGAGTCAGCATAGTTACACAACTGTAAAAGGAAGCCGTTTTCTCCAGTCATACTAAAGTAGAGTCAACTTAATTCTCATTGAGGTAAGGCTTTAAATATATGAATCATTTGTAGATACCACCAGTGTCATTTTCTAACAGCAACTGGCACAGACATAGAGTTCCAGGAAAGACCTGTCCTGCCCAGAACTTCCACAGGCCGTCTCATCCAGCCTCAGGGTTTCTTTATCATAGCCATCTGAAGGCCCTATTCTGAAACAGACAGCATCTCTAGGTGTGGGCACACTGTGCATATGACTAGAGTTGCATGCACAGTATAGAGTGCCACTTGCTGTCTATTGCCTGGAAGCTCTCACTCTCTCTAGAGGACACCTCAGGTAATAAGCTACACTTGGCTGTGTGTCTGTCTTTAACATGTCATGAAAAGAGTCTCAGTTTTTTCCTTATTGGTGTATAGTAAGTGTGTGAAATACTTGCTTTCAATTTTGTGCTTCCATAGGTGAATGTGGTATGTGATGCCCTTTACCACAAACTTCTCTCATCCCTTCTTAATGTATACTCCTTATATTGCTTTGTGTCTGATATTTCCATAAATACATAGATCATATAAGAAAGAAAACATTGACTATTCATCCTTTTAATTCCGGCTAGCCTTGTTTGGTATGACAATCTCCAGTTACATCCATTTCTATGCAAAAGACATCACTAACTTCATTCTTCCTTTGGCCAATAAAAGCTTATTGTATGTGTACTGTGTTTTCCTTAGTCATTCATCTGTTGACGGCTGTTTAAGATCATTCCATATACTAGATATTAGGCATAGTGATGTGTTAAACATGCATGTGCACATATATCTGTGCTATGCTGAGTTGGAGTCCTTTGATAATATACTCCCTAGAGGTGGTGTAGCCTGATCCTCTGTTTTTAGATATTGGAGGAAACTCTGAACAGATTATCATAGTTCATAGCTAAGTTACATTTTCATCAACAATGTATACAAGTCCTTTCCTATTGACTCCATGCCCCTAATCCTTACCAGCATTTCTTGTTTGTTTCCTTTATGATAACCTTTCTGAGTGGAGTGAGATGGATGTCAATGTAGTTTAGGTTTGCGTTTCCCTAATGACTAATACAAATTAATCAGACCAATATTATAAATAATATCACGTGATGCCTTTGTTGCCCTTTCCATCTATCTATCTATCTATCTATCTATCTATCTATCTATCTATCTATCTATCCATCTTTCTATCTTCTATCCATCTATTTATTCTTCTCTCATATATTACATCCTGACTAAAATTTTCCCTCCCTCCACTCCTCTGCCTTCCTCTTCCCATCTCCCTTCTCCCCCTTATTCCCTCCTCCTCCATTTCCCTTCGGAAAAGAGTACCCCCCCCCCCACCAATATCAAGTGATCATGGCACAACAAGTGACAATAAGACTAGGTACAAATCTATCCCACTTCCCACCGACCTGGAAAGCCATGTCGCCTGTGTCTCTCTAGGTCTCTGAGTAATACAGCTCTTTCTTTATTTCAGTTGTTGGTTTTGATGAATCTCACCCGACTGATACACCAAAGTTAACTCTTTTGACGAGTGGGTGAGGGTCAGATAATAGCCATGAGAGCATTTGCCAGTGTAAGCCCATTTCCTGTGAGAGGGAGACCAGGTCATACCCTTAGGCAACTGACTTCTTCTAGAACAGAGTAACACAGAAAAGGTACCTTGTAAGTTCCTGTAACCAAATGCCCTGAAGCCCTGTTAGGGCAGAGCTAAAATTTGAGGGATACAGCTGGGGAGGAAGGGGAAGGGGAGGAAGAGGAAGAGTTGAGGGGCGTGGGTAGAAAAGAAGTGGGAGAAGAAAGGAAGGAGAGAGGAGGGGCTAGGAGGTAGATTTCTTCAGCTGTCTATCGGAGGAGGATGCATGGCCTCTGCCCTACTTCCCTTAGGTTCACTCCATCAGTTGTCTGCCTGCCTTGCTGACTCTCTCTGACTGCAATGTGCACGCATCTTAGACAACCTTCTTTAATGGACACAATCTTCATTTGTCCTTGTTGGTTTGGTTTTAGTTTCTATGATAACCTTCATACAAACATTAGCCATCCCTTCTATGTTTCCAGTCACCAAGGATCACTATATAAGTCGTTTTGTTTTTGCTTTTGGTTTTTTTTTAGTTCTGTCCTTCTAAAGCAAATTGATTATGGTGAATTTAAACTTCTCTGTGGATTTGAGGGGATTAAAGTATATTGAATAAAAGTTAACAGTACAGAGCACACAAAGCCCAGCAGGTGTAC
The DNA here is from genome assembly GCA_907169655.1 of Acomys percivali. NCBI lineage: Eukaryota > Metazoa > Chordata > Mammalia > Rodentia > Muridae > Acomys > Acomys percivali. The sequence continues at coordinate 18,179,751 of OU015749.1, forward strand.
TATGATCTTTCATAGAGAAGAAAGAAAGACAGTTTCCTCCTATGGTTGCTGCGTATGCAGTCAAGAGCAACTAGGAAAGAACAAATGCCTTTCCTTTGTGACACAACACTGCCTGCTTGAATGTGGTGATTGTGTTTCAAATACTAAAGAGATATTTATCTGCAGGATAATGTGGCTCTAATGCCGTTATCTACATATCTCTGGCATTAGGAACATAAATTGTTCCTGTGAGTTTTATATGGTATTCAAATTAAACCATAAACCCGGAGCAAAGGTAGTTTGCATTTAGTAATGCTATCTGGTACAGTCCCGTTCGCCTAAGTGTTGTTACATTCATCTTACAGGATCTATCTTCTCTAGTCATAATGAAATGTGGGGGTTCCCTGGAGGTTACCACACAGAAGTTGTGCTCCTCAGAGTTTTTATCTCCTTTCTATCCATGAAAAGCCCTTTCATTTTAGTATTCAAATAGGAAAGACACAACTAGTTTGTTTGAAACATTTTATTTTCTTCTGCTTAAAGAAAAAAATTACGGGAGGTAGAGGTTTGGAAATTGGCTAGCTTGTATTTTAAACTCAAATGCAAGTATCTCTTCATGGACTTACACTCCAACACTGATTAAAATGTATTTATAAAAAGAAATTATATTGAGTATGTTTGTAAAACAAGAATGCAGTCCTCCCAAACCTGGTGGTCCAGGGCTGTAATACCAACTTCTCAGAAGACTTGGGTAAGGGAAACGTAATCTCAACACCTACCTGGGCTGTAGACTTAGTACAAGGCTAGCCCATTCAATTTCTTGAAAGCCAGACTAAAAAAAAAAAAATCAGAGGAGATCTGAGAATCCCTCTTCCATGTCTTTTAATCTGTTGGGAAGGCTGACCTCTGAGGTTTTTGTTTAACATCCTAAGTTTTTATTTCTTCTTTCTTCCTTCTTTCTTTCTTTCTTTCTTTCTTTCTTTCTTTCTTTCTTTCTTTCTTTCTTTCTTTCTAACAGTTTTGCTTTTGTTAATGTTTTGGTTACTGATTCTATTTCCACTTTCATGTCTTCGAGGTCTCTGAAGAGACTTGTAATTGATATTCTGAAGTCCTTCTTTTGTTCTCAGCTAAATTATACTTTTCAGGATCTATCACAACAGGGTTTCTGGATTCTGGAGGTAGCATATTATCTTTGCTAAGAACTAGGCATCAAGAGCCATGCTATTCAGGCAATTTCTTGGTGTAGATATACCATATGGTCTTGTCTTTGTTTGGTGGGTGTTCCGTTCTTTGGTTACTGTTGCCTGATCTGGATCCTAGGCAACTGTGGTGGCTGTGAGGTCCTAGGAAAAGAGTGTTTCTTTAAGTTGGAGGTTACAAAGGACTGGAGTAGACCAGGAGAAAGTCAGAGAGGGACTTTGGGGAAGAGCCAGGAGGACCACACCAAGAATTGTAGTCCCCATTGAATGGAAGTCGACTGGGCGAAGGCCTCCTACAAGCTGGATGCTACAGGACCACAGGACCACTACTGAATAGGATGTTTTCATATAACTGCTCCCTCAAGGTTCAGGGAGGCAGAAAGACTTCAAAGAAATGAATGGTGTATTCCAGAGACAACAGTATTGATGCACATATGAACTGGGAGGAATTGCAGGAAGGAAACATCAAAATATATTTTTTCCCAAAAAAAGCTACATATATTTAAAATTATAAATGGCTGGGCATACTACTTAGCAACTGTTTTGTGGACTGGGTTCCAAAACAAATGAGCTGATGAATCGTCATGGATTTAATTTGTATCATGAGAGGATATTATAGTAGTCCCTTTATTTCAGCCACTTTTTTTCTGTGAGTTATGAATCAGTGAATGTCAATTGAAACAAAATGATTTTTATACTTGAAATCTGTATTTAATGCCAACTTCAAAGAACAACTTAAGCAATATGAGGGAAATTTCCTTGTAATGGATTAACCTAGTGGTTTCTGCAAACAGAATGAAAACATATCAAGAATCAGTGAGCTACCTTAGAATGAAAGTATGTTCTGCAGACTCCTTACCAACGAGATCTGACATCATTTATGGGAAAATAAAGCATAAACAACAATTTAATTTCCTATAATCCAATCCGTTCATTTGTTTTTGTATTGGTACAGGTCTTCTAAATGCAGCCATGTCATGTGGATTTGAGGAAGCTGTATGTGGATATGTTTGTTGGTTCAGTGCCCAGGACTCATCCCAAATAACGGAATCTCCCACAAATAATAATGAATAGACTATGAAACTTTTAGTAAAAATTAAGGAAGTTTCCATTTATAAAGTGACTGTGATATATATGCAGCTAACTATTCTTCACTATTGCCCTTCTTCTAGGCTAATAGAAATAACAGAGAGTAGAAATACCTAAATATTAGCTGTTTTATATAATGGAGCATTCTAGCAATGAAGCAATACTACTTGAGAGTTGACTAGATGAAAAAAATTTGTTTGCTGCCTTTCATATGTAATCACAGCAATTCAATCCAATGAACTTTTTACTTATAGTATTCTTGATTGACAACAAAACTGTCTTTGATCCTCTTTTGGCAATGTAGGAGCTACAGTCTGTACTCACAGATATTAAATCTGCTCTTAAACACAATCCTGCATCTCCTTACGAGATGCATTTTCTGAAATCCAAGCATCTGGAAGATTTATAGCATCCCCCAATCACAGTTTTATGCTGCCAAAATACAGAAAGAACAGAGCACACTCATACTAACTTGGGCTCCAAAGAAAAAGAACATAGGTAAAGTCCGAGTTAGTGTAAACTGGACAGAAAACAGAACCCATGGAATAGCCAATGCTCTCAACTTTCTTGCCTGTTTTCTTCTTTACATACAAAATTTCTGTTTTGTTCATAGAATTTTGTTTTGTTTCTCTAGGCCAGTAGTAGTCAATCTTCCTGATGCTACAATCCTTCAATCGCTCATTTTGTGGTAATTCCAAACCATAAAATTATTTTGTTACTACTTCATAACTGTAGTTTTGCTATATTATGAATTATAGTGTAAATATCTGATATGCAGGACATATGAAATCTGATCCCCCAAAGGGTCACAACCCACAGATTGAGCAGCACTGTTCTAGACAAGTTGAGACAATCTCATTGTTTTAGGCCACTGGCCAGTGGTGCTTACTACCTTCCCTCTCCAACCCCGCTTTTTCTGCTATTTAGTTTTTTTGGGACAGGATTCATTACATACCCAATTTTGGCCTAGACCTTGAGATCATCTCTTTCTCAATTACCTGGTGCTAGCATTAAAGTCTTGCACTATCAAGTGCAGCTAAGCCAGTGGTTCTTAGCTGCACTGTAGAGTTACTTTCACACCTGGTTAACATACCATGAAATTTCTTGTTAAATATGCCTGGGGTCTATGAAGGGGCTCACATTTTACACTACTGGTAAGTATTCTAGCACTGGAGAAAAAGACCTTCATTTTTATTTTTTAGAGAGATTTTGTACATGAGTGTTTTGTTTACATCATTCCCAACCCTCTTCCTTTTTCTTCTCACTCGTCCCATTTCCTTCTATTTCGTCTCAGTATCATGGCCTTTTCTTTTATTATCATACACACAAACACACACACACACACACAGAGAGACGAGAGAGAGAGAGAGAGAGAGAGAGAGAGAGAGAGAGAGAGAGGGAGAGAGTGCTACTGATCTATTTAGAGCTGCCTCTCTGTGCATGAGTTTATGAGTTATCACTTTGGACTGGATAAGTAATATTTCTAACTGCATTCTAAATATTTATCCTTATACCCGTAGATACATGTGGCTTTAACCATTCACCTTTGAGCCTTAGTTTCTTCAGATGTAAACACCTGATCCACAAAAGTTTCTTTCTGATGAGTCCTGGGTTAGGCAGACAAGACCTAGATATGAAATCGATGGCACATAAGGACCCCAAGTCAGACTCAGAGCATCAAGTTCAGTTGCATTCAGTTAATTAAAAGTTTTGATTCTAGAAATATTGGTATGTTTATAATCCTCTTGGGAAAATACCCAGACACCTAAAGAAGATAATGTAGTATACAAATTACTTGTTCCTTGTCAACAGAAGAATGGCTGCAAAAACTGTGTGGCTTCCCTTAACAACTTTTTTTAAAATTCATTTATTTCTTATGTATACAGTATACAGTGTTCTGCCTGCATGTACACCTACATGCCAGAAGAAGGCATCAGATCACATTATAGGTAGTTGTGAGTCACCATCTGGTTACTGGGAATTGAACTCAGGACCTTTGGAAGAGCAGTCAGTGTTCTTAACTTTTGAGCCATCTCTCCAGCCCCCCTTAACAACTTTTTCATGTTTACTTTTATTCACCTTCTGCATGTATGCCTCTAGGATTGTTCTCAATTTTATATCTCTGATGAAACCCCAAGGATAATGAGTCCTCTCAATTATCTTTGTTTACATGCTTATTTATATATTTCCTTGTGTGTGTTTTGTTTTGGGGTTTTTTGTTTTTTGTTTTTTGTTTTTTGTTTTTTTTTTTTTTTTTTTGCATTGGTGGCTTCTTTATGATAATATAACTTCCCATTCCTATAGTCTTTTATTATCTTGTACAATCTTTCCTGAAATTTTTAATTTCATTTGGAGCTTTTATTGACTTTTCTTCAGCATTTAAATAATTAAAAGGGTTTAAAATATAAAGGATTTAAGGTATATGTTCTACAAAGACATGCCAGTATTAACTCCAGATAAGCTGGAGTTAGCTAATAAGAGATGAGGTTAATTATCTTACTGATTACACATGTATTAATTTATTGAATTGGTACTTATGATGTTTGCTAACTAAAACTACCTTTGGAAATCTTTCCTGTTTGCTTATTTTAGAGATGTGACTGAAATAATTCTCTGTCCTTCTGAAGGTATATGTAAACAAATTATTCTCTCTGCTATAAACGAGATATTTTGACTGAATAATGTGTTTGGCTTCTGTTTACTTAAGACTCCAATTCATGTTTATTATTCTGGCTTCATCTTTGCTTAAGTATGGAATTGTTAGAACCAAACCATTTTATTATTATTATTATTATTATTATTATTATTATTATTATTATTATTATTATTATTATT
>OU015749.1:18194460-18206427 GCA_907169655.1 Acomys percivali
AGAGAGAGAGAGAGAGAGAGAGAGAGAGAGAGAGAGAGAGAGAGAGAGAGAGAGAGAGAGAGAGAGAGGGAGATAGGGAGAGTTCATGATAGCTTTAGGAAGCTTTTGACATTACCAGGATAATGGAAGTGCTCAACCTGAAGAAGAGCAGGACAAGGAGAAAGGTAAGGTGTAATGTTTTTGGAGTCGGGAAGACTAGAAAAGAGGCTCAAAATTAGGTCGTCTTGGTGGAGAATGTGAAATGTCCCAGGATCTTGAGAAAGACTGAGACAATGGCTCATGGCAGTAAAAAACGGAAGCCCAGCCTCATCCAGTTTATTGCTCTTTGAGAGTTATGTCTTTTTGTTGGGAGTTTTGCTTGTCAGAATCAAACATTTTTCTTCTTTGATAAGTTACCCATGTTGGGGTAGAGTGCTAATTCTATGTTTAGTAAACAATACTCACAAAATTTCAAGGCATAACAGAGATATAAATTGAATCTGTTATGAGTGATTCCTGATAAAGAAAATTTTAATAAAAAAGAAAATTTTATGTGGAAGTAAGGATTGTGTTAGTATCTTAATTGCTGACTGATAATATGAATGCATGCACATGAATCCTGATGGAATGCAGCAATCTTTTTTGGTTTAAACTATGTAATTTCCATTGTTAAATATCTTAAATTAGGGGCAAAAAACTTTAGAATGGAAATCTTCATATAACATGCTCATCTAGAAATTTGTTTCATAAAATAGCACAATATTGAAAAAAAAAAGTTCCCAACATCTGTATGCAATTCAATGCTCAAAACAACATAGAAACACTGACAAATGCTTTCTTCCAGTTTCTTGTTCCAGTCTCATCCATATTCTTTCAGTTTTACAGTCCACTTGAAAACTAATAACCGTGCCATCTCAATCAAAAATAGCAATCATACAACAAAAATCAAAATACAGAAACAGAAACCCCTCCCAGCTTGGTGGATGCTGACAGGAAGAGAGGATTATGACATGTCAAATAGCCCTCACTTATTTAGCACACTGAAAGGTTCTGTTGGAGCAGAAATAAGTGAGGCTTAAAAATACCACAGTAAGAAGGATTTACAAAAACTCAAAATGTGGGTCCTTGGAAAGAGAAATGGGTAGATCCTTCAACATTTTTCCTGCGAACTAGGAGAAAGACTAAAGCTTTCTGAGACACGGGGAGTTTGTTAGTAACCCTACGGAATGGTAAAAGCCAGGAAGGTTGGATTGTGTCTTATGCCATCCACATGAGATCTTAGAGACAGTGAATTCAGAGGTTATGGTTTAAAATGGTGTGTTTGTGTGTTGATAAGGATGGGGAGCCCCAGGTGGCTTTACTTGTCACCTATTTAGATGATAGAACCTAGCGTCATCTAACAGGAAGATCTTCCCTGAGGAACTGCCCCAATCAGATCAGATTTGTCTTTGTCTTAATTATTAATTGATGTAGAGCTGGCCAGCTTGCTCTGGGCAAGTATCATGCCTAAGTATATGCTCCTGGGCCATATAGTTAGAAGGTTAGTCTGTGAAATTTTTGATAAAGTCCACCTAAGGAAGCTGAGCAATGTATTTCAGTATTTATGATACAATGGAAAAAGTTTTAATGTGCAAGAACCCTCCACTGACACTATAAATAATCCTCTGCAAAATTTTAAAGATTTATTTTTACATGTCTAAATGTTTCACCTGCATGCATTTCTGTGCACCACTTGCATACCTGGGGCTTGTGGAGTTCGGAAGAGGGCATCTGACGCCCTTGGAAATGGGGCTACAGACAGTTGAAAACCACGGTGTGGGTATTAGATGTCAACCCTGGGTCCTCTAGAAGAGCAGCCAGTGCTCATAACCAGTGATTCATCTCTCCAGACCTAAATAATATTTTTTAAATCTTGAGTTTAAATAAAATACACGGGCATTGTAAGAGTGTTTAGTCATAATAGCATCCATTTTCACCTAAAATTTTCATGGTTTCAGTTACTCCTGGTCATTCAAGGTTCAAATAACTTGAATGGAAATTTTTAGAAATGAACTATTTGTAAGATTTCAATACGTGCCATTGTGAGTAGTGGATGGCCTCAGGTCACTCAAGCCCATCTGGGCCTTACATCATCCCAGCATTGAAAATATCCATACTACATGCTACCTTCCTCGTAGTAACTTAATAGTCATCTTGTCTACCAGGCTAACTGGCCAGATAACAGTGCTTGTGTTTCTGTCAACCTTTTGTTTTTACCTTCATTGTTCTTATTAGCTAGTGTGAAAAATTGCTGAGCTGAGTTTACAAATTAAGTGTTATATGTACACGTAAGGCAAATGTATTAAAGTACAGGTTGTCATCTGCTATGTCAGGTATCTTCTGTTTTCATCACTGAACAAGCTTTGGAAGAATAGAACTGCTCATAGCTACAAAAATATCAAACTCTCATTTGAAGCAATGGCCTTTCACTTGTATTCTGTTAATCTGTCATTAAGTAATTCTTAATAATTACTTCTTTCCAAACCGAACACTTGGCTACAGCCTGTGCTCTGATTCTACTGGGACAAATTTCTATGTGCAGTTCAACAGTCACAAGGGAGAATGCATCAGGCATGTAGGAGCAGTTCTGAACACAGCTAGTCGCTGTTACTCTTTAGCTGAGGAGATGTTAAATATTAATGGAAATTTGACACATTCTCTCGGAAAATACAGTTTCACTGACATATTAATAACTAGTGGAATGGATCAAGTATTGCTGTGACAGATAATAATTTCATAAGAGAGCCAACTGAGGAATATTTTCTGCTAAGTAAATTGAACAGCATTTTTATATATAAATGGGTAATTATAATAATATGTTGGGGCACATGGTACAAGTATAATTAATATTGACAGTTTTATGCTGGGCAAGAAAAATATTTCTTGAACAGAGAATTGAGTTTAAAATGCAAAAGGACTGAATTAGAATTTGGTCACTACCACCCACCATAGACTTTAACTAGTCTGATGATGTTCAAGTTGTTCATATAAAAATAAGTGAGCTCATTTATTGTGTGGGTAGGATGATTAAAAACTCATTCATTGCTCATTGTAATTGCTCCTAAATGGTACATTCTCCATAGTCTCAGTTATTAATAGACTTTCTTCTGATTGCTTTTGAATATTGAAGACATTCATTCACAGATAAATAAATATCAATATGAAGTTTCCAGAGTGCAGTTTTCATATTTCACTTTTAACTGACAAGAGCTAGTGTTCCAGATAACTCTACTATTTATTAAAACTGCTGGTAAGAAAAAAGACTGGACAATATTTAGAATGGGAAAGAATTAATAGATGTGAGTGGCTAATGGCTTCATGGTTTGTTGTTTGATCTTTCAGAGTCATTCTGTATAGTTCATCCTGTCCCTTTCTGTAGTAAAGTAAAATCTGTCTCTATTCCTTCCTCCAGATATATAGCTAAGTTCTTTTTAAAAAATTAATGTAGGTCAGAATGTAGCTTATGTCATCTTTTCTCTCTTCATGAGGACCATATTTCATTTAATATTTCTTATAGGGTGATTGCTGATAAATCATTCCATTTTTAAAAATCTGAGCATGTCTCCATTTCTCTCTTAACTTTGAACTCTTGTTCTAAATTTCTTGTTCAGTCTGTTTATAACTTTGAGTGTGTCACTCTGGTGTCTTTGGTGGGTTAGGATGGGGTTTTTTATGTTTATTTTTGCTGATTTTCTCGGCTCCCTTTCTTTGTGTGCAGGCTTTTCTCTTTGCTTTTCTGTTGCACCGTGCTCTGAGGATGCTGTATGTGTCCTGGTAGGCTTCTCGAATCGGTACCTTATTGTCATCAAACTTAGGAGTTTTTAGCAACTAGTTCTTCAGATATCCTTTTTGCTCCTTTCCTAACTTCTGGAATTCTAATTACTTCCCTCTTGATGTTTTTTGTGTCTTCTGTGCCTCTGAGCTGGTGCTTTTGCTTGTCAATCTCTCTGTGATTTTAAAGGTAACACTGTCCTCACATATTTTCATGCTCACTCATTCCTCTTTGATCTTAATCATTCCTTGAATTCCATTTACGGTTTTAACTATAAGCAACTTTATTTACTCATTTTTTAATTTGTTCACTTTACATCCCGATGTAGCTCCCCTCTCTTGTTGCCTCCTAATCCCACTGTCACTCCCTGATACCCTCTTCCTCCCTCCCCTAGTACACAGAAAGGGGAGCCCTCAACTCCTATCATCTGACTACAGCTTATCAAGTATCTTGTCTTCTGGACTGCCTGTATCTTCTTCCTCTGTGCCCTGGCAAGGATGCTTCAGCACGGGGAAGTGATCAAGGAGTGGGCACCAGAGTCCATGTCAGAAATAGTCCCTACTCCCCATATTATGGGACTCACAAGGAGACTGTGCTGCCTATCTACTACATCTGAGAAGATTGCCAAGTCCTCACCATGCATGGTCCTTGGTTGATGCATCAGACTCTGCAGCACCCATCCTCCTCTGCCTGGATTTGTTGGCTCCCTTGGTTTCCTTGTGGAGCTCCTGACCCCTCCAGGTCCCTCTGTTCCTCAACCCTTCCATATGAATCCCTGCATTCCATGTGGAAGTTTGGCTGAGAGTCTCAGCATTTGCTTTCATCCCCTGCTGGGTGGAGTCTTTCAGAGGACCTCCATGGTAGGCTACCATCCTGTTCCTAATTATTATGGTTTGCAATATCTGGAATTTCCTTGGTACATTCTATTAGAATTTATATTTTCCTCTCAAGATTATCTGTGGATTCAGTAATTCCAAAATTTTCCCTTCACTTCTTAAACATATTTTCTATCGTTTCTGAATAGTTCTTTAGTAGGTGCTATAGGATTTGTGTCTGGTTTATCTAAAGTAGTGCCTTACCTGTGGAAAGGGTCTGATCATTCCTTATTCCTTTTTGGCCCTTAATAGGCAAATTTTATAGTTCACCTCCTTCTAGTGGCTTTTGATTAAAAAAGTGAATATTGTCAACAGTAGGTTATGTTCCCTTCGTGGATGTCTAAAATGTACCGTTGTTCTCTTGAGGGGTTAACATTCCTGGATTTAAAGAGTGAACTTCATCCACTCCACAGCTCACGGCGTGCAGCTGCTAACATCTCCGCAGTGTTTGTGTGGCTCTCCAGCATTGCTTAGTGCTCCATTTGGTGGTCAGCCAAGGCTTCAGGCAGAGACGTAACTCATTTTCTCTGCAGTTCACTGTCTTCTAGGAATTTCCTTATTTATCTCCGTGTTCTCAGTTTTGGACTCTGTTTTCCGAAACATCCAGAAGGCATTTGTTTATGCCCTGTCTTGTGTCTCTGTAACAAGCACTGGCAATTATCAGAGCAGCTGTTGATATAATAGAACTGGAGTCAGCAATTCAGCAAAAAAGCCTGGAGGCCACATCTAATCCACCGCCTATCTTTTGGAAATAGTATTTATTGGAACACAGTATATACTGCCCACTCATTTGTATGTTTTTTATGGTTACTTTTGTCTGAAACAGGAAAGTTAAATAGTTGGGATAAAATCCTGCATAGGGTAAAACACCCATCTCCTCACAGCAAAATCCCTAACCTCTGAAACAAGGTTATTGAACTTTTTTCCTATTGTTTTTCTCGAAAAGTATAATTCAAAAATCCTGTAGGAGATAGGAACAGTGTCTTATTGTTGCCAGAATCCACTGGACCAGCAGGAGGGTGAAACCCATCTTTCTGACTAAAAGAAAATGGTACATTTTATGTTTCTGATTCTAACTAAATTAGACAACAGATTAAATGGAAAGAAAACAGCTTAGTAAATTTCCAATTTCATCTTATGCTTTTTGTGTTTGGTATGAAAGATAAAGTCTCACTATTTTTGAAAATAGGATGTAGTACGGCTTTCAGGAATGTAAATATTCTATGGATGTTCTTATATGTGCCTTCCTGAGGTGCCTCTGTGGCCTTGCTACAGTGGCCCTCCTTTGTCTTTCCATCTGTGCCACCAGAAAAATGGGTCATAGTTTCTTGCCGTGCCTGGAGTGGCTTTGATAAATGCTTTGTGAGTAATATAAAAGAGACTCTATATACAAGTTCACCCCCTGGTTTTGACTCCCCAGGTCCCCACATAAAGCAATCATTTAATTAATACTTCATTGCAATTCTCATAGACATTTTTACCATCTTTGACATCTGGATGTCTGCCCAGGCAGCAACTATTTGATGCCATGTTTCCTTGGAGAAGTTTTTCCCTCAGACTTTTGCTTAACTGTTTATTATGATGGGTTTATGAAGATTCTTATTTTGAGAATTATCAAATATTTTCCTGTGTAAAGTTAGTTGTTGTCTTAATTTCCAGTTGCTACCATAATATACCCTGACGGAATGTGCTAGTGTATGTTGGTGTTCAGATCACCTAGTCTTGGCCTTCCCTACAGGACCCACCTACGGGGCATCACAGATCTGCTCATGTACATTACCCCCACCTTTAATCCCTCACAGCCACACTCACTGGCCAACCTAATCTATGCAGTGCCTCACTGACCCTCACTCGGGGTTGTGTCAAACTGACCACTTCAGTTAACTGTGCTGGCTAGTTTCTGTCAACTTGATACTAGTTAGAATCATTTCTGGAAGAGGGAATCTCGATTGAGAAAATTCCCTCACCGCATTAGCTTGTGGGCCAGCCTGTGATACATTTTCATGAATGATGATTGATGAGGGTGGGGGCAATTGGCTGTGACCTGTGCTCTAAGGAAATAGGCTCAACAGGCCGTAAGAAGAAGGCCAGTACTCAGCAGCTCTCCTGGATTGACCCCACATCACCTCCTACCTCCAGATCCTTACCCTGTTTGAGTTTCTGCCCTGACTTCCTTCATGGTGGCCTGTGATGTGGAACCGTAACATGTCATAAACCTTTTCCTCCCCAGGCGGCTTTAGGTCATATTATTTTGTCACAGTAATAGAAAGCCCCTCCCCGGCATTTACAGAAAGCATAGACTTAAGCCCTAGCTTTGCACCCCTTGTCCGTCAAATCTTATATTTATCTTATACTGTAAGTGTTTTTTTCAATTTTAAAAGATCCATGAACTTTAAAAAATTCCAACACCTTACAAAGTTCAAATTCTCTTAACTCTGAGTTCCTATACAATTAAAAAAAAAAAAAAAAAAAGACAGAGAAAACATCCCAGTTTCAAAATGAAGAACCAAGACATTGCGACCAGAGTGGAAACAAAAAAATATCAGGAAAAACATTAAATCCTACAGCTCCCTGTTCTGCAGAACTTCACTATGCAATAAAATATCACACTTGTAGAAAATAATCATGTATCTATAAAATATGGACATTGTTAAACTGTGTTAATTTTATCATTTTTTTCTTTATGAATATCATGGGTTTTCCCCCTAGAAATACCACGGATGGCTGGTACCTGTATGCTGACAGTTCAAATGGGAAGTTTGGTGACCTTGCTGATATTCTCACGCCTGTCATCTCACAAACGGGACCAAGGTGTACTTTGGTGTTCTGGACACACATGAACGGTGCCACAGTGGGTTCTCTCCAGGTACTGTGTAGTCAATACTATCTTTGGAAATTTCTCTATGAAAATTCATACAGCATAATTTGTAGTATAATTAAAACAAGTGAAAACCTCATTAACATCTCAATGACAAGCAGTAGAAAAAGCTTTCTCAGAGATGAACATTTGTGGCTGGAAAGGGATTTTCCTTTTCTGAAGTGTGTGACTGTTTCCTATGGCTCTTGTTGCAATAATTTGTACACTGGGGCTTGCCATGTTGACTTCAGCATGAATGTTAAGACTATAATATAATCAAGTGGACATGATCTGTAACTCTTTACACTGCTACACAATCTGGTGTGCTTTGTGGGATGGTAGTAATACTTCATTTTCCAATAGATTTTTTTCAACTTGTTTCTTTTTTTTTTTTTTCAACTTGTTTCTTTAAGGGAAAAAAATCCTTAAATTATTATACTCAATAAATGTTTCATAGATTTTGATTACAACTTCAATATGCCCACTAGTTAGAAATCCCATTTTTGGTTAATTGCACACTATATCCCTTAAAATAAGTCTTATTGGAAATCACACAATAACTCTCATTTCTCCAGTACTTTTCAATGAATATTTTCATGCTCTTCCCTAGGCCTCAAGGACTTTGATATTATAAAATTCGGCAATCAAATCATTTTGTAGAGTGTCAAATTTGCTCTGTGTATTTTTTGCTACAATTTCATCTCACATCATGTTGTGCCGTTACATGCCAATTCTTTGTGGTTATAGGCCTTGCTTCTTTTGTCTACTTTATAATAATAAGTGTTTTTGTCTTGTTCTTACAAAAGTTTTAGCTGACTCAATTTTATTGACCAGTCTTTGTCTTCAGTAGTATATATGTGTATATATATGTATATATGTGTGATATATATATATGTATATATGTGTGTGTGTGTGTGTGTATTGCCTCAATTAATTTACTATGACTGTTATTTAACTCCATTTTTTCTGCCTGCATTTCTAGTTTCCCTTTCTGTTTTAAATCAAACATTCTCAACTTACTATTTTATATTTGTAAAAATGCATAATGAAGAAACGTCTGTCTTTTCACTGTATAAATAACAAAAGCCCATTGTGAACCTGTAAGAATGGGCTGGTTTTCATCTGAAAACACCCACATCCCCACCCTCTGCCAAGTATTTTTTCAAACTGAAGTCAGGATAATGGCTTAGCTTTCTCCTCATTTGAACATATTTGTTCATCCTTTTGAAAAGGATATTAAACTTTTCTTCAATATTCTTATTCATTTCCTCTTCAACATACTTACCTTTTCTAAGTAGGTATAGCTCTGAATTTTCCCATTAGCCAAAGTTCTTGAGATTATTTTTCCACTCTAGTCATATTCCATCTTTTCATTCCAGGTCCCTCTTTGAATAAATGACACTAATCATGAAAAAAATAATGAAAAATGCTATTAATATTTATTTATATTTATACTTACATTATTTATATTTGTATTTGTATAAATAATACATACCCCGTGTTTTCAATGCATGGGTCTATCCCATTATTATTTCCTGGGTACCTAGACTGCCTCATATTTAGTTATAAGACAGCCTGGGAATTTGTCCCCATCTCTTTGACAGGCCTCATTGCTTTGTATATAATTTCTTTTTTCTTTCACTTTTTATTTTATGTTTCTTTCTTTCTTAAACAGTTAATTGAAGCTTCTTTTGTCCAGATAAATATCTGGAATTAACTACTTCTGATTCATATCTCATTTCTTTTACATGACCCAAATACATATCCAAAACTGAGAGAGCTTCCAGACAATCATGCCCACTGCATGTTCTGCCTCCGTCTTTGGATGTTTTCTAGTACAGAATTGTATGCAAGGTTACTTGGTGATGATACCATGGATTTATGTCAATTATGTAGCATCACCATTACATTATACTAATTTTAAGTGCTTATTTGTTTTTCCCAAGTTACCATGTCCATACATTAACTCTCAAATACCTAACTTGGTTATAGTGAATAGTTTTAAAACAGTCCTGCTAGAAGCAATATGTAGATAATGGCTCTGGCTTTAAATACTGTTTCTCTTACTATGAACCCTGTGTTTATTCACATTTACAGTAAAATGAAGCTGGACTACTTGTCTTTTCTCCTAAAAGAAACAGAAAAAAAGCAGGTTGTGACAAGCTGCATAACTTCTTTTCCAATAGTTCATTCAATTTTTAAATTTTACCTCTGTAATGAGAATGGTTGCATCATATGCTATACATTCTTTTAACATGCTTCAAAAATAGATTTATTTTAATGAAAATTATGCTTTTTTCTTTACTATGTTGGATTAGATATTCATAGATTAAGATTTGATGCTATTTTCCTAGCAGTATTTTACTCTGATAACTCTAGTTGCATAAAGTAATCTAAAAATCATGATGCTATTAATTTACATTGTTTTTATTTATTATTGTTGTTTATGAGTATGGTGTGTGAGTGCAAGTGTATATGTGTGGACATCAGAGGGGAACTTTCAGGACTTGCTTATCTCCTTCTGCCCTGGGCACCAGCAATTAAAATGTGTCATTCTTGTAGAACAATCATTTCTACCCTTTTAGTCATCACACTGGCTTGTTACTTTCTTTTTTAAAAGTTAAAACCATGAATTATATATAAATATTTGTTTGACTATATAATTTCAATTTTAAAAGTAATGAAATATAAAACATCTTAGTTATTTTAATAGAGAAACTGTATAACTGTTTTTAATGATCTGATTGATTTCCCCCCCTCTCTCATATGTGTGTGTGTGTGTGGGTGTGGGTGTGGGTGTGTGTGCGCATGTTTGTATGTTTGTATTTGCTTTTTCATTTTTTTAAAAAAAAGATAAGTCATTACTATATTGTCAATGATAGCCTTAATCTTTCCTGTAGTCTAGAGTGGTCTCATACTTGTGATCTGCTTGCCCCTTTCTGCTGATATTCACCAGCTTGTATGCTGGTCCATTTTACATAATTCTGAAATCAAAGCCACAATAACTGTAGTAATGCTAATGAGAGCAATCCATGTTTTCACTCACAGTGAGTATAGTACTATGCTATCACTATAATGAAGACTTCCATTAATCTATAAAGGGGAAAGGTTTATTTGGAATTGGAGTTGTGCTTTGAAGTCTGTTGTCTAATTGACTAGCCGCAGTGCTTTTGGAGGCATGTTATAAGGCAACACATCATACAAAGACTTCATGGCATAGTAAAACTTTATAATCTGAAAAGAAAAGAGAAAAAAATACTGCTAGGTCCCATGATCTTTGTTAAGGTTACAGCCTCAGTGACCTATATGGTACTGCTAGAATGACCCTCAAGGTTTTTACTCCTTCCCAGTGATGCCCCTTATGAACCAAGCCATTTCTCATGTACATTTAGGGGACAGTAGCAAAGTACAGACTATAGAAAGTACAATGGCCTTTGTTGATTTCAAGACCATTGAGCAGGGAGCTCGTACAGTGTGGGTAGTTTTCGCACATAACCCTCATCTGTGCTGTTGTGATGGGCTTGCATTATGACATCACTGTCACATTTAGATAAAGAAATCATTCTCAAAAGAGCATTCTAGTAAGTAATTTAATACTTTCCCTTTCAATCATCTATATATTATTTAATATATGATGTATCAGCTGCTGCTACCACATTTTTCATAAAGCTGGTAAGGTTACATTTCTAATAAAGTGGTTCCTGGACACCTTGGGATGTGATTGACAGATACTGATACACACCTTTATCACACAGAAGTAGTGAGATTCCCTGTGGGGCTCAGTGCTATGTGGTCACACTAGAAAACAAAGATATCTAATGAAATGATGCTTCATTTTTTTCTCTCAGGGACCACATGCAGGTATTAAAAAACCTAAAGATTCCACATGTTTAAAGCCTAAATATTAAAAGACCTCTCACTTGATGTATCTCTGCAGGTACTCATCAAGAAAGACAATATGATTTCCAAAGTGTGGGCTCAGAGTGGACAGCAAGGGCCGCAGTGGAAGAAAGTGCAAGTGTTTTTAGGCATCCATTCACATGTGGAGGTCTGTGATCCAATGAATTTTGTAAAGAAAGAGCTTTGTTAATTTTTGTCTTGAATACTAATTTCTTTTTCTCATTATCTTCATCTCTTCCCATTTCCAACTTGATGTGCTGTTTGAATGCAGAACATTTAACATCCCATATGGCGTTTTCCATAAAGAATTTACCATTTTAGAAACACATAACTTCTCCCAATTAGACAGCTACAGTTCTAGGTACACTTAGTTTGAGTGATAGTCACCTTTTTCTCTCAGCAAGCTTCTCACACTGAAAGAATACCTCCCCTGATTCTGAGATTCAACCTTTGAAGATTATAGTACTGTTATGTCGAATGTGACTTCAAAAGCCATCTTTGAAATTTTATTTAATAGTTGAACATTCTTATACTGAATAGATTTA
>OU015749.1:18221185-18245508 GCA_907169655.1 Acomys percivali
AGAGAGAGAGAGAGAGAGAGAGAGAGAGAGAGAGAGAGAGAGAGAGATCATATCTATAAATATCTGTGATGTCGCAGAAATTACTTCTTTGTGACAATGAAGAACATAAGAGACAGTTACTTCCCATTTGAACTCTTTCCTATGGAGAACATACTGTCTCACATTAAAAAGTTTTTGTGGATGTCAGGTACCCTTTTTTATAGTAATATTTTTTCTAGTACTAACTCAGTTTTTCCATAATTTTTCTAGTATGCCCTTTTCATTGTTCTAATTCTTGAAGGTTCTATTTCTTAACAGTAAAAGCCTAAGTATTAGACATTGATAATGTTGAGTATAGATGACTTAAATGCTGTTTATCATGCTCTGAATAAGGCAGTTAAGGTATTCTTGAATGCTTTGATGGTATTTTATATGCATCATCCTAATCTTCTATAATCCTCTTTTTCTACCACTGGTCATATTTATCTTTTAATTTTTTTCCTTAACTATCCAAGAAATACTGAACTGATTTAGTGATAATTATGCCATCACACTGATCTTTGTAATTCTTGATTAGCTAGAAAATTAAAAAAAAAAAAACCTAAGACTTTTAACAGTTTATATGTCTTTAATTGGTCTTGTGTTGATTTTTTTCTAAAAAGGATTATGAGGTGGCTGTTTAAAAATAGAAAAAGATAATTCCAGATGGTAGGAATTACAGAGTTGTTTGCACAGATGCAAAGGTGAGAGAGATTATCATGAATTGATATGGTTAGCCTGGAACATTCCCTTTGAGAGTAGGGTATAGCTAGATATAAATCAATGGAGACAAACTGGGATCATGCGAACCAATGCAAAGGGATAGATGATGTAAAAGCCACTTAAACAATATAAGCAGAAAGGAAGTGCCATCAAGTTTCATGTTATAGACAGTAGTTTTGACAACATATGATATAAACAACTTTAGAAACAGAGTCACAGAAAGACATCTGCACATTCTATTAACACAGAATTGTGTCAAGTACTTTCAATGAAAATAATTAGCTTATATTGGGAGTAGGACCTTATAGATATGAGAATTACTTATCTGTGGGGAATATCTGGGTCTGGGGGTAGACTGCTAGTGATTTCATCCTATATCCTTAGATAAAGAAAGACAAGACAAGGAAGTTTTAGAGTTCACAACTTCATGCACTGATTTAAAGCCTGACCAATATCTGATATTCTTGAGATGTTACCATCTGGGGCTAGCCTCAGAGATCTCAGCCTTGAGAAAGACATTCCTATGGGTTTTACATGGTCAAGAACCTTGGCATTACACACACACACACACACACACACACACACACACACACACACATGATATTGTATATAATATTATATACAATATAAAATATATAATATGTATATATTTTATTATAGCTATACATAATGGCGATAAAAATACAGTCTCTTGGTAATTACATAGAGAGTATAGGTTACTGAAATTGTGTGAATACTCCCAAATACCAGCAGTAGTCAAAAGGCGAATACTTATAAAAAATGGCAGATTTGGAGGCAGCTGAAGGAAAAGGAGGAAAAGAAACCATCTGAAGTTATCACCCCCCAAAAAGGAAGCTTTTATCTAAAATTAGTTGATATTGCTCACTGTGCATACAGTAAGTAACATGAGGGTTCAGAAACCTCTGTTGAGTTTAACATCAAGGAAGGAAATTGGTAATCAGTAAATGTTAGTTATACAAACTAATAGAAAATACACTTGTAATTTTACATATTTAATGGTATCATTCCTAGGCTCTGCTATAGCTACCGTGGTTCACCTCTACCTCAGATATGCATACATTAAACTTATAAATAAGATTTGACATTTACTCACAATAAACTTTTATTACTCTTATATAGGTTCTGGTACAGCCACACATTAACCAATTGAACACCAGACTCAGATTGATGGAAGTTTATTGAACACTGAACAGAAATTGACCGGTCAGAGCCACAGTCTGGATTAGGCAACCAGGCTGTGAGGAAGTCTCTTTCTAAGGTTGTTACCATAACTTGATAACAACAAGGTGTAGGAAGAGAGGGAGTAGCAGGGGAGCAGCATTGCATCGTTTTGACTAGATAAACATAATTGATTTTATTTGGAGCGCATTGTATGCAGGTAGCTAGACAAAGCATTTTAAGCTGGTTGGCTAGGATATGGGCTTCGGGAGTTTCCAGTTCCCTGCTATTCTTGTAGAAGGTAACATAGCAGCCATATTTCACCCAGGGTATATGTGTGTGATTGAATTACGACTACTTTTTGTGTGTCCCAATTATTTTTTATTGAAATAGACTAATAAAACATAAGATAATCTAAGAAATCAGATCATGGAACAATATCGGAGAGGAGACATGCTACTGGGCTGTGCTTTGATGAAACAACCACAGGATAAGATGGCCTAACATGTCTTCAGACCTTCAACAGCTTCCAAATGATAAAAAGTAACAACAAAATTTAAATAATTCCAAATTATACAACAATAATTGTAGACCTGAATGTGGCATAGTCTTTACATCGTAAACCACAGAAACACAGTTTACTAATTCAGACACTTTTATTTGATTTGTGACAAAAATATATTCATAAGCAAAAAATAGTCTTACTTATGCAAAATAGAAAGTACTTAGAAAGAACTGTTTTTAATATATTTTATTAATTTATTCATATTACATCTAAATTGTTAGCCTGTCCCTTGTATCCTCCCATTCCTCCCTCCCTCCCATTTTCCCCTTACTCCCCTCCCCTATGACTGTGACTGAGGGGGACCTCCTCCCCCTGTATATGCTCATAGGGTATCAAGTCTCTTCTTGGTAGCCTGCTATCCTTCCTCTGAGTGCCGCCAGGCCTCCCCCTCCAGGGAACATGGTCAAATATGGGGCACCAGAGTTCATGTGAAAGTCAGTCTCCACTCTCCATTCAACTGTGGAGAATGTCCTGTCCATTAGCTATATCTAGGTAGGAGTTCAAAGTTTATTGCACATAATGTCCTTGGCTGGTGCCATAGTTTGAGCAGAAGCCTTGGACCCAGACCTGCCCATCATAATATTCTACTAGTAGGTTTCTAGGACCCTCTGGATCCTTCTATTTTTCTATTCTTCCTTGCTTCTCTCACCTAGAGTCCAAATAGGAAGTCTTCCCTTCTGTCCCACTTTCCTGGTAAGTGAAGACTTTCATGGGACATATCCCTTGGGCTAGTGTCCAGATATAAATGAGTATATACCATTTGACTCTTTCTGCTTCTGGGTTAACTCACTCATTATGATCATTTCTAGTTCAATCCATTTGTCCACAAATTTCGAGAATTCCTTGTTTTTAATAGCTGAGTAATATTCCATAGTGTAAATGTACCACAGTTTCTTTATCCATTCTTCTACTGAGGGACACTTAGGCTGTTCCCATGTTCTGGCTATTATGAATAAGGCTGCTATGAACATGGTTGAGCAAATGTTCTTGTTATGTGCCGGAGCATCTTCTGGGTATATTCCAAGAAGTGGAATAGCTGGGTCTTGAGGAAGCCTTATTCCCAATTTTCTGAAGAGTCTTATTTGGTAGTATTTTTCTAAAAATTGCTGCACCCTCTACATGCTTTTATTAGTTTTTGTCTGGCCTGTGTTAAAGAGGGTGGTTCCTGGTATGTCAGTGGTAAAATAATACACACTCTCACTTAGATAAAATTGCCTCATGATAACTCAAGCAGTTGTCCAAATGAGCTTTCTTTGCCAGAGTGTTATTTGTTTGAATGCAGGTGGTGAGTGTGCTGCACAGGTTTCCTCAAGGACTTTCAGCTTCTGAATACTACCTCACATATATTCATACCGTCAGAAGTTTTTACTTCTTCATTAATATTTATGTACAGATTAACCAGAAATTACTATTTCAAAATTATTATAAGTGGTATTTATTGCAACACTGGAGCAAATTAATCATACTCTGGTTCTGTATAAGCTAAAATTATGTCCTTTACATATACATATATACATATATATGTAACAACAATTAATGAAAAAGAATAAGAAGGTATATTTGCGAGCTTTAAAGAATGAAAGTGAAGGGTAAATTTATATGTTATTAAAAACGTAAAGTTTTTTTATTTAAAAGTGTCCTGAACAATTCATTTATCAGTCATGACAGGTTGTAGCATAAGGCTTAATTCTGAAACATCTTCACCAGTATTTTTAGCTTTATAGCCAATTATGAAACTATTAAGAGATGTCTATGCAACTGTCACAACCCTGGGAATGGTAAAAAAAAAAAACTCTTAAAAAATAGAAGTCATATTCAAAAGAACATCTGGTATATACTTTGACATTCAATATAACTTCTCCTTTAATTTCTGCAACTTACTACAATAATTAATTCAAGTTATTACATATGTTAATTTTTATATTTCACAAAATTTCCATATCTAGATTAAATAACTTTTATAAACAATTAAAATGATGGGTTATAACTTTAATTCCACAAAATAGTTTTAAAATTGAACTCTATTGTATAAAATTAACATCCCCAAATTCTATACTGAGAGGAAAGGATGAAAGAAAAGAAATAGTTAATTTCACTTATGAGTACATTTTCATGGAGAAAATGATATAACAATAAAATATTTTTGTTAATGGCTTTGAGGCTAGTGCTAGATTAGTAGAAAGTAAACTAGAAGAAATGTTCAATGTCTTCAGTCATCAGAGAAATGCAAATCAAAACGGCTCTAAGAGTCCATCTTACACCCATTAGAATGGCTAAGATAAAAATTTCAAGTGACAGCATATGCTCGTGAGGATGTAGAGAAAGAGGAACACTCCTTCATTGCTGGTGGGAATGCAAACTGGTACAACCACTTTGGAAATCTATCTGGCACTATCTCAGAAAACTGGGAATAGGGCTTCCTCAAGACCCAGCTATCCCACTCCTTGGAATATACCCAGAAGATGCTCCAGCACACAACAGGGACATATGCTCAACCATGTTCATAACAGCCTTATTCATAATAGCCAGAACATGGAAACAGCCTATGTATCCCTCAGTAGAAGAATAGATAAAGAAACTGTTGTACATATACACTATGGAATACTACTCAGCTATTAAAAACAAGGAATTCCCAAAGTTCGTGGACAAATGGATTGAACTAGAAATGATCATAATGAGCAAGTTAAGCCAGAAGCAGAAACACTCAAATGGTATACACTCACTTATAACTGGACACTAGCCCAAGGGGCATATCCCGTGAAAGTCTTCATGTACCTGGAAAGTGGGATAGATGTGAGGACATCCTATTGGGATTCTAAGTGAGAGAAGTATGAGAGAATGAGGAAATAGAAGATCCAGAGGGTCCTAGAAACCTACAAGAAGAACATTATGACAGGCAGATCTGGGCCGAGGGCTTCTGCTCAAACTATGGCACCAACCAAGGACAATATGTGCAGTAAACATTGGACTCCTATCCAGATATTGCCAATGGACAGGACATTCTCAACAGTTGAGTGGAGAGTGGGGACTGACTTTCACATGAACTCTGGTGCCCCATATTTGACCATGTCCCCCGGATGAGGAGGCCCGGTGCCACTCAGAGGAAGGACAGCAGGCTACCAAGAAGCGACTTGATACCCTGTAATCATATACAGGGGAGGAGGTCCCCCTCAGTCACAGTCAAGGGAGGGGAATATAGTGAAAGCGGGAGGGAGGGAGGAATGGGAGGATACAAGGGATGGGATAACAATTGTGATGTAATATGAATTAATTAATTTAAAAAATGAAAAAAAAATAGAAAAGGTGAAAGAAAAAAAAGAAAACTTATGTAATGATGGCTCATAATTGTATATAGCTAAACTGTTATGCCTAAACATCACTGTGAACACATCATTGTAGAGTTTTGATTATTACATGACACAACAAGATAGCTGTGATGTTGAATTACATACTTATTTGTATTACTTGCTATACATAATGGGTAATGTCCACTTATAAGTTAATGTATAGCATGTCTGTCTTTTTGGTTCTGAGTTACCTTATTCAGGATGATCTTTTCCAGTTCCATCCATTTGCCTGCAAATTACATGATGTATTTGTTTTTAATAGCTGAGTAGTATTCTGTTGTATAAATGTACCACATTTTCTCTGTCCATTTTTTTGGTTGAGGGGTATCTGAGTTGTTTTCAGTTTCTGGCTGCTATAAACATAGTTGAACAAATTCCCATGTAGTATGGTGGAGCATCTTTTAGGTATTGCCTAGGAGTAGTATGGCTGGGTCTTGAGGTAGAGTTAATCCCAGTTTTCTGAGAAGAGGCCAGATAGGTTTCCAAAGTGGCTGTATGAGTTTTCACTCCCACCAGAAATGGAGGAGTGTCCCCCTTGCTCCACATCTTTACCACCATGTGCTGTCACTTGAGTTTTTATCTTAGTCATTCTGATAGGTGTAAGATGGAATCTCAGGATTGTTTTGATTTGGATTTCCCTAATAACTAAAGCTGTTGAGCATTTCTTTAAGTGTTTCTCAGCCATTAGAGATTACTCTGTTGAGAATGCTCTGTTTAGGTCTATAACCCTATTTTTAAGTGCACTATCTGATTTGTTGGTGTTTAATTTCTTGACTTCTTTATATATTTTGGATAGTAGCCCTTTGTCAGATGTAGAGTTGGTGAAGATCTTTTCCCAATCTATAGGATACCGTTTTGTCCTATTACAGTGTCCTTTGCCTTTCAGAAGCTGTTCAGTTTCATAAGGTCCCATTCATTAATTGTTGGACTTAGTGCCTGAGCTCTTGGTGTTCTGTTCAGGAAGTTGTCTCCTTTTCCAATGAGTTCAAGGCTATTTCTTACTTTATCTTCTAATATATTTAGTGTATCTCATGTTATGTTGAGATCTTTGATCAGCTTGGACTCGAGCTTTGTGCAGGGTGATAAATGTGGATTTATTTGCATTCTTCTGCATGCAGACATTTAATTAGACCAACACCATTTGTTGAAGATGCTTTCTGTTTTTCCATTGTATGAATTTGGCTTCTTTCTAAAAAAACCAAATGTCAATAAGTGTGTGGTTTTATTTCTGGGTCTTCAATTAGATTCCACTGATCAATCTGTTTTTATGCTAATGACATGCAGTTTTTTTAATTGTTATTGCTATGCTGACCAGCTTGAAATTAGAGAAGGTGCTACCTCCAGAAGTTCTTTTATTGTACAGAATTTTTTTAGCTATCTTAGATCTTTTTATTTTTTTCATATAAAGTTGAGACTTTCTCTTTCATGGTCAGAAAGAAAGAAAGAAAAAAAGAAAGAAAGAATTGTGTTAGAATTTTGATAGGAATTACATTGAATCTGTGGGCTGCTTTTGATAAGATGACAATTTTTACTATGTTAATCTTGGTGATATATGAGCATAGGAGATCTTTCCATCTTCTAATATCTCCTTCAGTTTCTTTCTTCAAATATTTGAAGTTCTTGTCATATAAATTTTTCACTTGCTTGGTTAGAGTTGCACCAAGATATTTTATATGATTTTATATGATTGTTTCCATAATTTCTTTCTCAGCTAGCTTATTGCTTATATAGAGGAGGGCTACCAATTTTTTTTTTAGCTAATTTGATTCTTTTTATTAAATACCATCAACTACAAACAAAAGCCCCTCAGATAGGGTCGAATAATGAATTGATATTTAAGTACGGTAATAAATCATTAGAAGGAGTCTCCATCAAACTCCTTCTTTCAGAAATCAATCTTGTGAAAGAGGAGGCAGAAAGATTGTAAGGGCAAGAAGGGATGGAGGAAACCAGGAAATAAAGGCCCTCGAATCAACTAAGCTAAGTGCATACGAGCTCAAGATGAGTGACATGCAAGCACAGAGCCAAAAGGATCTATGCCAGTCCTATGCATATGTATTACAGCCATAAACAATATTTTTATGGGATTCCTGACCATGAGAATGAGTGAGTCTGACTCTTTTGCCTGCTCTTGGGACTCATTTCCTGCTGTTGGGTTGCTATGTCCAATTTCCATATGATAATTTTTGCTACATCTTATTGTATTTTATTTTGTCATGTTTAATTGTTCCCTCCTAAAAGCCTGTTCTTTTCTAATGAGAGACAAAAAAGAGTGGATCCAATGTGGAGGGTATCTGGGAGGAATGGGAGATGTAGAGGGAATGGAAATATAATGAGTTTTATCATATGAGAAAAATAACATATTTTAAACAAAAGGGGAAAGTGTGGGAAAAGATTTAGGTGGAGGAATGTTGATTCAAAGATAGTTTTTCTTTCTTTACCAGAGTTTGCAATTTTTCCAGGTACCTCTACTAGGCGCTGTGACTTCGAGTTTGACATTTGTGCCTGGGAGCAGGATCAGGATGAAGACATTGACTGGAACCTGAAAGCTAGCAACATCCAAGCTACAAGCACACAGCCAGCTGTAGACCACACCCTGAGGAATTCCTCTGGTCATTACATCATTCTCAAAAGCTTTTTCCCACAGCAGCCCATGCGAGCAGCCAGAATATCCAGCCCAGTTATAAGCAAGAGAAGCAAAGACTGCAAGGTATGAGGGGCAAATTCAGGGATCTTATAAAGAACAGCTGCTAAAAAGGATGTACAGAAAAGAGAATGCCTAGCACAAAAGTAGATATATATTCGAACTTATAAATCAATATATTTGAGGGGAAGAAAAATAAATGGGAAATTCTCTCGTGAATACACTATACAGATGCCAGAATTATATATATATATATATATATATATATATATATATATATTCATACACACACACACACACACACACACACACATACACAAAAGAAGTAAAACACCAGTGTTGTTCCCTCTGGATTTTAGTGCTTACAGTACCTATGAGAATTTAACAACTACCACCAAGGAATATAAATAAATAACAGGAAATGTATAAATGATTTATCCAATGTTTGAGATAGTTAAAGCTAGCTATAAAAGAGATAAAGTCTTTTAGAGAGGAAAAGAGTAAACTAGTTCCCTAAAACAAGAAAGAAAAACTACAGGAAAGAAAACAACCATTATATCGTCTTTAGCTCATGAAGATTTGAATGAATGTGTTAGGTGTCTTAGCTTCAGGACACAACATAAGTAATTTAAATTAATAACTATAAAGTAAGCTCCCAAACGTGATTCTCATGTTACTTTACTAACAAGAAACTGATAAATAAATATACCACTTATTTGTACTCTGAGTTATGTAACCTTAAAATTGTGTGACAATATATATGCTGAGTTGGTGTTCCTCAATATTTAAACACTAAAAGGAAGTAAATTGCATTCAAAGAGATGTTTGCTGATGACATCAGGTTAAATGAAAGTTGCACAATATAAACTTTTTTGGCCTTCAAAGTCATGCTATTTGCTGTACCCATGTGCAAAGTAGAGGTACCTGTAAGCCACACAGAATGGTCTATGATCAGCTTCCAGCAGTAGTCATCACTGCAATCTGTCTTAATCCTTGGAGGGGGATTCATCAAAGGGGGATTTTCTGTCTCTTCCTAAACTGGCTTCACAGTTGGATTCTCGCAGAGCAATCTCTTCCCTCAGCTGGGCAGCGGGGCTTTACAAAAGAGAATTGAATGAGAGTTATATAGAGAGAACTCAACCAGAAGTTTAGTATGGAAGTGAAAAGTCACCCAACAGGATTATGCTTTGGTTTGGTACCAAATTGAGTTTTAATAAGGCATCACTTTACACACTTTGTTATCTTACAAAGAACTGACACTTCCTCAAAATTAAAAACCAGACACACCAGATTTTGTAGACGCTAAGTCTGTGTCTATAAATTTAGCTCTATCTATCCCTAGAAAATCTCAAACTTGCAAGTTAGTTTAGTCTACACATCGAATTAAATAGTAAAGCACATATAAAAGTTATAGATTGACTTCCAAGCTTTTATATTTGAGTACTTCCTATAAAATCCTTAAAAATATTTTTTATATAAGAGTAACTAAAAAATATTATCCATCTCTATGTCCTCTTGGTAACAAAACTGTAGTTGCACCTATTCAAAGTACCAGTCTGAGAATAATAAGGGATATTGGAAGGAAGTGTCAAATCTTTAAGACAAATGGCTTATATTATTAATATTTATGACATAGATTGAACACAATAGACAAGAAAAGGTCATACAGGAACTGATAGGTCTCTAGAATGACAAACATTTATATGAAGTAAGCAGGTAGACCACAAATTTTAGTAAAATTATCTATATTCTTTCACCTTATGGGATATCTTTAACCAAAGAAAATTAAACTGGTTTCTTCCCTCATTTATGAAAATTAGGTAGCAGGGGCGATACAAAATTGATGGGAAAAATTAGATCATCAAATGATGGAAAATTTCTATTAAAAAATCATTAGAAGGCATAATACATTGCAGATGTTAACAATTCCTTCTTGTTGCTCTGGAGATAGTTGATGTTTTCCTCAAGTCGTTGTCCTGGAAACAAAGGAGATGATGTTTATTTATATATTAACCTATTAAGCATGACTAAAAATACCTTAATATCAAGATATAAAATGTTTCACAATTTTAAATAAACGAGATGAAAGGAACTTGGAACGTTGGGTGTGGGTGCCTTGGCTTTCTGGGACCCACGCATTAGTAAGTCACAAAGCTGGTCCTGAATTCCTAGTATCTGTCTGTTGATGCCTCACGATATTGGTCCAGTCTTCTATAGTCATCACTAAAATAAGTAATGCCAGGTAGGTTTTAATGTCCCAAGAAAAACTATCATAAAATCCGGGTTGGAAAAGTTAGTGGAAGACAAATTTATAAACAAAAAATACTTCATCAGCTAGGGAATTTGAATAACCATGTGGCATGGCTTTCTTCTCTTAGTCCAGGCTTTTGTAGTAAACCACCTCACATATTAATTAACCACATCTTTCATTCTTTAAGCACATCCATTCCGTTTCTCTAGTGTGTTACATGTACAGTTGTTGGTGTTTCAATAGTGCATTCTTCTTGTATAGTGAGTGCTCTCTCTGTCATCGTTTTCTGCCAGGCACCTGGCAAAATAAAAGCTTTCAAAAGCTCTGAATTACTGTTGTTTAGAACTGTTTTTCTTCTTTTTCCTTGAATTTTCCTTGACTGCCTTTCAGTGTGTAACAATGACTGATTACTGTAGTAAACTCTGTCTCTGGCACATTGGATTATGTATCTATTAATTAAGTCAATAGTTTTATTGGTTTTAGAAGCTCTTGGATTTGTGCTGCTGGTGCCTCTTTCCAGCATCTCAGGTAAAATCTGGTAACTGCAGCTCTACAGGGTTTGCTGTGTGGAGTCCTGTGACTGTTACAGAACTAAAAATGTGTTCTAAGCATAAGAATGAGGTAAAATGTATACATAAACACTCCTTTTGAGAACACCCGTTGGGCCATAATGAGGCCACTCTCATAGTGTCACCAGTCCGTTCATGTACACAGCCCCAGTGACCTAATCACGTCATAAAGTTCCCTTCTCTCTGCACTTTGGCATTGGAAGCTAATTGCCAACAGGGGGATTTTAGAGACAGTACCAAACCTATAACCTTGAGCAGTCTTGCTTTAGAAATAGAAAAATAAACTCTTTTCTTTGTCTACTGAATTTCTATTCAATCTTTATTATACCATCTTCTCTGAAAATAACTCAAGGCTATCTGTCCTACATTCATTCACTGATAAAGTGAGCAGAAATCAATTGAATGTGCACATTTCATTTGCCTTCCGGATCTGTTAATAAAGAAGAAAATATTGAAATGTGTTTTTGAAGTGGAGATAATTATATTTGTTATCTGTAACTTCCTGTTTTTTGCTACAGATCATTTTTAATTACCATATGTATGGCACTGGCATTGGGGCCCTCATTTTGCTCCAGGTGACAGTCACAAATCACACAAAGGTACTCCTCAATCTCACTGAAGAACAAGGCAATTTCTGGCAGAGGAAAGAATTACCATTATCCAGTGAAGAAGACTTTCAACTCAAATTTGAAGGCAGAGTTGGGGAAGGCCACCATGGTAGTATTGCACTTGATGACATTGTACTTACAAAGAGCTGCCTGTCATCTCGCCACTCCGCAAGGGAAGAATTGGCACTTCCTCTTCCAACAGGTGTGTTCTCAGTTGTGTTTGCTTTGTGTTTTTTATAGGTGGAGGGCAGAAGGTAAGGAAATGGGTGGGAATGAAATGAATTCCTCATAATTCACTGTTTCATAATGCAAAAATGTTTTAAAACCAAAATGCATCTTGTAAGCCTTTATTTATAAAAGTGTCTTCCAAATGTCTTGCAAGCCCTGTTATATTTACCAGTTCCTGAATTCTCTACTTAGGCAATTATGTCTTAGATAAGTCAAATAAAGGAAGAGTCTATTGAAAGGAATCTGATTTCAAGTAAGATTCGGTCTTGAGCAAATATTCACATGTATTCTAACAAACTGTAAAGAAGATCTAGAGCAGAGGCATTCTGCTTTAATGAGACATTATTCTGGTTATGTGCCTAGTGAGATTTCCAAACACAAGGGGGTTGCCTTCTAATAAAAACTCCCACTAAGTTGAAAACAATGCAAATAAATAGTGCACTTAGTACACCTGCACTGCCAAGCATCCCAACTTAACCACAGGGTACACAGCAGTGAGCCAGATGCCTTACCACGTCCTTCACGGCTGCTGAGAGCTACTTCCAAAACCAAGACAGAGCCACACCAGGTAAAGTTAAAATGGGAACTGTTTGGAATGGTTTCTAGTGAATGTTAATTACATTCTCCCATCATAAAACAAGCAAAGGATTCTGGAGCCATCACAAATCATGAGGAGTCTGTAATTGCTTATCTTTTGTAGTCCAGTGTATATATCTAATTGAAAAGCATGATATGTATATGTTGAAATTCTTCATGATGTGAAATGTCCGCATATCCTTTTATCCTGAAATATCTAGTCATTTCTTAAAGACATTATTTGGAACCATTGATTTAGAATTTTCTATATAAAATATAAAGTGACATTATTGTAAGGTGTGACCCGTGAATCTGTACACTGGTGAGAGCACAAAAAAAAAAAAAAAAAAAAAAAGAGAGAGAGAGAGAGAGAGAGAGAGAGAGAGAGAGAGAGAAAAGCAGTATGTTTTATCTTGTTTTCAGTAGTCAGTGTTACATGTAATTTGCCTGTAATAGTCCCGACACTGTGCAGAATACATAGAAGAACACACAGGCATGGTAATACTACATTGAGGGGTAAGTCTCCTCAGGTGGGTATTTGAAATGGCTTTTGGATTCCTCAGTTAATCCACCTCTTGAGTGAGGTATAGCCTTCCTTCAGGATGAGAGTATAGGGAGGATGTCTGTGCAGATATTATACAAGCCTTATCTATAAAAATAGTGAGTTACTGATCTTAGTAAAACATAATCTCAAAATATGCTAGAGGTAGGAGATCACATGTTTTTTGGTGACCCATTTCAGTATTTAACCACCAACTATTAAATGATAAATAAATACAATCTTTTGGGGGATATTGAAATATTCAGAGGTAAGCAATCATATAAAATAATACTAATTATACATTAATTATGAAATTAATGTCAAAGGTTAATTATGCTAAACTCATTGTTTACTTTTATAGTATTTAATGCATGTTAAGAATTGTGATTATTGAGGGCACTGGGAGGATAGATCCATTGCTGAAATACTTCTCTTAAAGGGTGAAGGCCTGAGTTTTACCCTAGAAGTGGTGGTGTGCACTTATAATTCCTTAGCTGGTAATCCAGTGTTGAAAGGACAGAAATAGACAGATCAGTGGGGTTACCATGTCAGCCAGGTTAGGCTAGTTACCTCCTGGGCAGTCTGACAGTCTTGGTATCTGCAGCTCCCGGAACAGATGTGATGCTTATATACACATACGCACACACTCATGTGCATAATAAAAAAAATATTTACTAAAGTACCTGTGTTCCTCATAACAAGTCAGGGAGACACAGGAAAATATGAAAAGTACCATACTTTCTGGTAGGCTATGCGTAAATGTTGAGAACATATTTTAAAAACCATGATTGTGTTAATAGGAAACACTAAAGATACCTAATTTGAGATACTTATTAGAGGTATGGGAATTTAGAAGCACATTGCTTTTGTGAGGAAATAGCACCTTCAGCTGGAGATCCATATAGCACACACAGTAGGGTTAGATGAGGAATATGGCTGAGAGGCTGGCAGTGGCAGGCCAGATATCATGTGAAAGAGGAGATGGTGTTATGCAGACTGTTGGTGTGGGCTGTGGGTTATTCAGTAGGGCTGAACAGTCATGCTGGGACCTCAGTACCTAAGGTATTAATAAAGAAATAGAAAAACTCAGAAGTGCATTGGGTATTGTGGGGTTTCCTTTCTTTCAGAATGAACACACATAGGTGTTAGAAAACAAACACATGAGAAAGGATATGGAACCTGAGAAGAATATTAATATATTGGTGAAAACTATATTAAATCGTATGAAATGAGATAAAGTATGTCACTGGCATAAATTGTTAAGATGGCTACAGTAGAGAGACTACACACAAAGGAGCATTTTGAAAGCGGAGGGGAAATAGCTGAACATTTTAATACCCTCCAGATTGTGATATTTACATGTAAGTGAAGAAGATAAAAATAAAGGGGCATGGTAATTTGCTTTCATGTAATCAGTTAATGTAAACTCAACTTCATTTAGAAGTTATTCCAATGTATTTTTAAATATACCAAGTGCTAAGTGTGACATACTGAATTTTGGAGGTTTAAACTGTGAAACCATTATTAAATACTTACTCCATTGTGAGTTTAGAGGATACATCAGGATTCTGATTTTTTTTTTTTAGGAGGAGTTGGCATCCCAATGAAATGAAAAGCCAAATGGCTTCCTTTGATTTTACTGAAGTGCATGCATAGAGTTATAACAGTGTCTTTCCTGGCACTGGAGGTTTCACTTGGAGGCATAAGATATCTATTTGGGGTGTTGTCTTCTTCATTACGTGGTGACTCCATTTAAATTCTCCTCATGTGCATATATGTTTCAGGAAGCTTTTACAGCAGTTGTTGGTTTCCATATCGCTTTTCCAAGGGCATTTAGTGCTAGTTGTCCCTCCCCAGATTCCCTCCTTTCCCTGTCTCTCATCTTCCTCCCCACTTAATCCTCCTACTGCAGTTTTCACAGTATGTTTCTGTAACGCAGTGTTCTATTTCCCCTTCATTGGAAGATCCTGTCTTCCCCGCTAATCACTTACTAGGTACCTACATCTATAGTTATGCAGATTGTATTCCACATTGAAAGCTTAAGATATAACAGCCACATATAAGAGAGAACCTACACTATTTGTCTTTTGAGATAGTGATTACCTCAGTCAGTATGATTTTTTTTTCCTATTTCAATTTACTTGTAAAGTTAGTAATTTCATCTTTCTTAAGAGTTAAATAACATTCTATTGTGTAACTGTACCACATTTTCATCATCCAATCAACAGCTGAAGGACGTTTAGGCTGCTTCTGATTTCTGTCTATTATGAATAAAGCAGCAATGAAAGTGGATGAACAAGTATCTCTGTAAGAAGATGTAGAGACTTTGGATGTATGTCCAAGAGTGTTATAGCTGGATCTCAAGGTAGATCAATTCTCAGCTACCAGAGGGTTCTCCATAGTGTCTGTACCATATTGCACTCCCACCAGCAATGAATGAGTGTTTCCTTCCTCATCATCTTTGAAAGAAAGTGTTGTAATTATTTTATAGATCTTCCATTCAGGCAGGAGTAAGGTGAGCTCTCAAAATACTTTCGATTTTTATTTCTATGATTACAACAAAAATATAAAGAAAGAGGGAGCGAGGGAAAGAGGAAGGGAAGGAGCGAGCGAGGGAGGAAGGAAAAGAGAAATGTAGAAAGAAAGAAAGAATGTGGAGAAGACCTGAGAAGCAGGCTGTCTCTGGTTCTTCTATGGGTCCTGCATCCAGGCCGTTGCCATGACTACCTTTCTTGTCTTCCTTTGATGATTGACTGTAACTTGTAAGCCAATGAACCATTTCCTCCAACACAAAAATAATAAAAACAAAAGTTTTTAAAAGTATCGCATTTCTTTATGAAGATGCAATTGGATTGAAGCAGGAAGCAGTGATCAACACCACCAAAGAATTTGTGAACAAAGTGATATTAAGTTATTATTGAGAGCTGGGTGTGGTGGCTCACTCCTCTACTTCCAGCACTTGAGAGGCAGAGCCAGGAGGGTCTCTGTGAGTTCATAGTCAGCCTTGTCTACAAAGTGAGTTCTGTAACATCCACGGCTACATAGAGAAACCATATCTCTAAAAACAAAATAAAACAAAAAGTTATTATTGAGTCTTTGAAGTCATATTTGAGAGCTATATTTATGGCAGTTTTATTAATTGAAAATGGAGACAGATAAAAACGGTTGGTAATTGAAATTTAATAAGAAAAAGGCCCTTATGCAAACTAATTCAGTGTTATATTTTATCATATTGACACCTATTTAATAAAGTCTATGTATAATAAAGTAGGAGATAAGTTTTTAAAACCTGTGTATGGTTTTGGATTTAATCACTGTTGCTTTTCCCAACTAAAGTTCTACAATAAATTTCCTCTAGGGCATATATATAAACATATTTTGTTAAAATATAAAATGTAAAGCAAATTTCGATAAATAATATATTTGTCATGGTGAAAGCTATGTTTTGATTGTGGTTTGTCTTTTTCTGTATATATTGAAAACCCCTATTTTTCCTTTGTCAATATGGTTATTTATAGTGATTCATAGTAAAAAAAAATGCTTGCGGTTTAGCATATACATGGTTATGAAATGTTATATCTATCACTCATTTCCTTGAAATATTTGCCCAAAGTGAAAAATGCTGCTTCCCCCTGATAAGGATGCAGGCTTAGTAACTCATTCAGAGTTTGGATTGCCTGTGGCATGATCATTTCTTGCCCACTGCACATTATGCTTAGTGCAATATTAATGTGTCCTGTGAGCATATCCAGGTAATATAGACATTTTGGGGAATATTGGCATTGCTAGTTAACTGTGTGAGATGCCAAACCCACTTACTGAATTCTTGTTTTTTTCTTTTCTAAAATGTAGAACTGAAAAAAAAAACCTGAATGAGCCTTGTGAAAAGTAATTGAGAAAATCATATATAGTACCTTGAGCAATAATTGGCCGTGAGTGTCTTGTGCTACGTTTCTCTTTCACATCCCTTTTTACCTCTTTTGTAGACATTTTGGAAATAAACTTTATATGAGAGAATTTTCGTAAGTGATTACAGTACACCTGTTCTTCTACCTACGTTAGTAAAAGAAAATGTCAAGTCTTTCAACATTTTGGTCTTTGCAAAGAAATAGTCTTAAAAGCTCCAAAATGTGTGTTTTCAATTGTAGTGGTTTAATTTACTGTCTGTAATTACTAATAGAGGAAAAATGAAAAATCAATAAAAATACAAAATGAAAGCAAAACAAAAAAAACAAAGAAAAACCAGACCAGAGACTGCAGGGTTTAAGCCTAGAAACATTTGAAATTAAAAAAAAAAAAAAATTCTTAAAATTCGCAGATGTTATTGGCATACGTGGCTGTATATTGTGGCTAGACCAGAGGGAAAATGCTTGTTTTATAAATGCAGACAAACTATGGAGTGATTTTCAAATTACTGTTTGACTGGTAGAACACATTGCGATTTTAATAGCCAAATTTCAGAAAATGCATTATTTTACTTTTTTCTGTGATTCTGTTATATTATTTAGACTGCAAATATATTTAAATCACCCAAGACTCACTATAACACTTTTTATTGCAATATTTACTATGTAATAATATAGAGAAAATGTTGACATCCATTGCATTTGTACTTGGTAGGCAGAGGTGTTCTGAAATTTCATGGATGGAAGGAGGATGTTCCTGATGGACATTACCACAGTGATCTTATACTATTTAGCAGATATAACCCAGCATTTAGCCTGAAAATATAGGTCAGTTTGGAAGTTGAAGACTGTAATGTTTTCTTGGTTAGATTTTCACAGAACATGCAAGAGTACAGATTTATCAAGTCAACACTACTGTAACTCATCTGTTTCTCCTTCACCTTGGATAGCGCAAAAGCAATTGAACTGAATGGAATTCCGCGCATTACTGTTCACTTAGCATAAATTACTGTTTGTCCTGGGAAATTGCTTGAGCAGCTATTTCACAAGGACTGTAATTTTGCCATCTTTATTGCCTTTCCAAAGAAAGCTCATTTTAATATGTGTGTGCACTAGCTACTTTTAAAATGTTTTCAATGACTCCGATGGTCTATAGGAATGCATTACCATTTTTTAAATGCCTTAGTAATTTAGACAGCATGCATAACCCAATAAAGTACAGATCCAGAAATTCAGTGTTTTGTAATACAGAATGTATTTTAATATCTTAGATATACTATTATATAGTCTTGCCAGTGTATATAGCTTAAATCCATTTATGCTAATACTATAACCCATGTCAGATAAATGAAAATTTGA
Source organism: Acomys percivali (assembly GCA_907169655.1). Lineage (NCBI taxonomy): Eukaryota > Metazoa > Chordata > Mammalia > Rodentia > Muridae > Acomys > Acomys percivali. Next base: position 18,239,699 of record OU015749.1, read on the forward strand.
ATATAACAGTCTACTTGATAAATGTTCACATTAAAATTTTGGTGATTTGTACAAATCCCAGTACTACAATTGCTACAGTAAGCTGTTGGCTGTTATGAGAAATCTAGAGAATATATTTACTGAAGTTTCATGTGGAGCGTAGGCAGTTTCAGTTATCACTTCAGTAACCTATCAATAGAACCAGGCACATATGCACATCATAGGTACACTTGTGTACGTGTGCAGGCAATTGTTAACTGGTAGTTTGTGGACTTGAGACTCAGCTGACTCGTTGTCATAAGCCATCCTTTAGAATCCATCATCTTCATGGTCCATGAGTGCAGTGTGCACCATCCAGGTGTGAATTGATTGTTACAAGTGGCCCATAGTTTAGCATCAGTTATAATCTAAGGCATAGCCTCTGGAATTGTAGATCTTAACCCAATATGAGACCTTATAAATGAAAGAGAGTATTTTTGAAAAATTTGGCAACAAGAGAAGGCTTCTGAATACATATTACCAAACGTTATGTGAAATCAAACACGTAACTAATAGGCGGTATCTACAGCAAGCAGTCTTGGCCATGACCATACAGAACTCCACCTGCATGTTGATCCAGAATACACAACAACAACAACAACAGCAACAGCAACAACAACAATAACAACAACAACGATGCACTATGCATATTCCAACAGCATAGAGCACCAAAAAAATAGCCAGAACCACTTGAATTCAGACCCCAAACTATTAACATGTTGTAACTGTCACAGATTTCACCATATGTAAAATGTTTTCCATTCTGATGAAGCACACTGTTTAATGACAAAATACAAAATGTTAAAGTAGTTTTTATTATCTTTGGTTAGCATATTAAGTAAGAAATTAGCCTATCAATTTATTATAGTCTGTGCAAGAATTTTTACAGCTGTTTGAATTCCTGACTGGAATCTCATCTTTAAAAAATATCATTAAACAAAATTTGTCTTCATATTAGGACAGATTTCTGACAAACTCTGAAATGGCCGCAAACATACTTTTTTTCTTGTATTTTTTTATAGTGGATTTCCAAGCACTGATGACTATAAAGTCAGAATATTAAGCAAGCCTGAAAACTATTGACAGATTTTTATATTTTCAAGTTTCAAATTTCAGCTGATATTCTTTTTCTCGTATAAAAATAAAAAACATATACATCTAATAAGTGTTAATATGTTATTCATTTTAATACCTATACAAATAATTGCTTTAGTATAAATTTTTATGATTTATTATCAGTAAACATTTGATTATATACCTATTTTATATACCCAAATACCTCAGCTCATATTAGATTTTTTGTTTTGTTTTTAATTTGTTCACTTAACATCCTAATTGTAGCCCTATCCTTTGTTGCCTCCCAATCCCCCTCCCTCCCTCGTACCCCCTCCCTCCTTTCCCTAGTCCTTCGAAAGGGGAGCCCTCTTCCCATAACATCTGACCTCAGCCTATCAAGTCTCATCTGGACTGCCTGCACCTCTTCCTCAGTGGCCTGGCAGGGCTGTCCTGCCATGGGGAAGGACCAATGTGAAGGGGCCAGAGTCCATGTCAGAAGTGGTAGTCCCTACTCCCCATATTAGAGGACCCACAAGAAGACTGTGCTGCCTATCTACTACATAGATTATTTTTCAAGTGAGAAGTGGCAATGATTTGAAAAATCCATGAAGCTTTGTATAAGAACTGTATCTGGAGTTTGTCAAAAGACCAATGGGACTAGAAATTAGCCAGAATCAAGCCATGGCATCACAGTAAATGATTCTTGGAAATGGACTTTCTTTTGAGCACCTTTGTATACTGAAAGTTGTGAATCAGAACCAGAAGACACATAAAGAGACCAGATAACAGTCCCTGTAATGGTATGAAAATGATCCACTGTAGAAGAGATACAAGGAGAACCACATGCACTATGGTGCCACACACTTTTATGGGAAAATAAGAATTTTGTTTATCACACTGTTGACTAGAAGAAAGGTTGTCAGGAGATATGACACACTCATAGTCACTATTTATTAAGTATCAGCAATAAAATCCAAACCAGAAAACTCCAAGTCACAAATTATATCAAGTCACAATTTTCCCCATTTTCATCAATCTCAACATCATCAGAACTTTCATGCGAAAGTAACTTCATTTGATATTTAAAGAATAATTATGTTGATTGATATTCTGTCAATGAAACTTATTAGGTAGAAGAATGAAAAATAAAATGTACTTACCTTTGTGCGTTAGTTGACTTATATATACTCTAAAGTTCAAGTTGTTAAGAGCTCAATGACTAGATTTTATACTGTTGTAAGTAGACCATATTAATGAATAAATAATGGGTATGGACTAATGGAGAAGGAATATAAAATTTATTTCCCACAATCCCTCTTGAAGATAAGAAATTCATACAACTTATGAGATGTCTTTCTCCTAAGGTTATGATGATAAACTTGATTCTGTTGTTTGTGTGTGCTTTTCAAACTTCAATATGACTTTATTCACCACACAGTGGTCTGCATTCAAATATCATAGTTCCATGTTCCAAAGCTGCCATAGTAGGAGATGACAAAATTGTCACTCCTATGGTATTCTGATACAACTGAAGAAATGCAGGACCCTTCATTAGCACATACAATTTAGGGTTTTCTTTGATCCATTTCCATAGCAGTTGCTAATTTTGGTATTACTTTTATCTTTTTCTGCCTTTATTAAAGCACTTGTTTTTCCTTTTGTTTGTTTATATGGTTGTTTATATTCATAGACTTTCAGCAAAGTCTTTGCATTTTGTTATAAAACAGTCAAAGACTATTATATCATATATTATCACACTTTGTAAATTAATGAAAGATTCCATGCCTCAGTTCCAGGGAATGTTGGCCTATAGTTTTGTTTTCCTTACATTGTCTTTTCCGTTTTTTTCTGTTTAAGTAATATTAGTTTTAACTTCATAAAATGTATATCAAATTCTCTTGGGTTTCATGGAAGAGAATATTCCTATTCATTTTCTTTAAATATCAGATAGAAAATGAAACCTAAACTGTACCCTTAAATTTTCTCTGTGGTAAGCTGGGCATGGTGGCGCAGGACTTTAATCCCAGCACTCAGGAGGTAGAGGCAGGCGGATCGCTGTGAGTTCGAGGCCAGCCTGGTCTACAAAGTGAGTCCAGGACAGCCAAGGCTAACACAGAGAGACCCTGTCTCGAAAAACCAAAAAAAAAATTTTTTTCTCTGTGGAAAATTATTGATTATGGATTTGATTTGTATGAAACATATATATTATAGCCAGACATGATGTTGCAGGCCTTTAATCGCAGCACTTGGGAGGCAGAGGCAGGCAGATTTCTGTGATTCTGAGGTCAGCCTGGTCTGGAAGGCTAATAACAATTACATTATCAAACTTCGTTTCCTCTTGAAGTGCACTAATAAGTTTGTTTAGAAAAATGTATTTCACCAAAGTTTTAAAATTCATGTCTAATTTATAAGCATGCTCATAGAATCATTTATTGCCTTTTTAGATTTATAGACTATGCAATGATATCTTGTCATATTGTTGATTTTCCTCTTACTTATAATTGTTTTATATTTTAATCTCTATAGACACATTTAGAAATTGCATTAATATTTTCAATGAATTCATTGTACTGATGTTTTTACTTGTCTTGTTTTGTACATATTTATTCTGTATTATTATATCCATTCTAATAATTTTCATTTAAATTTGCTTTTAATGTTGGGAATTATCTATGTTAAGTTTTACTTGAACTAGGTTTCCTGTCTCTTTCACAAGAAGACAGTGTTCATGAATTCATATATTGATTTGTTTACTTATTCAAAAGAATGTAGAGAACATATGAATTAGAGTCAATTGGAAGTACTAAAAATCACTAATTTCATTCTGCAGTGTTTATTGCAAGAGTAGTTATACAGAGAGGGTAGCATTGGGCTGTAGACTGGAATGCAAAACATATGTCTTGCTCCTGGTGACAGTAAAGTATTGCATAGAGCAAGACACTGTTGCAGTTGAATTAAAGGATGGTTAAAAGCAAGGAGAGGCCACTCAATAATGAAATAAATTTGCAGAGAGTTAAATGCAGAAAGATGCTGTAACATTTTGGAAATGGTGTGTTTTCTCCTATTGGCCTTTACATTTTCTAATAATGGTTTAAGTATCTATTGTAGCAGGTCTTAAATGCCATTTTAAAAGAATATGAGCCTTTATCTTTGGGATCTGTACAGTTTTTTTTTTTTTAACTCAGGAGGATAGTATAGCATTTGAGTCATTGAAAGTGATAAAATTTATTTGTTAATTAGAAAGATAATAAGAACTGGTATCATGTGGGATTAATTAGAAAAAGGGCATATGATGATGAACTATTCCAGGTAATTGATGATGCCTGTCTGAATGGAGGCAGTGCAGGGCATGAAGTGTAGCTTTTTAAAAGTATTAAATAGAACTAATATGCATTGATGATTATAAGAGACAAGGACAGAGAGAAGTGGGGAGAGATGGGGGAAAGGAAGAGAGATAGTGAAAAATCACAATGGACACAAGTTCTCCCTGGGCTCGTATAGAAGTACATATATTAGTAAGGAAGAACTAAATAAAACCAGTAATGTCTGTGTGTGTTGGATTTTAGGTAACTCCGGAGGGACTCTCAGGAAGATAAGTAAGTTGAGCATTGTATAAAGATGGCTACAGCTTTCCGAAAGAAAAGGGTGCTTGTAGAGCTTGATTAAGTGACAGGCTGCATTTCATGGGTCTTGAAGCCATGAGTGAAAATAATAAATCCATTTACAGTGAAAGTTGGGATAAGCAGAAAGAACCAGAGAAATGCTATGATAGGGTGGTGTTGATATTATTAAAGTATCCTTTCCTTGAAGATGTAGAAACCATGGAAGGACTAATTTTAATCCTTCTATATTGTCCAGCACGTTACTGGGAAGGTGAAACAAGACGGTCACATTTCATTATAACCAATAAAGACTGTATACTGTAGCATAGCATGCCAGTCAACTCGCCCATTATGCAGCAGGCCTGCTCCCTTTCCCCAACATCACACAGTCCATGCTAAGGACAGGGTCTTCTACATCCACAGAGCACTCATCTGCAGGGGGAATTAGCAGTGATCTCAATATATTTCTGAGTTTACACATCTTTCATTTCTTCAGAAATGATTTCAGTTTGATTAGCTTCTGTGTGGCATCCGGCTGTAACACAGCTTGACTTAACTTTCTCTTAACTCTGCCCACTTCTCCATCGTATCCTTGCACCTTTCAGCATATCTTAAACTGCTCAAGCCCTTGTACTGGTCCACTCTCTTGAAATTTTATATAATATAATATGACAGATCTCTTTATTCGGGTATGTTTACCATACAAAATGACATCTTCCATTATTGTATTTCCACACAACTCTGTCTCTGTCATATCTGTTGATTGGTACTTACTGAAAGTATCGTTGAAGGAAAGTATGACTTTTCTTTCCTTTTTTTTTTTTTTAACTTTTCAATAAACATGTAAAGAACAGGTAGGATACAGGTGTTTATTTCTTTGTGGTGGGAACATTCCAAGTCCTCTCTGATAATTATTTTTAATATTCATCTAATTATATTAAACTGAAATATTAGGTTGTATTTAATTTCTTAAACCCATATTGTGTCTCAATCTCTATGTACCACACAAACTAACTCCTAGTATGTATACATAACATAGTTTCTACAACTCACAAAATTGGTTTCTATTGATTTGCACATATATTCCAAATGGTCATTACTTCAGTTACTTTTCTCATTACACTGCATGATGCC
>OU015749.1:18245518-18309932 GCA_907169655.1 Acomys percivali
GACCATTTTAAGTGTGGCTTATAGTTTTGAAGTATTCAGTATTCAAAGTATTCAGTCCATTATCACTTGGCCTCAGTTTCCATTCTCATGGCGTGAGAAGCCGACTTTCTCTCTAGCAGCAAGTGTGTTAAAGAATTTTTGCTCACAGGACACAGAGCCAGAGAACATGAAGAAGCAAGGGTAAGGCGTCCCCCCCCGAGGGCACAATTCCAGAGAGCTAATTCTTGCAGCAAGACCTCACTACTGTTCTAACTTCTTCATGTTATGAATGCTATGGGATTGATCCACTTCTTTGTGCAAAGCCCTCATGTTCTAGGTCTGTTTGGACAGACCCTGACAGGCCCACATTAAATTGTGTGTTACCAACTCCATAGGACTATTGGTCCAATCAAACGTATAATCAATATTCACCATCATAGCTCTTACTGTAAAGAAACTCCTTGTGAAGCATTCTTTACTTGAGAAACAATAGATTTTCAACAGATATTTTTTTAATTATTACTGAGAAGCAAAAAAGTTTTCTCCTTGTATTTTCATGCTTCCTGCCTAATGTTCAGGCTTTCATATTGACTAAATTTCCATAAGAAACATTCATCAACATATAGTCCACTTTTGGCACGCACATAGTTTCTGTTTTGTAAATAATTACATATATTTGGCATCATTTGTTACATAAATTCCATTATAGTTTGCACCACTATATTTTGGTCCATATACTTTGAAGTGCTATAATTTCTTGTTTCCTCAAATCTTTTTTTAAAATCAAAATAGTTATCATTCAGTACTTTTTCCATTGTTGATTGTTTAAAAAGAGAGAATAGAGCTCCAATTCCAGTGAATTTCAGTTTGTACAGTTCCTTTTATATACCAACAGCTAATGCATGTAAAATCAGAGACAATAAAAACTAATGTCAGGTATGCATTAAAAGGCATGGCTACTTTATCTTAATGAAATATTCATAAAATTCTATCTAGTTTGTGTCATAACTGTGTTGCTTCAACACCATAACATTAAAGATTGAAAGCATGTAAATATCATTTGCATATATTACATAGTTTGGAGTGCTTCTAATCTGAAGAAAAGAATGCTTTGCAAATCCCTGCAGTGCATTTCGTTTTCCAGTAGTGAATTAGGCCAAGTTTGTTGCAAACACATTAGCCAAACGCCTTACCTATAAATAGCTCTCCTCACAAAGTAGAGTATATTTCGTTCTCTGTTATTTTCTTGATTACATCACATTACAAATGAAGCTATTGTTAATGTTTTCAACAAGAGACAACATGAGCATTCAGGATCAATACACTGAAAATTGAGAGACATTTTTTGCTGAAATGTCTGGTAACTTTTAGTAATATTTTCCAAATTATAAAACGTCCATATGTATAAATTTAGGCATGTTTATTTGACAGTTAACTTGTAGAAACTAAAGCTCAAATTAGCTCTTCCATTTTTTTTCCCTGAATACAACTTGTCTTTGTTCTTAAAATTTGCTTGCCTTTAATAACTGAGAATTATTTCAGTAACTTTGGAATGATACACTTATTTGTGTTTAAAAATGAAACAAACTCCAAAACTCAAGATAGGCCTCACTAAAGTTTTATATTCAAAGTAAGACCAGTATGTTTGTATTGTTGTATGCTACATTTGTGATATCCAATGCTTGACAAATGAAACAAAGCACTGGCATTTATCTGTGGGAGTCAGTGCCGTCCTGGTTGTCCTGCTGATGAGAAGAGGTGTGTGATCTGCGCTGCCATCTTGGAAGCAGCCGCCTTTTGCCTCACTCTTTTAATATTGTATCTTTATTCTCTAGCTTTAGCATTTTTATGTTTCTTTTCTTAGATTTGGGAGATTTTATTTGACAATTTCATTACATAGTTTTTAGCTGTTTATTCTTCTACTCTGTAGAATCTTAGTAAAAGACTAAGAATTAAAAGAATTTCTCATGCCACAGGGTGCTTTAAGGCTTTGTTTATATTCAACTATTGTTTTCTTTTCTTTTTTTTTATTTATTCTTGTTACATCTTAATGGTTATCCCATCCCTTGTATCCTCCCATTCTTCCCTCCCTCCCAGTTTCCTCTTATTCCCCTCCCCTATGTCTGTTCCTGACGGAGATTACCTCCCCCTGTATATGCTTATAGGGTATCAAGTCTCTTCTTGGTAACCTGCTGTCCTTCCTCTGAGTGCCACCAGGTCTCCCTCTCCAGGGGACATAGTCAAATGTGAGGCACCAGAGTATGTGAGAAAGTCATATCCCACTCTCCACTCAACTGTGGAGAATGTTCTGCCCATTGGCTAGATCTGGGTAGGGGTTTAAAGTTTACTGTCTGTATTGTCCTTGGCTGGTGCCTTAGTTTGAGCGGGACCCCTGGGACCAAATCTGCCTATCATAATGTTCTTCTTGTAGGTTTCTAGGACCCTATTGGCATCTGAATATAGCAGTTCTCTGACCTTTTCTTCTATCCATGATATTCTTTCTTCCGCTTGATCATGTTTGTTGATAATGTTTTCCACTGTGGTTTTAATTGGAGACTTACTCTTTCAAATTTTTTTTGTGTTTCTATGTTAAATTTGCAATTTATTTCGATGATTGTGTCTTGAAGGTTTTACTGTTTATCTTTTCCCCACATTTTGGTTAGTTTTACATCTAACTTTTTAATAAGTGGTCTTCACATGGGCTTAATGCTCTCTTTACTAAATAATTGGAGGAAAGAACCAGACAGCAGTAACAGGAACAATGATGTGACAACTAGTCTGGCTTTATATCACCATTTAAAACATATATTGCTTAGTATGAGGAAGGAAGCAAGGCAGGTATTGTAGGACATTCTTTTCCCCTGTGCTCTTTACTGTGTTTGCAATGTGAATAGCTATAGTTGTAATTTCTTGACTTAACCTCCATCAACAATGGACCATATTCTGGTACTTTAAACTAAATAGGCTTTCCCTTTCTTATGTCATTTTAGTCAGGATATTTTATTGCAGCAACAGAAATGAAAATAGGATACCCACAATTTATCATTACACCATTATGAGTAAAATCAACTACCAGAGAAGAAATCACAAAGGAAACTAAGAAAAGAATTGTGAAGTGAATAGAAATGAACGTGTATCACATGGAAATCATAAACGCTGTTCCTGCACACCCCCTTAAGCAGAGTTGCAAAATTCAGTTTTACCTAGATTCTGCAGATTCCAAATAGCAGGTGTCCTGTGGTCTTTCTACAATCCACTGCTGGGAGCAAAGCACTTGCTTTGTGCTATAAATAGGACAGGAAGCTGCACATTAAAGGAGTAGTTCCCATCTGTCTTTATGAAACAGTCAGGGGCTCTTTTCTTCACACTCAACACAGAGTAGTTTGTCCTCTGTACTTACCCCACCAATAGCCTTCCAGATAAATATCTGGCTGAAGCTCTACTCTATTCATTTTTCTCCTCTGAAATAACCCTTCAATGATGGACATGTTTATGATGGAGAACTATTTCTCTTTAGTGAGTACATAGCAGAAATAGTAGTAAGCCTCATGAGCTTGAAAAATGATGACATATAAAATACTCAATACCAAAACTATAACTGAAGCAGCTGAAGAAATAAATGGATTGGAAGGCTTCAACTGATGAGAGCACCATTCTGTGCTGGGGCAGCGTTGCTCTTGATGGGTAATAGTATTTGTTTCAGTAGTGAAAGCTAGGAATATGTTTTCCTTTAACCCACGTCTTACTCACACACTCTTTTCTGTCTCTTTTCATAGGATAATCTGAGCTTTATGTGGATAGTAAACCAAAAATCATGGCACTTAGCCACTTAGGGAATCATAGACTTAGATATGCTTGGGGGGCGTATTTAAATAAATCATGAGGTCCTCTGGGCTTCTTCAGCTGCAGAGCCAATGAAAAGTGCAGCTCACAAAGTACATTTCTAGATGCCTGTGAGCACTAGTAAGAAGTTTTGTGGTATGCTATTATGCATTATTTTTTCATTTTATTTGCCTTTTACATATATTCTGTTTACTCCAAAGACAACCTATTCCTGTACAAACACTGTTAGTAAAAACCATGAATGTTCTTCGGATTAAGTTATCATTCTTCTTAAGAATTACTAGTCCTTGTTAAGTCTAAGGCACTTATGAGCCATTGTCACTATCTAAGCCTTAATATGCAATCTAAAAGTACATAATGTTGTCACTAACTGATTTTATTAGACAGGGTCCTCTAGAGGAGCAGAACAGAGAGAATCCATACATGTTTTAAATGGAACTTAACTAAATTAGCTCGTAAGACACAGGCTGCGTATCCCAACAGTGACTTACCTGCTTATCAGAGTGGCAGCAGCCAGGTAGGTAGCTACTTGTTTCTCAACGCTGGATGCCTCAGTAGTCCCAACCTGGTACTGAATGCCTGGAGAGCCACTGGTCTTCAGTCCACACTGGAAATCTGAAGAATCCAGGTTCTAATTGGCAGCAAAGGATGGTTGCAACAAAACCCACCAAGGAGTAAATGAATTCACCAGCAAGCAATCACACTGCTTTCTTCTAACCTCTGTAAATATGAATGCTCTCAGAAGGCCCTGCCCACTCTGGAAGAGAGTCTTTTCTATTCAGTTTGTGCTGCCCCCTGATACCCTTACATGTCCTCCTAGAAAAATGTCTCTTAGTTGATTCCAGATCCAAGTTTATTCCATCATAGTGATTCATTAAAAATACCTCACATTCACTTGGTGCTTCTTTTGACTTAATATTTACTGGTTCCGCAATCCATATATTAACACGGCAAGCCTATAGGCTATTGTTCAAAATACTGTGAACACAAGAAAGTATGAGACCATACTTAAGCTGTTTTATTATTAAGTTGATGTGGAAAAAAATAGTAGAAGCGTTTTGTGTTACATTTATTTTATGTTTGTTTGGGGCAAGTAAAGTGTTGAGACACCATGTGAAGAACAAATCAGATAAGTACATCTCACAAACAGACTAGTCACCATTTAGAATGAAAGAGAAAATTATCATATTCTTAGGGCTTTGTTTGTGATAACTTTGTGTCCTTGATTGAAATAGTATTCATAAGCCACAGGGTGTTAACTGAAGAGTTAGGACTCTACATTTTACAGATATCTGTTCCTGTTGGTTTATGTTGACCTCTCAGAGCCTTTTCAAAGTTCTGTACAGGATTAAATAGAGTCCAGAAGAAATGGTATGTGATTTTATATATCAAAAGACATATTAGTACTTTATCTGTTAAGGCTTTAATATAAAATGTTTTCCACAGGTCCATATGGTAAACAGTAAGTCCTCAGCCAGTAGCATTATTTGAGGGAAGGGGAATATATAATTTAAATGGGTTCTAGCTGGTATATAAGTAAGTCTCAGAGCAGCCTCTGAAGGTTAAATCTGGTCCCCGGTTGACTCCCTCCTATTGTTCTGTGAACAGCTCTTTTACCCCTCAAGCCCAATCTCCATTGGGTTCTGCCCAAACACAAAACCAGGAAGCCATGGCCTGAAACTACCCTCTGAAACCACAAGCCAAGGCAAATATTTTCTTTCTTAAGTTGTTTTTTAAGTTTTGGGTTTTGTTTTTGTTTTTTTACTTTTGGCCTTTTTAAAAATCAGATATTTGGTCACAATGGAAATAAAAGTAGCTAACACATTATTGTACCATGATTTCTTCAAATAAATCTACCATCATCTAATTAAAACAAATTCTGGAACACTGAAATCACACCACAGTTTTGTTAAATGTACCAAAATGTTGATCAACATCTCTATCATTGCACACTTTCTGGACCTAGTTATATAGGCAGTTGAATGTGTTAGGGTGATGAAAGGAGCTGTCACATGACTGGCTTTTCCCAGGGAGAGAGGAGTGCTTCGTTGTGAAATCCTAAAAGATAAGTGCAGAGTCCAGTCCTCAGTAGCATAGGAGCTACTTCCAGGTGTCAAATGTCTGTACTGCTGAGACACTGATGAGTAACCAATAGAGATGTGTAAACACTTAGACCAGTGGTCCTCAACCTTCCCAATGCTGTGACCCTTAAATACAGTTTCTCATGCTGTGGTGACTGCCAACTACAAATTATTTTTATTTCTACTTCATAACTTTCGTATTGTTACTGTTATGAATCATAATGTAAATATCTGATATATAGGATATGTGATATGTAACCCCTATGAAAAGGTCACTTGAGCCCCAAAGGGGTTGTGACCCACAGGTTGAGAATCTCACTGACATAGACAAAGAAGTATAGAGGCTTTGCCTTTGCCTCTGTGAGAAAAATTAGATTTTATTGATACGTAGATAGTAGCACGTAAGCCATGTCACATGCAGCTTCTTACTTCAAGCTACTACTAGGGTGCTATTGGGAATGGGATCTTCCACACAAGGGTGCTTACTGCTTTGATTTGTCTTTCTAGGGCTATATTTTAATCAGGAAGATGGTTCCTCAGGTTTCATAAATTCTGTACAATCCATGGGGGATCCTGTCCAAAGCTGCTTCATGCTTTCTCTATGACTTAGACAAATCCCTGATGAAGAGAATTGATTAAATTTGGTATGTGCTCTGCTAGTACCAGTCTCCAAAGTACAGGAGGACATTAAGTTTAGTATTACATTTCATATTATATGCATCAAAGGCTGTGAGCTAAAAGCTTTCCTGGATAAAGACAACAGGCCCTTTCCTTAATCAAGAAAAGTCTGCATGCTGGGGCAAACAGGCAGTTTTCATATTATTTAAAGAAAATGTACTTATATAGATTCAGGATCTTCTTTTTGGTCAACACTCCTCTACTCAACTGTGAAGTCAACTGTGTGACTCTCATAGCACTTCTGAATTTCCACTAAAATCTGGGGCTACATCAAAGGAAGCCAATTTGATGAACTTTAAGGAAAAGGAAGAGTAAAGATAGGTCTCAAGTTTCTCCAACTCCTGTGGGACAAAAATTATGAATTATGTTTCAGTTAAAACAGAATGAAGCAGGCCAGTGGGCAGTAAGGAACATTAGAGAAACACTTGTTCTGAAAATGTATCTTTCCTGAAGTGAGTGACAATTGGTACATTAGGAAATATATAATGAGAAAGGCAAATAACTCTGTCCAGTGGGTAAGAACCATTCAAACCCTAGTTTTGCACGAGGGCAGATGCTGCTGAATGGTCAGTTGGTATAGATTTACTTATAAATAAGAACCTTGCATAGAACGTTATAAGGCCTTTCTGATTGTAGAAAGCATCATGTAGATGCTGCTGATGGTGTAATTAGCATAAGAGCTTTACCTGAGCACATGGAGTGTTCATCATGCATTACAGGTCTTTCTGATTGTACAGAGCATCTTGCAGATGCTGCTGAAAGAGTGATTGATGTAGACACTTTATCTTGGTGCACTAATGTCACAGGGGCTTCCTTGATTGTGAAGAGCATTTTGAAGGGAAACTGTAGTAGGACTGGTGCCTGACACACTAACGATGAAGTTTCTTATATTTATCAGAAAAGGTGTAATATTCAAGGAAGAGAAAGAAAGTCAAAGCCTTACTGAAGGCTTTCAAGGTGGTAGAGCCATTGTATTGAATCGTGAAATACCTCAACATATCAACTTAGTATATTTAGATAAAAGTGTATAGTTGATTGTCACCAAGAAATTTAGTCCTGATGTTTATAGTTCTAAGTACTTGAGTCTTTGAGGTCCTGTGGCTTCCATGGAATAAAATGTACCAACAACAGTCCTTGGTTTGTCATCATAGTCATTGGTAATGCCCTTGTCTTGCTCACTTTCATACCAGGCAGGGCCCATTTGCCTTGTCTGCCTGGAATATCACAAACATTACTGTGCTTTGTAGGAATAATCTATGGTATCACAGTGGTACCTTACTCTTTTGAGGGGTAATTATTGTCATTTTAGTGACATACTGATAATCCATAACAAAGTAAGAATAGCTGTATCACTGGCCAAGTTATTCAGATTTGACTCCAGGAATAACTCATTAATTCTAATAAGACATCCAGTGCAGCCACCCAACATGGGAAGAGTTCTCCATGTGTCTCTTGAAAGTCTGCACACTTTTCTGAACAAATTACTAACTGCTCTGGTTGGAACTATCTTCATGCCAACAACCTCCAAAGCTGAGTTGGACAAGCTAGCCTTGTCTACTTCCCATCTAAGTGCAGGGTTACTAACAACATCGGGGTGTAGAGGTCCTTTCTACTTCTGGTAAAATGTCAGAAACCATAGCCCTTAGTAGACCAGTTAGTCTTAAAAGGATTGTAGGATGAAGCTCAAAGATTGATCCCAAATACAAGAAAGGAAAATTTTAATCATGCTGTGGCCCCTCCTACAAAAAGAAAATGCATAACCTAGTCACTCTCTGTGGTACATCATCCAGGTATTTTACTCAAGTGGATCAGAAAATGTGCTGAATTTAGCTGGTGTCTCCAACAGCACACAGGCCATGCAATGAGCTGTCTCAGAGGCACTTCTCTTGGAACTAAAAAATTCCGAGTTTCTGGCTGAACTCTAAGCATCTGTTATGGATCACTGGTGAGAAGCAACTTGTAAAAAGAGTTTTCTTTTTAACCAGGAGAATCATGGGTACTCAACTTAGTGCCTCCTTTAGGAGGTCTACTCAGTACTTAGAGAAAGAATGGGGCAGATTACTGGACATATGGAGAAACCACACAGCTTCCATAGGGTTGCCAGAACATTTTGCCTCAAGATACTCTCACCTTTGGCTGCAATTACAGCAGAGTTCTCAAGGTGCGGAAACAATGTCAGATTTTGGTTAACTGCATAATCATCTGGTTTTTTTGGGGGGGGTGTGTTTTTGCCATTCTGTTTTCAAAGGTCCTAGAAAAGAAAGTGGGACACAGCCCAGTTTTATTTCTACAGAATCCACCATTTTTATATTTTCATTCTACAAAGAATGAGTAAAACTGGTTAGGTTTACTTAGGAAATGTACCCAACACAAGATTGAATGGGATCAAACAGCTCAGATATGTAAAGGACAGTATGTATTTAGGAGAATAGAAACACATTTTGTGTGAATAGGTACATGATGTAGTGAGAACCTGAAAGGAAACAGTATCATAGAAATAGGCTGGAACTAGTTCTTTGTGACTGCTAATGAACATTTCAATTTTTTTAACCAAACATTTTTAATCTAAGTTTGTTATGGTGAATTAAATTAGTGACACATTCTTTGGCAAAATATCCAATAAATTATTCATATTTCAAAAACAGGCTTGAAAGTGATACATTAATTACATTAATAATTTTTAATAATGGAAATCATTTTACAGAAAGGTTAGGGGAACAGATTAAAGCCAGGCGTTGGGTCACTCAAGAGCTGTGGATTGAATTTAATATGGTGACTTTTGGTTCTGAACAGGTTTAGTAAAACAAATTTGCTTCCTGCAATTAATCTTACCTTACCAAAAGTGTATTAAAGTGCCTGACTTTCTTGGCCTTTTAATTATATAACATACCATCTCAAATTATACAGGATCTTTTCAAATTAATTCTCCTGCTTGTTATTGCCTAGTTTTGTTCTCTTATTCATCAAACACTTCAAGAGAGAGAAAATAATTTGTTTTTAAATTTAGTTATTACTATTGCATTGATATAATCTTTGATCTATTTTTTCAATGTTTTCTAAGTATCTTGGGAGATATTTTTCACTCTAGAAGCACACCAGATATATGGCTAGTCATCAGTTAACTTCAAGGAAATTTCAGCATTATTTTCCTCCAGAGAGAGTACTTGAATACAGCAGGATAGTCAATATTTGCCAATGTCTGATTTGCTGTGGTAATATATCTTGGCTGATTTATATAGGCTTGGAGACCACTTAGCCTCCTCTCAAGTTCAATTTTGTAATCTATCCAAGAAGATTCTAGTGTCTGTACCTCTCTGGGAATTATAGAGAGGACTATATAAAATAATACAAGTCAGTGCCCTGAAAAAACAACATATTTATATTGTTTGACGTGATACATTTCTCTGGTTTTGCAAATAAAAGTACATCTTGATTCTGCTCAGACTTGGCTCTGCCCCACTTAAGTAAATGATTGGTTCATTTTCTTGTCTTATGCCAAAACTTATAAGTGGTTCCTGATGGGATCAGCATATGTTTCTTAGGTGTTCATACCTTCTAGAAGCTTCTTAGTACCATCTGTCACACCCTGGGTCTGTACTTGCTTCACTGCTCAACTAGACTATTCTAACAGTCTCATCCTGCATGCAAGTATCTACTGATTACTTCCTGAATGCCTTCCAAGGATTGAATTTTAACATCATTGTTTCCCCTGTAATCCTGGGAAGAGATATTAGTGTTTTCTCATAAGAGTGAGATCAAAGTCATTACGATGTCCATTAGAAACAGTAGATTCTGCCTGCTGACCCTATTTTTCTTATCTCTACTTTAATCACTAGGATCTAGCAACATGAGGTTTCCTAGGTCTGTCCAAAACTCCAGTCTCTCCTCTCTAAGAGCTTTGTATTAGGAAACTCTAAACAACTGTCTCCTGCAGTGTGTTCAGTTCCGTATTAAGTGTTGCTTCCCAGCCATACCATAGGAAGACCACTTTCTCTCTGCCCAGCCTCTCACCTTGACTGGCCTCTGTGGTGTATTTGATCATTCTATATTTTCTTTCCTAGAGGACGAACAGCACAACGAGAAATGTATGTCTTCTCTGTTGTACTCACCACAGCAGAGCTCGGAACCTGGTAAAACAGGAAGCAAACATTAGTTGTTAGCTGAAGGATAAGTCAAATAATAGCATGGATATTCATGCTATTTTTGTTCTTGCTGAAAGCTTTACACTGAATTTTCTTCTTTTAAAAAATATCTACTTTAAATTATTGAAGATCCATAGGATAAACTTCTTTACAACATGGTGTTAAGCGTTCTGGGCTTGTCCTATGCAAATAGTGTGACTATTTTTACTTTCATAGCCACTAACTTTTATAATTCTTCAGGGCTTTCTCTTACAATATCTCCAGCATAACTTTATGGTCTAATTAAGTTAACTTCAGGAACACTTTTGTGCTCAAGGCTTGTATATAGATGTGTTGAATTCATGTGCTAGTACATCTGGCTTGGAATATGGGAAAGTTGGAGCTCTAATTAGGGAGGGTAGATGGATATAAATAAATTCAGAAATAGGCAGAGAAGAGTACAATGACACTGAAAGTTTCTTTAAAAATCATAAGGTATTATGTACCTAAAAATGCCCTATACTACATATAAGTCCCGGCATAAATATATAAGTATAAGTGAAGTTTTCTCATCTGGCCTGACAATGCTTCTTCCAAGAGTCAAAGACTATCTAAAACAACCCAACAACAGACAATAGCTTTTTCTGATTTGTTGTTCATGATTGTTAAATAGCCTTCCAAGAGACTTCTAAAACATTACAAACTATTAAAGTTGCCACCGCCCTGAGGTAAAAATTAAGTCCCTACTGCTGAAGACACCATGAAGACACCCAGAGGCCACTGAGCTTGAATGCCTCCTTCATGAGAAGTAGATTTCATAGTGCCAGAAGGAGCTATGCAAGCTTCCAAGGAAGGGAAGCAACCAACAGTCCTAACTATGAGGACAATAAAGTGCAACAAAGACCAACATGTCATGATAACCGTAAGTAGTGGCATGCTTACCTTAGCAGTAACCAATAGCTCTCCAATTGTACCTAAGATCTGCTCCAGAAGAGGGAAGTCATACATGATAGTATAAACCTGGCCAACCACCCAGTGCTGGTGAAGCTATGGACCTTGGAAGGAACCTATAACCACAGCTTTACTAAACCAGCATAATGTCTATCTACACTCTAAATATTTGCCCTTATACCCACAGATAGGTGTAGCCCTCACCTCTCGTTATGGAAACTTATCTTTGCAATAAATAGCAAGATCATTACAGAAAATTGCAACAACCCAAAATGAAGAGTTGTGGGGTGTCGCTCCAACAGATACATCTACAAAACAACCCCAAACTTAAGGCCCAGGGAACATTGCATAAGAGGGTTGAAATGAGTGTGTAAGGTGCAAAGTATCAGGGAGTTTTCTGTGAGATGGTCTCCTAGGACTATCTGAAGATCTGCACCTAAGTTCTCCCCAGCATGTCTTCATCAATTTGAGCTGAGCAAGAATGAGAATAGGCATTTAAAGGGAAAGCCCAATAGTCCTCAAATCCACACAAAGAGCTAAGGGTAACCAAGGAACATGGAGGATGGAAGAGCTAGCCTTCCCCAGGGAAGAAGCACACCGGCTGATTATCTGATACCAAATGTTCATCCTTGAAAACATATATAAAAGTAATGTTATAGTGACTGTTCAGATTGTATTTATATATGAAGATATATACATATATGTGTGTATATATATATGCATATATACATACCTCAGCAATTGATGAACAAATAGGCCCTCGATTTGAAAGAGAGCAAAGAGGTAGATGAAAGGGTTTGGCGGGAGGAAATGAAGGTAGAAATGAAAGAATTGTATTATAATCTGAAAAAATAAAAGAGGTAGTAAAAATTCCTTTTTTATGCACTGATTTTATGAACTTACAGATATGCACACTTTAATTCTTTTTGAAGAGAAAATATCATATATTCTGATTGCACAAGAATGTTATTCTAAAGCCGGGCGTGGTGGGGCACGCCTTTAATCCCAGCACTCGGGAGGCAGAGGTGGGCGGATCGCTGTGAGTTAGAGGCCAGCCTGGTCTACAAAGTGAGTCCAGAACAGCCAAGGCTAACACAGAGAGACCCTTTCTCGAAAAACCAAAAAAAAAAAAAAAATGTTATTCTAATATGAAATATGGAAAACAATTTCCAAAGAAATAAAAGGTAGTTGTAGTTGGATCCTAGGTTCTTGTCACCACCAATATTGATATGTCCTGACTTCTTGACTTGTAGGCATGCTGGACTTTGGCAGTAGTGATAAATCATGGTCTGCTGTTTAATTAGTTGACTTTGTGTTCTTGTAAATAGCTGTTGATGTCAGCATCTCCGTGTAGTTCCTGGAATTGTGCCATTTGTTAAGTGCCCACTGAAACATTTCCCCCGTGGTAGACTGAATTGTCAGGAGTTCAGTGTTAATATTTTTCAATTATATGTATGTTTGTATGTCCCTGTGTGTGCAGAGGTGAGTACAAGTGCTTGCGGAGGTCAAAAGCCTTAGATCCTGTAGAAGTGGAAGTGCAAATTGTTGTGAGCTACCTGATGTGGGTGCTAGTAATAAAGTCCAGGTCCTCTGTGAGCCACTTCTCGAACTCTCAGGAGGTATGTGTGATATAACCTAGTTATTGATCATTCAAGATTTTTTTAAAAATTAGTGTAGTGTTCACTCACTTTAAGTATTACTGGGCCCTATAAGAACATTTAGTCATTTTCAAAAATTTTTACAATTTGTATTTCACAGATATGTATTTACAGAATGTGGCTTGTAACTATACAATTAGTTCTCAATTGTGGGCAGTTATTAATTTTAAGTTTTAACTTTATTTTTTAATGTGTGTGTGTCTGTGTGTCTGTGTGTGTTTCTGTAATTGGATACCACAATACTGTAGTATCTGCAGGGGAAAATCAGATCACTGGATTTACAGGTAGCTGTGGCTGGGGACTTCTAGAAGGTCAGGAAGGAGCTGAGCCATCTCTCTAGCCCTTAGCTCGCATTTTAACTCAATCCCATTTTAGGATTATTTTCTATGATATCAAAGGCTTGTTTTCCACTTTTTTACTGATCCCAGACCTTTTTCAGTTGAGATTTTTAAATATTTACTGTTTCATCTCCCACATATGGATCTAGAAATCACCTAGAGTTGTTTTTATGTATGACATTGTCAAAGTTGTCAAAATTGAAATGGAATGGCTGTGTCAACATTAACAGAAAAAAATGAAGGGAATATTCCATCCAAAATAACCCCCAAAATTAAATATTTAGGAATGTATTTAACCAAATAAGTGAATATCCACCATGAAGATACTAGACATTGGAAAGACATGACAGGTTATTGGGTGCCAATTCTTTTAGAAACAAATGAAAAATAACAACATTAATGAAATTTATCCAATCTATCCTTCAGAAATTGTGTTTGTCATTCTCCGTCATATGTCTGAGCTCTGATGCGTGCTTTACATGAAGACACAGGGTAGTTCAGTCTTGATTTACATGGCTGAAGTGGTCTGCGTGAAGCATTTGCGCCATTCTTGTTGCTCCTAACACGCTCAATCTTGCAGGGAAGATTTTCCCTGGCAAGGCTTAGCCAGTGCTTCTCTGTTCCTGAAGATTTCTGCCTGTTAAGGCTTAAACCAGCCTTTAAAATAGTCTCTCAGTTCCTCCTCTCCCATTCTTTACCCCAAATACCACAGGACAAGGAAGCATGGGCATGGGACTTTTAGCTTTGCCCTGGTATGTTTTGAGTAAGCTGTCCACATTAGCCAATTTGTAACCTGAAAACAAAGCTGTGGTTCTAGAACAACCAGAGTAATATGATAATATATACTTGGGATGTCAGTGGTCCTACCTCATAGAATTATCTTAGTGATTACTTAACCCAGTTTAGAGTGTGTTCCAGTACAAGGCTGGATTGACATAATAAACGTTCAAAGATGTTTGTTGCTCTGTTATTTTCTTTTGTTCTTGTTTGATCAATTTATTAAAGTTAGGAATTTGGAAGTTAAAGATAAACTACAGAATATAATGTAAGAAATTTCACTTTAGCCTTTCCTTTTCTCCAGTGCCGACTCTCTCTCTCTCTCTCTCTCTCTCTCTCTCTCTCTCTCTCTCTCTCTGTCTGTCTCTCCCCTCTCTGTTTTTCTTCCTTCCTTCCTCACGCTCCTTCTTTCTTTCTTTCCTTATATTCATTTGAGGCAGAGCATTGCTATGTAACCAGTTTAGGCCTGGAAGGCATAATTATTCTTCCTCTGCCTGGAAAGCACCACCAAAAATAGCTATTTTAGCTTGCTTATCCTTAATTTTCACAGTCCTAAATAATGATAATGAACATCTTACAATGGTTATATGTATATAGGTAATATTCATAAGCCCTGATATAATTCATTATATATAGTTATAAAATTATTACTAGCTTTACCAGTCACATTGAACTTTATTCTATTTCTTTTAACTACATATATAAGTAAAAGTTTCAAAACTCACTTTAGCTGGATAATAACAAGGGAAAGAAGCCCATGATCTAATCTTGTTATAAAATTTTATACTGCTATCAATAATGAATACGGAGTCACAAATACCTCAACTGAATTAATATTTTAACTAAATTAATTTAAGAATAATTTATTTTGCTAATTTTAAAATAAGCTGAGCAAGTGGAAATGGTATTAATGAATAAAATAATATAGATTTGTTTTGTTTTCTACTTACAGTATTTAGCTTAAACAGTCTCATTGCTTTTATTTCCCCACATTCATATTATGTAATTGCCTCCATACCATTAAGTAAAAATTGTTTTAACTGAGCCATCAAGGCTTACAAATGGACACTGCTTTATTATATAGTCAAATTCTATAAAGGCGTTTTGAACTGAGATTGTGATTATTGAACTTTTCTTACTGACATTATGAAAAAGTTGCTTAATGTATTTGGAAGTATATTTTTTGAACAAATTGGATAGTTTCCCTGAACGTTTAGAACAAATGAAAAACATAATATTTGTCATTTCCCTACAGTTTGCCTGGCTATCTAGAACTTAGATTTGCTATATACAAGCTTTTCAATCAAGATGAGTTGCAGAGCTGTCATTTTTGCCAAACAAACTATGCTGACTCACTGTCTAGTCAACCCTCCCTAGGAATGCTGTTCCTTGCTTACTTTGCTATCTCTTCTGATTCATATAGCTCCTTTATTTATCTTTATAGTTCTTATTTGTCCAACAAAAATATGAAACCAGTACAAGCAAGTTTCTCTCACTCATGAAGCTTGCTGACCATTGTACAAATTCATATAAATACTTACAGCACTGAACTTGCTACAGTTCTGTGGCAGTGTAGCTGGTTCTGTCTGAAAGCAGAGGAAATAGATGTGATTGCGAGTGATTGAGCTAAAATCTATAAGAGGTTCAGGGGCTCCTGGGGGGAGGTAGCCCAGCATATAAGTGATTCGAGGAGATACAGGAAATCCAAGTTACTTGGTTGGACAGTGAGGCGCAATGGCTAAGATTTGAGGCTGTAGCCTGTGGACAGCTTAGGACCTTATGCTTGTTCTGAGTCATGTTACTGAACTTGCTTCCCCTAAATGTGATGAAAGACTCTCTCTTTCCCTCCCTCCCTCCCCCCCCCCCTCTCTCCCCCCCCCTAACCAGACAGTGGGATAAGCAGGTATGAGAGGGAGAATTCTAGCTTATAAGGACATTAAAGCATGGAGGTAATCTAGCTTTCATTTTTATACTTGGGTAACAGAGGACGTGAATAGGAGAAAGCAAAAATAAACATGCAGCAACCAACAGAGCTCTGTTATTAACAGAAGAGAGATATGAGCCCTCCCTGAAGCATCTTGTGAGAAGTAGTTACGGGGTATTCAAATAACAAAATAAATAACTGTTAGTAATGGGTTGAAAATAAGAAAGAGTTTGGCCATGTGCCTTCAGTTTCTATTTTGTGGAAGACTTTGAGGATTATTGGTATTAGCTCTTCTTTGAATATTTGGTAGAATTAGCCTCTGAAACCATTTGACTCTGGGTTTTTTTGTTTTGTTTTGTTTGTTTGTCTCTTTGGTTTTTTTTGGTTTTTGTTTGGTTTGGTTTGGTTGGTTTGGTTGAGAGACTTTTAATGACACTCTTATTTCCTTAGAGTTTATAGATTTATTTAGATTGTTAACTTGATTTTGATTTACCACTTTGGTAAATGGAATCTATCAAGAAAATTGTGCATTTCATTTAGATTTTCCAGTTTTGAAGTAAGACCTAATGGTTCTTTGGATTTCCTCAGTGTTTGTTCTGAGGCCCCCCGATTTCATTTCTGATATTGTTAATCTGGATATTATCTCTCCACCTTTTAATTAGTTTGGCTACAGATTTGTCTATCTTGTTGATTTTCTTAAAGAAACAGCTTTTAATTTTGTTGATTCTTTGCATTGTTCTTTTTTCTTTCTAGCCTATATTGATTTCAGCCCTGAGTTTGATTATTTCCTGCCGTCTACTCCACTTTAGTGTTTGCTTCTTTCTTTTAAATTATTTTTATTAATTTATTCTTGTTACATCTCAATGGTTATCCCATCCCTTGTATCCTCCCATTCCTCCCTCCCTCCTATTTTTCCCTTACTCCCCTCCCCTATGACTGTGACTGAGGGGGACCTCCTCCCCCTGTAATGCTCATAGGGTATCAAGTCTCTTCTTGGTAACCTGCTAACCTTCCTCTGAGTGCCACCAGGTCTCCACCTCCAGGGGACATAGTCAAATGTGAGGCACCAGAGTTCATGCCCCACTCTCCACTCAACTGTGGAGAATGTTCTGTTTTCTTACAGAGCTTTCAGAGGAGCTGTTAAGTTGGTAATATGGGATCTCTCCAATTCCTTTATGAAGGCTCTGAGTGCTATGAACTTTCCTTTTAGCACTGCTTTCATTGTGTCCCATAAGTTTAAGTATGTTGTGACTTCATTTTAATTTAATTTTAAAAAGTATTTAAATTATTTCTTTATTTCTTCCCTGACCCAGTGGTCACTGAGTAGAAGTTGTTCAGTTTCTATGAGTTTGTAGGCTTTCTGTTATTGTTGAGTTACAATTTTAATTCATGATGGTCTGATAAGATACAATGGATTATTTCAATCTTCTTGTATCTGTTGAGGGTTGCTTTGTTACTGATGATATGGTCAATTTGGGAAGGTTCCATGAAGTGCTAAGAATGAGGTATACTCTTTTGTGTTTGGGTGAAATGTTCTGTAGATATGTCCATTTGACTCATAAATTCATTTACTTTCATTATATCTCTTTTTAGTTTCTATCTTAATGATCTGTCCATTGGTGAGAGTGGGATGTTGAAGTCTCCCACTATTAATGTGTGGGGTTTAACATGTGATTTAAGCTTTAGTAATGTTTATTTACCAACATGGGTACCCTTGCATTTGGGGCATAGATGTTCAAATTTGAGACATCAGCTTGGTAGATTCTCCTCTAACTATTCCACAAAATAGAAACTGAAGGAAAATTCCAAACTTATTTTATTGAGCTACAGTCATTTTGATATTTAAACTGCACAAAGATTCAACTGAGAAAGAAATATTCAGACCTATCAGTGATACAAAATTATTCAGTAAAAATACTAACAAACTAAATCCAGGAACACATCAAAAATATCATCTACCTTGATCAAGGAGGCTTTATCCCAGGCATGCAGGGATGGTTCAGCATAGGAAAATCCATCAATCTAATCCTCCATATAAACAAACTGATCATCTTATTAGATTCAGAAAGAGCATTTGACAAAAATCAATCACCCCTTCATGTTAAAAATCTTGAAGAAGTCAGGGAAACAAGACCCATACAAACACAATACAGACAACATGTAGCAAGCCTATAGCCAACATACAATTAAAAGGAGAGAAAAACAAAGCAATTCAAATAAAATAAGAGAAAAGACAAGGCTGTTTACTCTCTCTATATGTATGCAACATAGTACTTTAAGTCCTAGCTAGTACAAAAAGACAACTACCAAGGAACTCCTATAGCTGATTAAAAACTTTCACAGAAATGGCTGGATACACAATGAACTAAAAAATCAGTAGCCCTCCTTTGTACACATGCGAAGGGGGCTGAGAAAGAAATTACAGAAATAACGCCCTTCACAATAGCCATAAATAATATGAAGTACCTTGGTGTGACTCTACAAAGCAAGTGGAAGACTTGTATAACAAGAGCTTCAAATCTCTGAACAAAGAAATCAAAGAAGATATCAGAAGACGGAAAGATGTCCCGTGCTCATAGATTGGTAAGATTAATATAGTAAAAGTGGGCATATTACCAAATGCAATTTACAGGCAATGCAATTTCTATCAAAGTGGAAACACAATTATTTACAGACTTTGAAACAGCAATTCTCAACATCATATAGAAAAATAAAAAACCCAGGATACTGAAAACGATCCTGTACAATAAAAGAACTTTTGGAGGTATCACCACCCTTGATTTCAAGTTGTACTACAAAGCAATAGTAATAAAAACAACATGATATTGGCATAAAAACAGACAGGTTGATCTATGGAATCGAATCGAAACCCCAGAAATAAACTCTGAGACTTAAGACACTTGATTTTTGACAAAGACCCAAAATCATATCATGGTAAAAAGAAAGCATCTTCAACATATGGTTCTGGTCTAACTGGATGCCTACATCTGGAAGAATGTAAATAGATAATATTTTTCACCCTACACAAAACTAAAGGCCAAGTGGATTAAAGATCCCAACAAAACTAGATACAAAATCTTTCAGAAGAAAAAAGTGGGAAGAACCTTGAGCTCATTGGCACAGGAGACAACTGCCTGAACCGAACACCACAAGCTCAGGCTCTAAGATCAACAAATTAATAAATGGAACCTTATGAAACTGAAAAGCTTCTGTAAAGCAAAGGACACTGTCAACAGAACAAAACAACAGCCTACAGAGTGGGAAAAGATCTTCATCAACCCTACATCCGACAAAGGAATAATATCCAAAATATATAAGGTACTCAAGGAATTAAACACCACCAAACTAAATAATCCAATTGAAAATGGTGTACAGAGATAAACAGAGAATTCTCAACAGAGTAATATTGAATGGCTAAGAAGCACTTTAAGAAACGTCCTTGCTCATCATGGATTCCAAATCAAAACAACTCTGAGATTCCATCTTATACCCATCAGAATGGCTAAGATAAAAAACTCAAGTGACAGCACATGCTAGTGAGGAAGTAAAGAAAGGGGAACACTCCTCCATTGCTGGTGTGAGTGCAAACTTATACAACCCCTGTGAAAATCAATCTGCCACTCTCTCAGAAAATTGAGAATAGTGCTACCTCAAGGCCCAGCTATACCACTCATGGGCATATACCTGAAAGATGCCCCACCATACCACAAGGACACTTGTTCAACTATATTCATAGCAGCTTTAGTCATAATATCCAGAAACTGGAAACAAACAGTTGCCCATCAACGGAAGAAACTGATAAAGAAAATAAGATATAACTAGCTATTTTTTATTTTAATTTTTCTTTTTTTACATATATATTTATATTATTACACATATATACAATAAACTACCTACAGCAAAATGAACCATGAAACAATCAGGAACTATATAAATGTTGCACTCATAGTGTTTTGGCTATTTGTATTTGGTGACCTTGAAGAGAACATCTCTCCTATCTTGGTGCATCTAAAATTCTGAATGTAAATCAATATCTATCATACCTTATTTTATCAACTTAAAACATCTATCTAGACATAAATACATCTTAACCCCTAATAATTAGGCTTAATTGTAAAACTAAACGGTGTGGTCTTCAACCCCATCAGAGGCTTGAGAAGGAATAAAATAAATAAATAATAATAATATAATTAATATTAATGTTCATAATATTATTATATAATTATGTATAAAATAATAGTCATCATCATTATCATCATAATCATAATCTGAGTAAACAGGTAGTGCAGGTCAGAAGCTTCCACAATGAGAAAATGACTCAGCTATTAAAATAAGAGGATCATGAAATTTGTAGGAAGTGATTGGAACTAGAAAAATCTCATCTTGAGTGAGGTAACCCAGACTCAGAAAGACACACTTGTCATGTACTCACTTATAAGTGGTTATTACCCATGTAGTACAGAATAATCATACTGTAAGCTACAGATACAAGGAAGCTAAGTAACAACGAATGCCCAAAGAAGGATGCTTGAATCCGACTCAGGACTGGAAATATAACAGACATAGGAAGCAGATAAAGTATGCAAACTGGGTGGGAAAGGGTGTGGGGAGGGAAAGGAGGGTAGGGATCAGATGTGGGGAGGGCGAGGGTGAGAGAAGGGAGACCAAGGGGACAACTCCCTAATAAGCAGGAAACTTGAGGTTGACACTATCTAAAACTTCCAGAGGAAGAGAAAGAAACTGAAGTGGCTACCTCAGGCCACCAACCCACAAAGCCTACCAGCCAAAATTTACCCTACCTATAACAAAGGCAGGAATAAAGACAGATAGATCAAAGATAGAGGAAATGGCTGACTAAATACTGCTCCAACCTGAGACCCACCCCATAGGAGAGAGCAAACCCCTGACAGTATTAACTATACTCTGCTATGCGTGCAGACAGAAGCTTAGCATAACTGTCCTGAGTGGCCCCACCCTGTATCAGATTTAAACAGATGCTGAGACTCCCACGCATGGACTGAACCTAGGCCCCCAACGCATATGTAATGAATGGGCAGCTTGATCTTCCTGTGGGCCCCCTAGCAAGTGGAGTGGGGGCTGTCTGTAACATGGACTTGGTTGCCTGCTTTTAGATCACTTGCCCCTAGTTGGGCTGCCTCACTGGAAGAGGATGCACTTAGGTCTGATGCTGCTGGATGTGCTGGGCTGGGTTGTTAGGGTGGGGTGGGCTCCATTTTTCTAAGGTGGAGGGAGGGGGGAAAGGGGAAAGAGGGGGGGAGGATACAGGGGGAGAAGAGGAGAGAGGAGTTGTGTTCGAGATGTAAGTTGAATAAAAATATAAGTTTCAAAAATTTTTAAAAATAAAAAAATAAATAAATATTAGCTAAACTAAAACAAAACAAATAATTTTAAAAAATTAAAAGAAAAAGAAAATAAGAAAGCAGGAAGCCAGGGTACTACTGAGGATGTCTTATCCTTCCTGTCTACCTTTCCTTTGGACAGTACTTCAGCGCGTTCACACAGATCCTAGGTAAGGTCATAGAGCATTCCATTTCATAATTCCGTGTCTGTACTTAAGGTCGAGGGTTTTTTTTTAAGGTAACGTTTCTCCAAGAAATGTACAGAGTAAAAAGTGTCCCATCTTCTATTCCTCTCAAACCATGGCATTCAAAAAAAAAAAAAGTCAACCGTTTTGTCATCTAATATAGATTATTACTCCTCAGTGGTGCTTTGGGCTGTTCAGGGTTCGTGGATGAGAGCTTTCTTTCCTTCTATCCTTAATCCTGACTTCTCTTTTTCTTCTTCCTTCCTTTTTTCCTTCCTTTCTTTCCTTTTTGCTTTCTTTTGTGAAGCCTTGCTTTTTAAATGAAGCAAATGTTTATTTAATACATGCATATAGCATATGGGCCATAGATTTAAAATGATGTTTCCCTGAACGTCTATTAATGATCTGATGTTTTTTAGATTCTTGTGTATCTTTTCAGGACTTTCAACTAATATACTAGCATATAAATCTACTATATATGAGAATGTATGTTCTTGTGTGTGTGTGTGTGTGTTTGTGTGTGTGTGCACGCGCATCCCTCCATCCCTCCTCTTGGATGTAAATATATTGTCATAATCTTTTCCTTTCTATCTCTCAGTTTTCACTTTAAAAGTACTTTTCTTCTATATTCTGAATCCCAAAGTACATTTCAGTTATATAAAGGGTTTAAATGTTTTTTAAAAGGAGACATAAAGTCATACAGTAGTTGAAAAAGTATGAGAGAATTTTATTTAATATTGGATGACAAAAAGCCATGAAAAGAAAAATCAATAAATTTTGTTCCATAAAAATCACAAGATATAATTTTGCTAAAATGATTTTTATCCTGGGTTTTATCCTTAAATCAAGCTCAAGCTCTGTCTGCCAGCAGCCGCTGTATTTGCGATATCTGTGGTAAAAGCAATTCTCCTTAGATACTCTAAGCCTCTGTCAGCCAACTTGAAGCACCATGGAGGATTATTATATTTTTTAGATTTTTGAAAGGGAAGAAATGCTGGAACACCTTCCTGTTATCCTGGATGGCTGTGCTTCAAATGTCAGAAGCTCACCCTCATTGCTTTACGTTTACAAATATAACAAGCTCTAAATTCACTTTGTATAAATTGTTTACAATTGAAGCATAAGAACTTCACTCCAATTTAAAATCATCAAGGATCCTGTATATATTTATTTTTTTTCAGGCATCTTTGGATTTCTTGTTTCAGTGTTCTTCCAATATAGGATTAAAGTTACATTTTGTTCTCATACCGTTTAAAAGCTGATTAAATGTTAAGTACACAAAGTGGATATTTTAACAGGTTGGCATCAGGCCTGGAGAGATGCCTCAATGGATCAGAGCACTCACTGCTCTTCCAGATGACCAAGTTTTGTTTTCACCATCCATGTCAGGTGGCTCAGAACCAACTACCTCTATCTCCCCGGAGGAGATTGAATGGCCTCTTCTCACCCCCAAGAGCACATACAAGCAGCTTACACCCAAGTCCACTTCAAGATGTACAAGTGCTTAACTGCTGAGCCATCTCTCCAGCCCTGAGACTTTCTTTTTAAATGGCTACGGGTAGTAACTGTTAGCATATGTTTTGTCATGTTGGTCATGACTGTGGGAGTACTCTGAGTATTTAGATAGACGTTGTTCAGAATGAAGAGAATGGTGTTAGAGAAATAATACCTAAAGAAATTGACCATTTGGCTGTAGATGAGAATAATACTATGCCAGAGATCCTAAGACCAAAGAAACACACTGATCCTTGAACTGAAGGAGCAGCCATATTACAACTGTAAGTGAGGATGGATGCTGGGGAGAGCACATTGGGCTTTTCTCATTGAAGCCTATAATAATTTTGTCTTGCCCAGATTTTTGTCCTTGTTTCTCTTTTGTTGAATGCAAATTACAATTTCCTTCCATTTTTAAAATCAATATTTTGAGACTGTGGTCATCTATACAGACTTTCTTTTTGCATATCAATTGCATGCTAATATTTATTCTTCACACTTTCATAATACTCTTTGATCGTATCCTCCCATTTTCTTTTCTCGCCCTCCTGTTGCCTCTGAACTCCTGATTTTGTCCATTGTCTCTTTCCTAGTTTCATGCCTTTGTCTGTAGGCAATTCATTTGATGATGGTAGACTGGGAGAGCACCAGATTAAGGATTCATTAACTTAACCAAGAGAAATTTACCTTTGGCTCAACCACTGAGAAGCGTTACTACCCCTCCCCCAGCAATCATCAATATATGTCCTCATGGAGGGGTGAGTCCTAATGGGCTGCTCTTGGATAGGTGATAAAATGCTAATGGGATTATGTCTTTTACAGTTCTTGTATAAGTAGTCATTGAAGCTACAAAGTTATTGAAAGAGTGGTTTAACCCATCTTTTCACAGCAGTGCTTTCCACCCTCCAATTCCTGTGGCCCTTCTGCTCCCTGTTGTGCAATGATCTCTGAGACTTGGAAAGGATATACAAATCTTGTTTGGGGAGCAAGGGAATGAAACTTTAAACAGGCAGGCATTCATTCTCATCACTTTGACCAGTTATGATCCTCAACCTTAAGCACTGCCCATTACAAACAGAGGTTTCTCTGAGCAAAGTTAGAAGTTTCAGTAATCTATGGCCATACGTAAATATTTAGAAGGAAATTGTAAATCATGTTCACACAGCCAAACAAGAATAGGAGGTTCACTGGTAAAGTCTATGACCACCATTTTCCCTCTGCATCATGGGCTTTGAAGCAGGTTTACAGTGCTGGACATAAATTCTCCCTGTGGAGCAAACTTGAAATCCTGTCACAAGGTGTTTGGTTACCCCTGTGGTAGTCCAGCCTCACTGCAGCTCTGGGTATATCTCGCCTGACAGGTTGGTCTTGTAGCTCATAGAGTTCACAGCTGGGTAAGACTGTTAATGAGTTTGCTCCCCCAGCAGCCAACACAACACCTTCTGGCACTCCAGTGCTAGCCAGCAGGAAGGAAGCTCCCACCCCATGCCAGCTTGGCTTTTCTTTGTCTTGCAACCAAAATGTGCTGTGTCCTCAATAATACAGTCTTAGCATCTATACTTTTAAAAAAGGATCTTGTACAACTTCCTTAGGAGAGTAAATAAAAAATACTTTAAAAATCACAAATATAAAAACCTTTAATATGCTTCTGGGTCTTTAAAAGCAATTGTTCAATCTGCAGTGGTTAGTCAGCTTTTAGACAATAAGCAGAAGTCCTGGCTGTTTTTCTTTCTGTCCCCACAGTACATAGAGAGTGTGCTGCTTGACTCAACACTCTTAGCAGACAGATACAACAGCAAAGAAAGACAAGGAATAGTGATCCTTAATAGCCAGGATCAGGTCTCGAACAATGAGAGAGCCTATTTGTTTCTCTTAAACTGACTTGGCATGCAGAACACATCTTTCATGGTCTCTGAATCAGAATGAACCGTGTCTCAGGATATGAGCAACAACCAACACCACTTCAGGATTCATGTGTTAAAATTAATGAACACACACACACACACACACACACACACACACACACACACAGTATCTCACTATCTTGTGGGTGTAATCTAAAGATAAACTGAATGAGAACATTTTATCAGCCAAAAGAATGGTGAAACACGTCCCTATCTTGATCTGAGTGGAGGATACTTTATTCTAGAATTCTTCCTTTGTTGAATAAGATTTTTAAATATCCAGTCATAGACTTGTGCTTTCTTCTCCATAGTAACTAATTCAAGCAAAACTACTTGTCTGCATCTTCCTTTAAGTAACTTTTCAAACACTATTTCATTTAAATTCTCCATGGTGCTCCAGGACATTTACCTCTGTTGCAACAGCATGTTGTTAACTGTATGTGTCTGTACCATGGTCCTTGGCTAGAAGGCAATAATAAAAGAGGAAGTGTACTGTTTTTAAAAAAATTATCTGTATTACCAGTAGGCCAGGCAAGCAATCAATCAAGACACAGACACTTGTTATATTTTAAAATAGCCTTAGATAACCTGGGACAAGGCAGATCTCAATCCTCTAAGCCACCTCCCATAGTGGGGCAGGCGTGGGATCCCCGCCTCAAACCCATGCCATCTGCTTCTAATAACTTATATCAAGCTACCTCCCATCCATAATCCCAAATACTTGTTCATGTTCTTCAACTGGGCCAAATTCTCCACCCACGCCGGCCATGTGCTTCTCCTCCATCTAACCCATGGTGGCCTTCCTCTCCTCTCCTCTCCTCAGGGTCTCTCTTCTTCTTCCCAGAATTCCTCTGTCTCTCCTAGCCCCACCTATCTCCTTTGCCCTGCCCAGGTGGGATGGCTTTTTATTAAGAAAAGGTGGGTGACAGAGACAGCAAGTAGTAATTAGCATCAAAATACATCAGACTATCCCCCACCAGAAGTGAGAAGGTTATATCTTACCTTTGAACTGTTTCAATAATTTGTGAATGAAATTGACAAACCTCTAAAGAAGTTTCTAACTTTTAGGTTTTTATATTTTTCAAATGTAAACATTTTTCAAATGTTTTTAAACATCAAACTATTTTCAAATTCACAAAGTCTTATTTCAAGCATAGAAACAAAACTTACACATTTTTTAGTTTAATCAGATTTACAGATGGCCTGAAATCAGCTATTGTTAGTCTGCCAGGTTTTTAGCTGAGCTAAGGACTCTGCATTTCTGTACAAATTTTCGAACCATTTTTCTAACTATTCAAAACATTTACTGAAATTTTGATTGCTTGGAATATTAAACAATAGATTCATTTAGGAAAAATTAAATTTCTAATAATTCTGAATTATTTTATTTATAAACTTGGTTTATAGTCTGCACTTATTTGGAAGTTCTCTCTGTTTACTAAATGATTTCTTTATTTAATTTTGCTAAATTAAGTGAAAATTTTTTATTTCTAATTGCTATTTTAAATTATTTTATATTTTGTGTCTTTTATTTCTTTTAATTAATTTTAATTAGTGTTTGTGATTTTATATATGACTTGGTTTTATTTGCCACTCTGCCCACAACCATTCCTAGGTGGACCATTCCCTTCCTGCTCACTCAGCTTTGTGTCCTATTTATATTACTCCTTCGAGACCAATTTGTGCTACTCAAAATTTTTGGATTCCTGCTGTTTCACTGGAAAGGGGGTGACCTCACAGGGCCTACACTCTTAGAAAAAACTATCTCTGCCTCCCCCAGCAGTTACAGTTTTCTTTTTTTTTTTTATTTTTTTATTTTTTTATTTTTTATTTTTTATTAATTTATTCTTGTTACATCTCTATGGTTATCCCATCCCTTGTATCCTCCCATTCTCCCCTCCCTCCCATTTTCCCCTTATTCCCCTCCCCTATGACTGTTCCTCAGAGGGATTACCTCCCTCTGTATATGCTCATAGGGTATCAAGCCTCTTCTCAGTGACCTGCTGTCCTTCCTCTGAGTGCCACTAGGTCTCCCCCGCCAGGGGACATAGTCAGATGTGAGGCACCAGAGTACTTGAGAAAGTCAAATCCCTCTCTCCACTCAAGTGTGGAGACTGTCTTGTCCATGGGCTAGATCAGGGTAGGGGTTTAAATTTTACCGCCTGTATTGTCCTTGGCTAGGGCCTTAGTTTGAGCGGGACCCCATGACCCAAATCTGCCTTTCATAATGTTCTACTTGTAGGTTTCTAGAACCCACTGGATCTGTACTAGGAGTGGGCTTTTGTGTCCAGCTCTCTCCATGGCATGAGATCTGGCTTTGGCATGCACAGATTTGTACAAAAGTTCTAGTTTCATATGTGCAACTGCCGTACTGTGTCCAGATTATGGTATTTCCGTGTAATCATCCACTGCCCGTGGCTCTTACACTCTTCCCACCCCCTTTCTACAATGATCTCAGAACCTTAGCAGGGTTGTAGGTGGAGCTGAACATTCTGCCATTTCTGTTAATCACCATCGAATATAAATAAAAGCTTCTACAATAAGGGTTGCAAAATGCATTGATATATGGGCATAAGTTGTTAAGAGCTAATGTAATACTATACCATTTCGCAGTATAATAAGAACAGGTTTCCCCTTTAGGGCCTATGACCTGTGTAGTCATAGGTTCTTAGTCCAGTAACAGTGCCATGTATGGGTTTTATCATGTGGAATGGATTTATATCCAGTCAGAAATTGGTTACTCCAAAATGTTCATAGAATGAGTGGTTAGTCCATGGTGTTCACGCCATTATCGCACCCCTGGTCATATCTTACAATGACAGATGTAACTGTAGCTCACAGAGTTCATTGCTAGGTAAGACTGAGCATCACTTTTCTCCTCCAGTAACTAACGTAGCACTTCCCAGCAGTGTGAGTGCTAACCAGAGGGAATGAAGCTGCCAGGTATACAGTAGCTTGGTTTTGCCATATTCTGTGACTCAGGTATATGCTATTTTCAGCGTTAGGGTAAATGTGCAATGGAAGCACAGGCAAATGTCATTTACTTTTTAAAATAAATGATATTTAGTCTTTTGCTAAACTTCCTTAGTATTAGGAGCTTTTTATAGTTTTTATATCATTGAAAAGGAGCCCAATGAGCCTGTTTATAAAAAGCTAATTTGACTTCACTTATAGCTCTGGTATATATATCATATCGTAATCATCCTTTAAATTATTCTTTCAGTTTTGTTGTTGCTAAAATGATATGTTTACTGGTATAAACCTTTATATCTACAATTATGCATATGTTGTGGAATGGCAGCTTTGAACCAGTGAGTATGTGTATGCCTTGCTTCACATATATGTGAACTTTTGGAGTGAGAACACTTTAATCTCAGCTATTAAAAATTTACATATTATGTTTTACTATAGTCACCATAAAAGCACATTTTTCCCAGAACTCAGGAGACAGAGGAAAATAGAATTCTGTGAGTTTGAGGCCAGCTAGTTCAAGGCCAGCTAGGACTACACAAAGAAACCCTATCTCAAAAAACAAAAGCAAAACAAAACCAAAAAATTTTTTTCCTGAAAATATCTCTGCTGTCTTGAGTTTTTTTGTTGTTGTTGTTTTTAATTTAATCACTTTACAACCTGATACCAGCCTCCCCTGACCGGTCTGAAGTTTCACCTTTTGAACATTTCACAAGAGTACCATCTTCCAGCTCCTTGTCATTTTTGTATTTGCTTCTTTGGACTGATTATTTTTCTGCTAGGTATATATATATAGAACATATATCCCTAGTTATTCATGTACTGTGAGTTCTGATCTGCTGACAGCTGAAGTTTGGAATATATAGTGAAAACTGATAACTTTGCCCTAGACAGCAGTTAACTTGCTTACTTTTCTGAGTTGCCTATTAATGGCTATTATAAAGGTTTAGTGTGAAGCTTAACTATAGAACAAAAGTCAGGAAATTTTATTTTGTGTGAGTTAATAAGTAGGCATTGTTGTTGTTGTTGTTGTTGTTGTTGTTTACATGAAAGGCTCTAAAGTCCTGGTTGCAACTGTTCAACTCTGCCATGACTGTTTAAAAAATATATTTTAATATGTGATCAGGTGGGTATATCGCAATAAACCTTTATTTACACACACTAGTGGCCTTGGATTTAGGATTATAGTTTGTTTATTTATAATGTGAAACATATTTTCTCGAGTTACTTTGTGTTCTA
Organism: Acomys percivali; assembly: GCA_907169655.1. Lineage (NCBI taxonomy): Eukaryota > Metazoa > Chordata > Mammalia > Rodentia > Muridae > Acomys > Acomys percivali. Next base: position 18,275,021 of record OU015749.1, read on the forward strand.
CTAAGTCACATCCTGTCTAAAGTTTCACCCGAATATCTTGTATTTGTCAAGAACATTTTACTCTAGAAGGTAGAAGCCTAAAGATGTCCAAGTTTCTGTGAATACCTGAAATAATCCTGTTTATCACTACTAGTTTACTGGTGTCTTAGAAGTTACCTTTCTTCCTTTTTAATTCTTCCCTATACATATGCAAAATGAAATCAACCAAAGACTGGAGAACATTTCTGCATCTCTTTATCTACACCAGACCTTTTTCATTATCCTCCTGTCATGCAATTTGGAAATGCTTCCATTTTTGTGTGCTCAGTCACGGAGACCTGTTTTCTCTTTCACTTACCTTTCTAATATTCAGCTTGGAAAGCACAACCTTGCAGAAATTTGGCATGACAATAGCATGCTGCCTCTTGTTCTTTTAAAGGACCAGGGTCTTCTACTTCCTATTTTTAGTATTTGACCAAAATGATTTTATATATTTGCTTAGTGATCTAGTTTCTCATGTTTGAAGGAAATGTTATGCCTTCATTCTCCTTTCTATCTATAAGCAGAAGTTATCTCACTGCTTACTTTGCTGGTCAAATTGTTTATGACTTAGCCAGAAAATATCTTCAAACTCTGTAAGTCAGTACCATGTTTTCTTAATTATCAGATCAACCTAAACCTTTTTAAGCCTTTCAGCATTAAGCTGGCTAGTCTTATGTCAACTTGACACACAAACTAGAATTATCTTTAAGAAGGAACCTCAGTTGAAAAAAATGTCTCCATAAGATCTGTATATAGAGCATTTTTAAATTAGTGATTGATGGAGGAGGGCCCAACCCATTGTGGGTGCTGCCATCTCTGGGCTGATGGTCCTGAGTTCTATAGGAAAGTGGGCTGAGCAAGCCATGGAAAGCAAGCCAGTAAGCAGCACCCTCTCCATGGCCTCTGCATCAGCTCCTGCCTCCAGGTTCCTGCCCTGTTTGAGTTCTTGTCCCAACTTGCTTTGATGATGAACAGTGATATGGAAGTGTGTGCCAAATAATCCCTTTCTTCCTCAACTTGCTTTTGCATTATGGTGTTTCACTGCAGCAACAGAAACCCTACTAAGACAATAATAAGACTATTTTTGTGTCATTTTTAAATTTTCTAGTGCATACATGTAAGTCTGAGGCTCATCTTTAACCTTCTTCTCCCTTGCCCCCAATCTTCTATTTTGAAGAATTTAGTTTCTGTAATGGAGATGACTGTGCAAATACTTGTAAAACTTATGTCAGATATAGCCTTCATCTTACATTGAAGAAAGCCATGATTCGTTTGTGGGGACATTCTTCACTGAATTTTTTTTTCACTTAAAAATCTTAATCTATTAACTTTACATCCTGATTGTCCCCCTCCCTTATGTCCTCCCAGTCCCACTGTCATCCTCCTTTCCCTGTCCCCTAGTCCTCAGAAAGAGGAGAGTCCTCCTCCCCTGTCATCTGACCCTAGCCTATCAAGTTCTTGATTACTACATTTGGGGTATGGTTAGAGAAACAGCGATCCGACAGAAATGGCAGTACAATCCATAAAAGCAATACACTGAATTTTATCAAAATAGTGATAGCAGATATGATGCAATATAGTTTAATGATAGAGCCAACAGCTGACTGAGTTTGCTAAAAGATTTTATGACTGATAAAATTAAGATATTATATGTATGAAAACCACTGTTTCAAGAGCTTAGCGGTCATGCACGATTTGGCCCTATTCCACATGAGGTCAAATGCTGAGATGATGAGACTATATAAACCAAGACTCCCTGAAAAGTTGTATATTTTGCGAAATGGAACTGTGTGGAAAGAACATAATCTCAAGTGTGGTCAGAAAGGAGAGAGTGGGTAAGAAACTGGTTTGAGAATTTTGTAGTGTGTGGGGAGAAAACCAGATGAGATTTTCTGTAGCCAGGTATGCTCTTACATACATTCTTGTTCTTGTCTGTTTGCCAAAGTGGGGCATGGTAAGCCTGCCTCCTACTGAGGCATGGAATGCACCTTATAGTAAAAACATCCCTGTTTATTTTTAAAACTCTGTTTCTCAAAGATTGAGATATATCTCACCTGCAACCTCAACTACAAATGGCCTGTACTGCCTGTTTGAGAAAATGGCAACCATATGATCACCTTATTATGACCATGTTGTTATGACCACCTTGCAACCTTTGTTTCAAAAGGTTGTTATGACCAACTTGTTATGCTTCTCTCTGCCTCTGTAACCCTGCCTACTTATCTGCCAAGTCGCCCATTTGGAAACCACCTCCTCCTGTGCTATACACATCCTTATCTTCCCCACATCCGATGTTGGTCTCTTGAACCACGCCTTAGGAAGAGACTGCTTTACCAAACTGGGCTATGATTTGGGTCATTGGCCTTTCTCCTCACATCTGTGGGGTTAAGAGTGCACTCCAAGTCCTAGATGTGAAAGACAAATGGAAAATTGGGGTGGAACTTAAAGACTGTCAGTTGAATTTCAAAAGATGTTCCCTAACTACAGAGTTCCTTCAGATACCTTTGCCTGAGTAACCAAAGTGCAGAATTGTTAATAAAGTTAGAAGCCTATCGTTCCAATTGGCACGTTCAGGAGTGAAGGTCCAGAGTCTTGGAAAACATATACATATAGTTTTGTGACTTATTCTTTTTAACAAAATAAAGTTTCCTTCCATGTTAGTGAGTGATTAATTACATATGTGTGTGTGTGTGTATGTGTGTGTGTGTGTGTATACATATATATAACATAAACATATATGTGGAAATATATATTTTTAAAGAACAAAAGCACAAGTGTAAACATACATTTTTAGATATTTCATTGGGTTCTCTTATCTAGCAGCTTTCTCCAACCAATTCCTTCCAAATCCCCAACACTAGGTAGGCAAGAAAGAAGGTTAGAGGGGAAAGCGAGCTGAGTTCTCTTTAGCCTACTTCCTGTTGCTTAGGTGTGTTGAGTTCCTTGGGAGCAAGTTTGACCTTTTCCCATGAGGACTTTTCAGGTTTTTTTTCCCCATTGCTTTGAACACAATCACCTGACAAACTTCAAAAACTGCAGGAGCAGGGGGAACAACAGCTGCCTCTTCAGAGTCTCTCCTGGCCTATTTTGGGGCTTTGGCATTTATAAGAGTCCCCAGAATTCCAAATGTAAACTGTCCTCAGCTGGCAAAATTTTGCTGCTGCCAGAACAAGAGACACACAGCTACCTGCTGTGGACTATCTGAAGCAGCCACATCCCACACCTGCGACTAAATATTTGTATAACATAACTGGGCTTTTAAAGAAACCAAAATTCTCACTACAGACAATATTATGAGTTTAATAATCAAAGCTGATATCAATCAATGTCCTATGGTTACATTACTATTTTGTTTTGTTTTGCTTTATTTTGAAGTTCACAAAATATTGTCACATGAAACAACTTGGGAACAGGTAAATAATGTTAGTTGATAATTTCTCTTTCCCTTTATCAAAATTAGATTGTAGAGGGCTACTAAACTATAATTATGCCATCTCAAGACACTATTCACAAGAATACTTTAATTGCTAAGACTGTCTTAGGAAATTGGTCTTTGGTCACAGAAACTAGCCATAAATTTCTATACTATATGTCTCTGACGTAAAAGCTATAAGAACTGCCTGACTGTTTAACTGTTGAACATCCAGAATTGAAACACTGTGGGGGAAGTGCTTGTGTCTTGTCTTTCTCCATTAAATACATATATATGATACATATAAATACATATGTCTGTATATATACTTATATATGTATATATTCTGTTGTTGCTTCCTTGATTCGTAAACTGGCTACTTACATATCTAAAAAGGAAGATCAACATAGGATTAACCTTACACCCTACAAAATCAATATCAATATTTAGCCCTCAATGAATATGAATCCAAATCTGGTTCACAGGTGCAAGAGCCAGTAGGGAATGTAGCTGCTGAGTACTTCATTAAAAAAAATGTTTATTATGTATACAGTGTTCTACCTGCACACCTGCATACCAGAAGAGGTCATTAGGTCACATTATAGATGGTTGTGAGCCACCATGTGGTTGCTGGGAATTGAACTTAGCATCTTTGGAAGAGCAGACAGTGCTCTTAACCTTTGAGCCATCTCTCCAGCCCCCTGAGGACTCCATTTTTAACCAAAGTCACCATCTTAGAGGCCATCTTTGTCAGAAACCTAAGCTTGGTAAGTCCTGAAACTATTCCATGAATGCAAAAGACCCTGGGAGTTTTCCCACTTAGCAGATGCATGTGTCTGCAGCAATGAACTGTGGCTTTTGCCTTTAAAAGCCTTCCTACCTTTTATCAGAGCCACAATCCTCAGGGGAATGGTCAGCTGCAGCATTTTAAATAGAGTTTAGTGGACAGAGTTCAGGTGATCTTGAACTCAACAGCAAGATCACTGTGTATCATCTTATGAATGGAATGGATTATGATAGAGCAGTGCCACTCTCTTTATTAAGGTAAAGATTGTGTACAATTATAGTTTTGTATAGATATATGATTGCACTTTTCATTTATGTAGTTACTTTGTTTTAAAAACTGAAAAAGTGCATCACTATCCCCAAATACTAGCTCTGCTGTTTTGTGTAATGTACTATAATTTTAGTTTTTTTCTAAAAGTGTGTCTGTATTTTCTTCTTTAACTTGGAAGGGGTCCGTTGTAGTTGGAGTCGGTTACTTTGGAGAAAATCTTTTCTAAATAAACTGCAATTGGCAAAAATAAATGTAAGCATAAGCTTTTATAAAATAATATAATGTACTAATTTCCTATCATCTCATTAGCCCTTTAAAGATAATGCATCTCCCAATCTCAGTGATACTTGTCAATAGTGCTGTCCTACAATGACAGACCTTCATCTTTTTCAACCCAGTGTACTCAAAACATAGTGTGTGTGTGTGTGTGTGTGTGTGTGTGAATGTTTGGGGACATGTTTACGATTATCTATGAGTGTGTGTTCTTGTATATGTGTTAGCATTTGTATATGTGTGTGTTTATTTGTATATCAGTGTGCATTTGTATATACATGTGATTGTGTGTGCTTGTATGTTTGAGTATGTGTTTACGTGTCCATGTGATTGTGTGTGTGTGATCATTAGTATATATGATTGAGTGTGTAAATGTGTGTTTGTGTTAGTGTGGTTTATTGTGTGTTTATGTGTAGGTATGTAGTTGTGTTGAGATGTGTGTGTGTGTGCATGTGTTTGTGTTTATATGTGTGAGAGTATTTCACATGGATATACAAACACACAATCACAACACACTCACACTAAAAAAAAATACTGTAGAGACTTGACAGCTTCATCTAAAATCAACTCTCTTTTTGAAAATCCATGAATCATTTAGCATCTGAAACCTTCAATTTTCTCACAAAGAAGTGAGAAAGTTAACATCAATAGTTTTTGTTTCCTTGAATCCTGGACGTGTTTTGTTTTTGTGGTTCTTAGTTGAGTTTCATAATTTAAATATTAAAAATCTTTTGTCTTATCGCCAATCTACTAAAATAAACCAAACAAAAGCTGTTTAATTTGTTACTCCAAACAAGAAAAAAATCAGTAATTCATTTGTGGAAGGAAGTTCTGTTGAAATTTATGATCAAAGGCTTTGCAGAGTGAACCTTATTGATGTGGACGCCTTCACACAGGTGATTAAGGACTGCACACAGCAGGAAATGCCTGGAAGCCTTCAAGACAAGGTTTTTTCTCATGTCATTCTATGTCACTTTCTGTCTATCTTCTATTTCTTTCCTCATGACCATCAGTGTCCTCATATGAATTTGTTATAGCCTACTTCTTGTCATTATAAAAATATCTAAGATAAATAATAAAGAGCAAATATCCATTTTGACTCAGAGTTTTCGAGGATATCGTTCATGACTCATTGGCTTCATTGCTTTTATGTCTTGGGCGAGGCAGGGACCACGTAACTATTTATTACTTGGCCATGAAGTGAAAGAGTGATGGAAGAGGAATGGAGATTGTATTCTTCCCTTCAAGATCACATTTCTAGGCACTTAAAGTCTTCCTACTAAATGTTGACTCTTAAAGTTCCTGTAGCAGGAATACAATAGGTCCTTTCTGGGACTAACTCTCCAAAGCAAACTGTTGGAAGCTATTTAAGATTCAGACTATACCAGAGGTTTCTGCAGGACTTTCCAGAACACCTATCAGTACTGACTGGAAACATCACTCACCACCTCTTAGCCACACAGGCTCTCAACCACCACCCAGTTTCCTACCAGACATGGGAGTCCCCATTGTAGAAATAAGCAAGGAGTGGTCTTAATTGGCTTGTCTTCCAGGAACCTAGGAGCTTAAGAAGGAAGAGGCAAGTATATTACTTCCTGCTGGTAATCCTAGCTCTAAAGATTCTGGGGCCTGAAGATTGCTTTGAATTTTGCAAGTCAGCCTGGGTAACATAGTAAGTTCTAGGCAAGAATACAGAGAAAGACTCTGTCTTGGCAAACAAACAAACAAACAAAAAAATTAACAAATAATAGCCAATAATACCAAGTACAACAGATCAAAGCAAAAATTGGAAGAAAATATTTTTTATTTTATATTATGTCAGAGATCAAATTTAAGGCCAATGCACAAAGTGGATTTTTCTTATGAAATTTCATACACAGTTTTCACTCGTCAATAAACCTGACATCTGGAGCAAATTAAACAAAACAAAAGAAAACAAAACAAATGGGGCCAGATACTTCAAATTCTTAAACTGTAATCTTTGGTACGTTATGAATAATCTACTCTTAGGGCCATTAGACTACTCTTAATGAGTTTGAAATAATCTACCATTCCATTTTTGTTTTATTTCAGGCTTTTGCCCAGATGGCTATGAGGAATGTCAGAATGGCAGATGCTACAGTCCAGAGCAGAGGTGTAATTTTGTAGATGACTGTGGTGATAACACCGATGAAAATGAGTGTGGTGGCTCCTGCACTTTTGAGAAAGGTTGGTGCGGCTGGAGGAACTCCGTAGCTGAAAACTCTGATTGGGTTTTAGGGATTGGATCTCATAAAAGCCAGCGGCCTCCCAAAGACCATACACTTGGAAATGAACATGGTAAGTCATTAAGGTGTTGTCACATCATTTATGTTCATAAAGTCCACCTCAATGTCAACAGCAGCAGCTAGAGACCATGGCAGTGAGACATGTGTGTTCATATCTTAGGACAGCTGTACCACAAAACCTAGAACAGGTAGCAGAAACTGCGGACCTTAATACTGTCTCAGTTTTGGACATAGGAAATCCAAGATGAAGTATTGGCAGCTCTGGCTCCTTCTGAGGGTTGTGAGAAAGGGGGTAGTGTTCCATGACACTATCTTGGGTTCTGCTATTATCACAAGTGCTTTTCTTACAGATCATTTCCTCTGTATCTTCACATCAACTCCTTGTATGCTTGGCATATTAATTTCCATAGTTCTTTTTTGTTATTAGATTCCAGTTATATTAACCAGGGTCCACTTTAATAGCATCACCTTTACTTATCTTCAACAGAACATAAGGCTAGGTGATTGAATCTGCAGCTAGGAGGTGACAAAGGTGAATCAACCCACAGTAAGGAGAGTCACAATCTAGCATTAATCAGTTTGAGTACCTATAGTTAAATGATTGTATTTGCTTCTGTCAGATAACATTGCTAAGTGGAACATACTCATCTATAATTGATTACCCTGAATTTTGACATTGATTTGATCATTAGCAAATTGCTCGATTTTTTCCAAAACCTCGGCTTCGTAGGTTTTTCCAATGGAGATAGTATGGTGTACATAACAGAGGTTGTGAGACTGATGGAGCCTATGGGTAAAGAGATGTAGACTTATTGAGAAACTGTGAAAATATAACTGCAAGACTACATTTGTAAGAACATTTTCCATGGACTACTTTTTATAGTAAATATTTATTGTCTAGTGTCAGGTACAACACTCAAGGAGCAGAGGACATTGATAGGATAACATAAGAACTCTTAAGTCTGAACAGCACAAAATAGCAGAATGATACCTCAATATTGAGATTTCAAAGTGACATAAAACAGATTTGACAAGTTATGCCACAGAATCAAAGACCTAAACTCTCATATAACACATGATGTTCTTTACATATTTTCATAATAAGAATAAAACCCAATAGCTTCCCTTTCATGTTACACATTAAAATTTCCAGTATTTTATTTACATGTTTAACAAGTGATTGGGTGTTCCCTTATTTTCAGTTCATGGAAATCTTTGTATGCTTTTAGAATAAGTAGGTATTTCATGGAGTCCATTAAATGATTCCTACGACTGTCTTGTTGATGCGATGACATAAATATTCTGTCAGGTCATTTAGTCTGCATACTGTGAGGCATTTTGCTAAAAGCACACACAGTTGGGAATTGCTCTGCCAGTGAGCTACAGATAAGACTATTATACTTATTCTCCATTTCAGATGAAAATGCTTTTGGCAGCTAGATCACATGAAATGTAATTTTTAAAAATCAACTAAGAAGAAAAAAACATCAAGAATAATCCTCTCATTGTTCTATTGGTCATATTTAAATCCCATCCTCATTCCTAGGTCACTTCATGTATATGGAGGCCACCCCTGTGGGCCTTCACGGTGACAAAGCCCACTTCAAGAGTGCCATGTGGCAAGAATCCAGCACTGCCTGCACTATGAGCTTCTGGTATTTCATATCTGCAAAAGCCACAGGATCCATTCAGATTCTCATTAAGGTAGGATGTTGAGAGGTCTCTGAGGCTCTGACAGAGAGAACAGTGTTCTGACCTGGCTAGAGGGAACATCATTCCTCACAAGGAGCAGCTCCTGCAGCTACACACTCTGTGAAGTTTGATTGGCTGGGACATGGCCACATGGAGTGGAGTAGGATGCCACAGTTCCTTTTATAAGCGTTAATCTAATTTCTCTCCTTTCACTGTTTTCTTTCCCATCTTTTTCAATGAGAAGGAAGCAGTTATTTGTACATTTGAAAGGAGAGCAACTATTCATTTTCTATTACTCAATTAATTAGTGAGCACTAATAATAGCCATTATTATTAGTCTGTGTTCATAAATATATCACAAAGGGCTGAGCTGCTCATGAGTATAATCAAGGTATGATTACATTGAATGGCTATTAAATGTGACATATGAATGCTTTACTTTCCTGGTAACTAATTGGATGTTTCCATCAGAGTTTTAATTTAGCATAGCAAAGTGACAGAGTTTGGGGACAGAACAACAAAATAATTACTAATATTAATGAGACCTTACTTCAAACATGTTTATTTTTTAACAAGTTAGAGCAGCAGTTAAAAGGAAGTGGTGTGTGTGTGTATGTGTGTGTGTGTGTGTGCGTGTGTTAAGAATATATGCTTTTAGAATCTAGTTATCATTCCAAGAAATCTTGCTTTAAAGCATGCTCTGCCAGCCACTGCTGTTTCTTCACACATGAGCTTCGCTCAGGTGCTCCAGCACTGATGGAAAAGACCTGACCTGAAAGTCAAAGACCTCACCTATCTAGATCATTCATGGATGCATGCTTCATGTCTCACTGGAAACCTGAACTGACTTAGTAACTTCGGATCATGCTATAAAGAGCAGCCTAGGAAGACCCGCACACACTAAATACCCACAACGTTATTCTTACATTTGAATGTAGGAACTTATATGAAACCTAAAGCTCTCACAGGAGTATTTCTCTAGTACTTTTGTTGTTGTTGTTGTTGTTGTTGTTGTTGTTGTTGTTGTTGTGTTACTTTATTATTTGGTGTCCAATGTGTGAGGGATTTTGCCCACTATGTGAGTTGCTTTTGTTACTTAACTCAAACTTACTTTAAATTATATTATATTATATGCTCAAACTTCATATTGCAATAAAATGAAATGTAGGCTGTCTAGAGATGTTGGTCTTTTTATAAAGTCATTTAGACCTCCTATGGCTCCGCCAACTGATTTCCATGAGAATTTAACAGCATTTTTAGATACCAGTGTCTCAAAACAAGAACAACAACAGGAAGCAAATAAAATACACTTACAGTTCACTGGGCCCGAATACAGGGACAAGACCTGTGAGGCTCTGTTTTATGGACATGGCATGGCCGTGGCACTCATGCAGTTTCAAGAGTTAACTGCACAGAACCCATAAAGAACTGAGCTCTTAAACATTCAGTCATCAATGAGGAGGAGCATATAATAATTCATCCCACCAAAGAGAGTTAACGATGTTTGAGGATGCTGGAGGAGAGGATTGTATTTTCTCTATTGATGTAGCCACTGGTAAGCTGTTCTTACTCATATCCATTCCCATGCAAGTAGACCTGGTTAAATCCAATTATTCTCAAAATAAAACCAAAACAAAAAATTATTAAAAGATATGAAAGTGAGATGGGATCTAGGTGGGGAAAGAGTGGTTGGTAGGGATGGAGAGCGGACAAGAGAGGGTATGGGGGTGAACGCAGTGAGAATATTACATACAAGTAATCAATTGTCAAAGAATTCATTGATGAAAACTATTTAAATCAGAAGCAATTTTAGATTTAATAAAATTACCACCCAAACTGGGAGGGAGAATTTGGGTATTGGGGTTGAAGCTCTATGCCTGAGTGCTGGCCCAGCATGCACCATACTCCGGATCTCACGCTTGCGCCTGAAACAGACAAACAATTCACAAGGATTTCTATTCAGAATGTTATGGAAAGCACATCACTTTGGTGAATAATAAGATGTGTGTTTTTGATCCTTTTACAAAGTGCTTGTTGGCCTCCCCTGTGTATGGAGCCATGCTGGATTTAAACCTCTCTTGAGTCAGAAAGTATGCTAGGCAGACGGCAAATGCAATAGGGGTAGGTTTCTGCAATTTTTTCTTCTTTTTTCCTTGCAAAAAACACTAATATTCCCAGTTCATAACTGTGCCCTCTCTGCTTCAGTCTCCTCTTCTGGACCTCCGCTATGACACCCTTGTGCTTTTGCTCAACACAAAGTCAGTGCACGTGGAGGATTCACCGTTTGGGAGGAAATCTTTCTTACCACTCTTGCTTTCCACAATTCCTCTCCTGAGTGTTCTTCTGGACTCTGGGGCTGATTCCTGCTCACTGGCTGGTGATGGGTGATTATTCCCTTGTCGTTTGTCCATTTTTGAGAGCAAGGTGTTGAAAATTGAGGTTTTGCTTGCCACTTATAATTTTTAAAGAGTGATTTCTGAAGCAATTATAAAGTGCTGCCTTACGAGGTCCTGGTTAGGGCTCACATGGTAGAAGGAACAGTAATGATACTCTTCTCATACTGTTAATCAACTCTGACCTGTAAAACTCAAACTCTAAAAGGACAGAACATTCTCCACAGTTGAGTGGAGAGTGGGGTATGACTTTCACATGAACTCTGGTGCCTCATATTTGACCATGTCCCCTGGAGGGGGAGACCTGGCGGCACTCAGAGGAAGGATAGCAGGTTACTGAGAAGAGACTTGATGCCCTATGAGCATATACAGGGGGAGGTAATCCCCCTCAGGAACAGTCATAGGGGAGGGGAATCAGGGGAAACTGGGAGGGAGGGAAGAATGGGAGGATACAAGGGATGGGATAACCATTGAGATGTAACAAGAATAAATTAATAAAAAATTAAAAAAAAACAAACTCAAACTCTAAATCTCAAATACAGAACTCAGTCAGACATAAAGGTACCTAGCCATTGCACAATAAGCTAATGGTGACATAATTTATATGAAGTTTACTTATTTCAGGTAACACCATGATAACACATACTAGCCTGAGCCATCCACTGAGCATTGATGTCTGCATTGTTTCTTGCAATGCATAGTGCAGCATTCTGAAACACATAGTATGAGCCCTGCTGTACAATGGGCTAGAGTGAAGAGTTTCACAGAAATAACACAGCAACTGTGTCCTCACTAATATGGTATTCATGGAGCAGGACTTTAAATCTGGACATGTCTACATTTAGAAACGTGTTCACTTCCTCTTCCCAGAATCAGGTGGTCTACACAGACGGAAGTGAAATGGAAGTTGCCTTTCACTTAGTTCCTTGTGGTTGCATGGACCTTGTTTTGATAAATTAAATAAACAATGGTGCTTAAAATAGAATTACATGATTCTTACAATACCCTTGTAATAATAATGTGGATACAGGGAAACTCCAACAAAACTATTGCCTAACAGAGCATTTAATGATTATCCATACCATTTTATAGAGTATATATTTAAACCCCATTCCCGTAATTTTTCCACCAGTTACTTGTCAGCTACTTTTCATGGAGAGATGTTACCTGAAATATTACACGAAACTGTAATATTTGTGTTATAAATCATGACAAGAGGTGACTAACAAGAATACAAAATAATAGTTTGCTGAAACACTAATACCAATTATTATCTTTGCTTATTTGTCTTGTGTATAGATGTTAAAAACAAACAAACAAACAAACAAACATCAAAAACAATGTTAATAAAACTTCCTAAGAGTAGTAATATTGTCTAAAATAAAAATTATAGTGTTAAATAGTTCACCAGAAGGAAAGGTCATTCGCTTCTTGTCTGTTACTACTTGGCTCAAGACAAATACTTGGTGAGAGGGGTTCAGCCTATGAAAAGTGATGGAAATGTGCTGTTCCACCAGCCTTCATCTTTACCAAGTGGGGTCCATGTGAATTAAATGCAAAGTCTAAAGTAAGAAGTAAGAGGATGAGCAAGGGCGGGAGCTCAGGTAATTTGAAATTAACATTACAGTGTTACATGGTCAACTTGCTGTCTTTCTTTTCCTGTTGGCTGCTTAGAAATGAAGCACCCTGCATAGCTACAGTAAATAAACTATGACCTTTTCCTGCATTCAGTAAATGATTCATCCTAAAAGTGCTGTATTTCTACAACATTTCTTATATTTGTGTGCTTTTTAAGCCATTCACATTTGGTTTTAAGTTTTTCAGTAATTTTAAATGCATTGCTTTTTTGACCATTGAAAAATTTAAACCAAACATTAAACAGGCAGTTAGGAATACGTAAGGATATTTGTTGTTGTTTGGTTGTTGTTTGGTTGTTTGGTTGGTTGGTTGAGATAGGATCTCCAGTATCACAGGCCCATTTAACTAACTAGGTAACAAGGATGGTTTTGAGCTTCTGATCCCCTGTTTCTACTGCCCAAGTGCTGATATTGCAGGTGTCTGCCATTTTGCTCAGTAATAGACTAAAGAGGAGGGAAGCCAAGGTCTCATGGATCTTAGGCCAGCACACTACCAACAGTGCTATATATACACCCATCCCAATAATAAGGAGTTTTGAAGCATTCTTGGCTTTAAAATAAATTTATTCTTTCAGAATCTCACTTATTATTCCAGTCATTTTTTTCCTTCTGATGAGATTAACAGAGGAAACTAGAATATGTTTGTGAACGTTCTTCAAACATGGGGAAGGGGTTCTCAAATTTCTTTTATTCTTCATAGATCATGTATACAGTGGCGTGTGTCCAGCCTCAGATGAATTTTTTCAACTAGTCATTTGAATAGAATGCACCTGCTCTCAAAAGAACACTGTTGCCTTCTTGGACGTGCTCCATCAGTAATATACTGTTGATATTTTAATCAAGATTACTGCATGCTTTAGGGAATTTAAATATATTTAATTGAAAACATTCAGGACTATCCATTATGTAGTCATGATAGATCACATAATATATTCAAGCCAGAAGTGGAGAAAAATAATGTATTTCAGGAAAGCTCTCCTGATGAAGCCACCCTGTAATGCTGAAAGAGCACAATTAAATTACTTTGTTGCTTTGTCCTGTTTAGTGGAATAGAAATTTTAGAGCTGTCGAAGACTTCAAAACACCCTAGTGCAAGCTATTCATTTCAAAATTGAAGGGCAGGAGTAAGGATTATATTTCTTAAGTTCATTCAATTTTCTGATTTCTAATTTCAGCTATTCAGGTTCTTAGAAATTCTGTTTAATTATTTCTACATTAAAAATAGAAATAGAATTAGTCTTTTCTTTCTATGGGTTCCTCATCTGTAGGTTTCATAACAAAACATTTAAGGTATTAGTACATCTCTATTTCTTTTGAGGTCATAAAAAAAACCAGTGCATCTATACTGAACATCTATCTATGATAAACACAAATTTAAAAATTTTTATCTTTAATTTTCTTAGATTTATTTATTTTACTTCATTTGTGAGAGCATTTTCTATACATGCATGAATGTGTACCACATGTGTGTCTGGTCCTCAAATGGTCAGAAAAAATATTAGATTCCTTGGAACTCGAGTTAGGGACGGCTGTGAGCTAGCATGTGGGTGCTGAGAACCAAATCTGGGCCCTCTGCAAGACCAGAAAATGCTCTTAATAGGTAAGCCATCTCTCTAGTCCACTCAAAGACATTTTTGCCATCCCTGAGACTATGTATCATAGTAACTATTTATGTGTCATTTGCCTTATATTAGGTACATTTAGAGCTTCAGAGGTGACTTAAACACATGTGGAGAGCATTCTTAGATCATATGTAATGGATATATCACTTTTTAAATGGGACTTAAACATGTTTGGGTTGTGGTATCCCAGGGTTCCTGGAACCATCCCTCAAAGACACTGAGGAGAGATTGTGGGAATTTTGTGCATTGGGGTTTAGAAAATGTCAAATGATCAAAGAAGAGGCCAGCACCCTTTGATTAGTAAGTGGCTTAACATTCTGGGTCTTTCTTTACTCCTCATCTAGTCAGCAAGAACTTCTACTGTACAGAAGATTTAAGTGTAAACACTAACTGTGCCACCACACCTCCAATTACCTCATCTCCTACACACTCAACTCCACGCTAATCTGAGAAAATCCACAAGGAATGCCCGCTACACACATTTCTGTTGGAAGGTTTTCAGATTGTGTGCATCTTGGCTTCTTTAGCCCACTGACAATTTCATTTATCCCATTTTGGAGGAAGAGTTAGTAAGATATATCACATAGATGATAGCTAGGATCTAGAGAAAGGAGGGCTGATTTTGCAATGATTGTCAAGTAAATTTTCGAACATTAACTAGTCAAGTTAATTTTTTTATACCTCTGTTACTTTTGGGCATTATAATATCATTATCTCATCTTCTCTTTTCTCCATACAAACATTCCTATATACATTTCTGTTTCTCTATTGTTGTGATGAAAAAATATGCTAGAAAAATCAAGAAAGGGTTCATTAAAAAATGTCAGGACAGGAACTCAAAAGGGCAGGAAACTGAGGACAGGAAGTGATGCAGAGATCATGGAGAGATGCTGCTTACTGGCTTACTTTTCATGGGTGGCTCAACCGGTTTTCTTTTCTTTTTTCTTTTTTCTACATATACATTTATATTATTACACGCATATAAAATAAACTACATACAGCAAGAAGAACCACAAAAACAATAAGGAATCACATTAATGTTACATTCATAGTGTTTTGCCTATTTGTATTTGGCAACCTTGAAGAAAACATCTTTCCTATCTTGACAAGTCTACAACTGCTTTCTTATAGAACCCTGGATCCCCTGCCCAGGAATAGCACCATTCACGATGGTCTGGGCCCTCTCTTATCAATCCCTCACTAATAACATGCCCTCCATGCTTGCCTACAGCCTGATCTTATGGAGGCATTTCTTAACTGAGGTTCCCTTCCCTCAAATGACTTTAGTTTCTGTCAAGCTGACATAAAACCATCCTGCATACCTTCCTTGATCACTTTCAAATTTATGCTTTGTTTCATATTAATTATTGTTACATACATATATGTATGTACATACATCATAAATACATAAATACATTATTACAACCTACTCAGCCTGGATAATGCTACTGGTAAATATGGTTTCAGGGCTCACCATTTGGTACTGAATTACCAATTGGCCTACTTTTCCCTGAAGAAGACTATTTCTCCCTTACTCAGCATCCCTTATCTGCCTACAGTGCTTTGTGAGTTGCCTCAATCCTAGCTAAACTAAATTTTCATGCCAGGACTGCATTCGCTATTTCAGAATCAATTCTGAAAACATAACAATATAACCCAATAATACACAGCTTAAGCTATCATGTACTATAAATTTAGTCATGCTAAGGGAGAAATGTTTGCATTCCAGTGTATATCCATGCAGATAGCAAACACCTCCAGTGCTTTCATCAGTTGCCAAGAGAAAGCAATCTCTTTTTCAGGGCAGAAGGAGCTGGCTCAAAGATAAAGTGCTTCCAGCTTGAGGATAAAACATTGAGGCAGGACCCCCAGTACCAACCCTTTCCACCACCACCCCAAATCTGAGTGTGGCAGTGTGAGCCTGTTATTTTAGTATTGGTTGGGTGGAAGCAAGATGACTCTTGGGGATTGCTAGCTAGCCAGTCTAGCTTCAGGATTGGTAAAGCCTGCCTCAAAAAATAAGGTATATACCTATTAAGGAAGACACAGTCACCATCTGCCTTTAGAATTTAAAATACTCTGTTACCTGAGAGGCAGAGATGTGACTGTCCATCAGTGTTTTCCAGGGCCTCTAAAGTCATCCCAATTAGAGATATCTAGCTCTGCATATTAATAAACCCATAGGCCTCTTTCACACATGAGAGAAGTGACTATTAAGGGTTAATTTCATTAGGTTCTTTGTTTTCTTTTTGAGTAAATTTTTAATTGACAGATAATTATATAAACCTGTGGGATACAGTATGATATTTCAGCTCCTGTGAATTTTGAGTGATGGTCAACTCAAGATATTTAGTTTATCCATCATTTACCTAGGAGGAGAGTGTTTTATTTTTATGACATAGCTTGTCATTTCATAACATAATATTATATATCTAAATGATTTTTCTTTATTTCTAATATTTTTTCATTTCTCATCATTAAAAAGTGTTTTATAGCTGCATGCCAGTGTTGATAAAGATTGAATTGACACCAATTATGAAAATATTTTTTAAAACTTGCTTTCTAAAATTAAACTGTGGATTAAACAGTAAGAGGTGATGAAAGATGATACAACTATTTCAATGGATGACTAGCATGGATGATAGTTTTAGCTACCCATAGTACTGCCTGTGATAAAATATCTGCTATTGTTATCAGTGTGACAATCACACACAGTTCTAATGTTGGCCACCTCTTGCCTGTGCTTACTGATTGAAAAAACATAAGAATTTTAGCTTAGGTTAATGAAAAGATCTATAGTCTCTATTTTATTTTACAAATTCCTTGAAAATTAATATTCACCATATAAAAATTCTGGAAAGGATATTTGCCTTGTGAAGAATATTACCTGTTTTGTTTTGTTCTTTGAGACAGGGTTTCTCTGTGTGTAGCTCTGGCTGCCCTGGAATCACTCAATAGACCAGGCTGGCCTCGAATTCACAGTGATCCATCTGCCTGCCTCTGGCCCCCAAATGCTGGGATTAAAGGTGTGCACCACCAGTGTAACATTTTTTAATGGTGGCTTGAACATGCAAATGAGGGAGGGGTCAAGAGAAGGGCCAGTGAATAAAATTTGAATATAAACAAGGAAAGATAATTTCTAATATTTTATTTTACAGTGTGTAATTATATTGTACTTTTATTTCAAAATAACTAGAACAGAGCATTTTAAGTATTGTTATCACAAAGAAATATTGACAATGATGGACATGCTGGCTCTCTTCATCTTATTATATGATGTATTCATGTATCAGATCCTAAAACCAGATGCCGTATTGTAGGATCAAATGGGTGCATCAGTTAAAAACAAAAATATAAAATATAAGAAAATAAAAAGAAATTAATGAGCCACTGGCTTTGTATCTGCCACACAATCCAAGTGAGAGGCAGAAAGTTAGTGTTCTATGTTGTCTAATTAATAATATAATGGATCAGTAACTTCCCAAAGATACTGTCCATTTGTCCATTTTACATTCACTGGTGCAAGTGTTGTCCAGAGCTATTCTCCAGGAATGCAAAGACCAAGCTAATTCAGATTTTGTTTCTTTTCTGATAATTGTATTTTTTAAAAAATCATCATAGAAAGACATTTATTTATTACCCATTTTCATTTTTTTCCTAGGATACTGACTAAAAATTATAAAGCTTTTTCTGCACAATAATAATTCTGTGAAATTTATCGATTCTCATCAATTATACTTCAGAGTCTATTTAGCTCATTTTTATAAAGTTTGCAACAGGTGTTTTAGCAAAATAGACTAGAATGTCTTATCATTGTAACTGCCGCACACCTGCCTCCAATGAGGCTATAGGATTACTGGTTTTACCAGTTATAGATAATAGCATTTGAGTAGAAAGGCTCTGTGATTCTCTTGCTCCAATGCTATCAGATTAATCAGTTAATGTGGGAGAAATCTTATCATCATTCCTGTGTAAGGGATGAAGAAACAAAGCTATCCTCTGTATACTCTTGCACTTTTAATTAAAATGAATGATTAGAATTCAGAGTTCAGTGTGGAAGGAATAGTCACAAGTAATGCAAATTCCTTTGAGAACTATATCTGTCTATCCACTTGAGAAGAAGTCAGGAACATTTTCTAATCACTCATTATTTATGTCTATGGAATGCTTTACCAGAGTCTTACGTCATTCTCCAAGGATCATGAAGAAAAAGACACAAAGTAAAAGGTTTAAGAGATAAGAAAATCTGGGGCGCTTGGAATATACAGTCTCTACCTGCAGTCTTTCCAGAGACCAATTCCCTTGTTTAAGACATCTAACCTCTGAAAAGAAGTTTTAAGTTCAATCTTAGCCTTTTTCACATTCGTACACTCAAACATTTAGTTAAGATGTTTCACCCTTTCTGGGGGTTAGGTGGAGATTATAAGTTTAGGATGTGCCCACCCTTCAAAAGCAGAAGTATGGTACCCAGTCTTTCTGTTAGAAGCTGCAAGGACTCTGCCAGTATAAATTGGGTGTTCATTCATAGTTCTTGTCCTCCTTCTGAGGCAATATGTGCCTTATGACTTCTTGTACTGCTGTCAATCATGAAACCTAGATGGATTACAAAGATAGGTCTAGAGTATCAATATATATATGCTTGAACAATGGAGTCTTTGTCTTCCAACATCAATACATTACCTGATCTCTGTTTATAAAGATGATGCTTTTCATTGATTTATGACTTGCAAAACGCAAGCATGCTCTCTGCCTTCTGAACTACCTAATCTCTAGAATGCAGCGTAGTACCCAATCAAATACTACACATAGAGAAATATTTGATATACTAACACTATATAAAGTGTTTCAATGTTTATAGATTAGGTGGATTTGTAGAAATAAATACTTAAGTTGGATCCTGAAAGATGAGTTGAATTTGGATAGAGGAAATGCTTTAAATGAAAAATTTAGAAATATCTAAAATGCATCCACTAAAGCCAGGATTTTCCAATTATCAGGGCAATGTTAAGAATATAAAATATTATATAATGATAATTATGGATAATGACAAAGTAAGCTTTTATTTATTTATTTATTTTTTGCTTAAGTTAGTTTTGTATGTTGAGTAACTTAATGTTCTCTTTTAACATTAGATTATAAGGCATCAAATTATATAAACATAAGGAATTTATATAACACAAAGCAATAAAGTCTTCAGTTTAAAAATCTAAAACTACCTTTTCAACTCCAAGGGAAAAACAATTGAAGTATTAAATCCTTAATGATTTTTTTGACAGAAGTGACTTTGAAATTTTGCTTGATATGGAGACAAGCTTGCTGAAGCCTGTAACTGGGCAGAAGAGAAGGGCACAGAACTTAGTTTCCTGAGCTTAGGGTCTCTGAGGGACCATGAAGCTGGGAGGAGAAGAAGAGAGAAGGAAGAGAGAAAGTCAGAGAGATGGAGGTCGCTTTGGGGCAGTATGGACCTTGAGCATGTGGCCATGAGGGATAGCCTGATGGAACAGAAGCAGCGCAGGCAGGAACAATTATGTCAAGTAACTCAGGGTTTGTAGGTGGAAAGAGCAAAATAGCTTAGTGGGTTGATATCTGCTTAATTACTGTGCTTTAAAGCTGCTGTTAATCCAAAGGTCTCTGTCTTGATTATTTGGTAGCTAGCTGGGATAGAGAAGTGCTCTAGAGTCTACCATTCTTTCAAAAAAAGCTTCTCTGCTACTTTCTCAAGCATTCTTTCTTCTGAAATCTGGATGGTGACCAGTTAATAATTTTGGAGGATCACATAACAAGACAGTAACATTTTAATTAATTGCAATGTCATAGAAAATAAATCATGCAGATCCAACATAAACAGCATTTATGTGATGGTCACTGACAGCCAGTACACTACTTCTTTGTGCTACAGTTTTAAGATAGAGCAGCCAATCAGGAGATAGTTCTCCAGTCAAATCCTTTAGTCAATGAATATCATATCAACATTATATGCTGCACACATCTTAAATACTATTTGTCATGTGACATCCAAAAAAGATTGATTTGGATACTAAAGGATACAGTTTTTCTGGGGCAACAGTGGTTATAGAAAGACCTCAGAGATGAGGGTGATAACTAGGATATTGATTCTCTAAGCAGTGTTTCCTCCACATTCTCCCTGCACATGCCTCTATCCGTGTGCTGCCTGTAGTTTTTTCTCTTGTTACTGACACAATTCTTCATGTTTTCAGAGAGTAAGATCTCCAAACCATAACCTCTTCTAACTTAGGACTTCCCTTAAAAGGTTTCTTATCAAGCAAATGCTACTATATGTGATGAAACAGACTTATCACTTGTGCTTCTGTATGTATCATTTCCTCATCCATGGCCTTTTTAATCTCTGTGCATTATGAAACCTTTGTTTTCTATTCTGCTTTACACCAAAATATATACACACATAACCTAGCACAGGCAAATCCTGGGTGTCCTAGTTTTATTTCTTTTGCAATGATAAAATATTCTGATAAAAATCAATGTATGTAAGAAAGATCTTATTTTAACTTATAATTCTAGGCTATAGTTCATCACAGCAGGGAGGGCAATGCAATGGGAACTTAAATCCTCTAGTCACATCACATCCATAGTCAAGAATAGAGTTAAAGGAATGCATGTATTTTTTACTTGTGCTTAGCCCCATTTTCTTTGCCTACACATTCTAAGACCCAAACTCAGTGAATACTGCCATCCACCATTGGCAAGTCTTCCCAACTCAATGCACTTAAGACAATCCCCTTAGCCATCCCCACAAGCCTCTTATCTAGACAACCCCTCCTGCCTCCTGAGACTTTTCTCAGATTTTAACTTGTATCAAGTTGACAATTGCAACTATCAAACTAGGAATCTTTCTAAACCCAGCTTAAATATTCTGTCATTTGATTTGCTTCCACTGTCCTGAAGATAAGACACATGTGCAATCTATTTCTGTGTCCCTAATTATGAGTAATGTATCAAAGCCATTTATTTAATGAGTAAACCAGTGATATATTTTTTCAATACTTAAAGATGTTAACTATAAATATGAATATAAGTAAGTGAATGATTCATAAAGCAGTTTATAAAGAGGAGGAAGATTGTGTGTTGGAGTTATTATGGAATTGTCCATGCAGTCTAGGAAGATGCTATATTCTATATAGGGTAACTACTTTGGAGTGCTAATTTATATTAAGTGATCATCTTATCAACATTTTCCTCTCAAGTATTAAAAAAAGAAAAACTGTTAGGAGTGGGCATCTATGAATTATTCTTTTCTTTTAAATTTTTATTTAAGAAATTTGTTCAGATTACATATCAATTGTTACCCCCTCATTGGATGCTCTTGTTCATGCCTCCTTCCCTCCCTCATCCTATTCCCCTCCCCTAGGTCTGTGACAGAAGGGGACCTCCTCCCCCACCACATGATCACAGCATATGAGGTCTCATCCTGGTAGCCTGCTTACTCTTGCTCTGAGTGTCACCATGTCTGCCCACCAAGAGAAAGTGATCAAATAGGGGCCCTCTAGACATTACTAGAGGAAAGCTTCAACCCAAAGTGACAAACTACAACCAAAATAACACCAGAAATAGATAACTTCACTGTTGCAAAAATATAACCACACAAACACTCTACTGCAAACAACATCAAAGTCAAGGGACTTAACAGTTACTGGTCATTAATATCTCTCAACTTCAGTGGTCTCAATTCTCCAGTAAAAAGACACAGACTAACTGAACGGATGTATAAACAAGACCCAACATTCTTCTACATTCAAGAAACACATCTCAGCCACAAGGATAGACATTACCTCAGAGTAAAAGACTGGAAAAGGTATTTCCAGCAAAAGGACACAAGAAGCAAGTTGGTGTAGCCATTTTAACATCTAATAAAATATACTTTCAACCAAATTTAATCAAAAGAGATGAGGAAGGACACTTCATACTCATCAAGGGTAAAGTCAACCAAGATGACATCACAATTCAGAACATTTGCGTCCTGAAAACAAGGCCACCCACATTTGTAAAAGATCTATTAACAAAGCGTAAACCACACATCAATCCCCACGCATTAATAGTGGGAGACTTCAACACCCGACTTTCATCAAAGGATAGCTCAACAGAACAGAAACTAAACCGAGAAACAATGACACTAACCGATGTCATGAATCAAATGGATCTAAAAGATATATACAGAACTTTTCAACCAAACACAAAAGATTATACCTTCTTTTTTATTTTTATTGAATTTTTAAAATTAATTTATTCATATTACATTTCAGTGGTTATCCCATCCCTTGTATGCTCCTATTCCTCCCTCCCTCCCATTTTCCCCTTACTCCCTTTTCCTATGACAGTGATTGAGGCGGACCTTCTCCCCCTTTATATGCTCATAGGGTATCAAGTCTCTTCTTGATAGCCTGCTGTCCTTCCTCTGAGTGCCACCAGGTCTCCCCATACAGGGGACATAGACAAATATGAGACACCAGAGTACTTGTGAAAGTCATACCCCACTCTCCACTCAACTGTGAAGAATGTCCTGTCCATTGGCTAGATCTGGGTAGGGGTTTGAAGTTTACAGCCTGTATTGTCCTTGGCTGGTGCCATAGGTTGAGTGGGACCCCTTGGCCCAAATCTGCCTATCATAATGTTCTTCTTGTAGGTTTCTAGGACCCTCTAGATCCTTCTACTTTGCTATTCTCCCATGCTTCTCTCATCTAGAGTCCCAGTAGGATGTCCTCCCCTCTGTCCCAGTTTCCTGGTAAGTGAAAACTTTCATGGGACATGACCCTTGGGCTAGTATGCAGATATAAGTGAGTATATACCATTTGAGTCTTTCTGCTTATGGGTTAACTCACTCATCATGATCATTTCTAGTTCAATCTATTTGTCCACAAATTTCGGGAATTCCTTATTTTTAATAGCTGAGTAGTATTCCATAGTGTATATGTACCACAATTTCTTTATCCATTCTTCTACTGATGGACACTTAGGCTGTTTCCATGTTCTGGCTATTATGAATAAGGCTGCTATGAACATGGTTGAGCAAAGTTCTTTTCCCAGTCTGTGGGCTGTCACTTTGTTCTGTTGACAGTGTCTCCTGCCTTACAGAAGCTTCTCAGCCTCATGAGGTCCCATTTATTAATTGTTGACGTCAAGGCCTGGGCTGTTGGAGTTCTGTTCAGGAAGTTGTCTCCTGTGCCAATATGTTCCAGGCTCTTCCCAACTTTTCCTTCTAACTGACTTAGTGTCTCTGGTTTTATATTCAGGTCTTTGATCCACTTGGATTTGATTTTGTGCAAGGTAACAATTATGGGTCCAGTTGCATTTTTTTACACATAGACCTCCAGTTAGACCAGCACCATTTGTTGAAGATGCTATCCTTTTTCCATTGAATGTATTTGGCTTTTTTGTCAAAAAATCAAGTGACCATATGTGTGTGGATTCATATCTGGGTCTTCAATTCGATTCCACTGATCAACCAGCTTGTTGCTGTGCTAGTACCATGTTGTTTTAATTACTGTTGCTTTATAGTACAGCTTGAGATCAGGTATGGAGATTCCTATGGAGGATCTTTTATTGTACAAGATTGTTTTAGCTATTCTGGGTATTTTGTTTTTCCATATGAACTTCAGAGTTGAACTTTCAATGCCTTTAAAAAATTGTGTAGGTATTTTGATAGGGATTGCATTTAATTTGTAAATTGCTTTTGATAAGATGGCCATTTTTACTATGTTAATTCTCCTGGTCCATGAGAAGATTATTCCTTCTTCTCAGCACTTCATGGAACCTTCTCCTAAATTGATCATATAGTAGGTCACAAAGCAAGCCTCAACAGATACAAGAAGATTGAAATAATACCTTGTATCCTATCAGATCACATCGTCTGAATTATTAGTTTCAGGAAATGAATCAAAATGATGGTTAACATGAGTTGCCGACTTAACAGGATCTAGACTAAGCTAGGTAACAAACTGTAATCTGAATAAATTAATTAAATAATAATAAGAATAGAAAAAATATACATGTACATACACTGAAACCATAAAATATGACACCAGTGACCTTTGATAGTTGAAGTTCTAGGCAAGAGAGGTCTTTTTCTATTTTGTAACCAACTGAGAAGTTAAATTAACAAATATAGTCAAAACTGAAGGAAATAGTTTTCACTTTCATTTCATTTTTATTTTTTTATTTTTTGGATTTTCAGGACAGGGTTTCTCTGTGTATCCTCAGTTAGTCTGGACTGTCTTTGTAGACCAGGTTGTCCTAGAATTCACAGAGACCTGCCTACCTCTTCCTCCTGAGTATATTTTCAAACAAAATATGATGGGAGGATAGATATGTAGCTTTGGCAATTTACAGCATTTACTTAGATGTGGAGCAAAGAGAGTTTTGTTTTGTAGATAAATAGCAATAATTTCAGAATGCATTTCAACTTTCTTATTATGACTATTTGTGCCATACTAATAAATTTCATTTGGAAAACCCACAGGATACTTTTAAACAAACAGTTCAGAACTAGAAAAATGTTCATACTTTGTAAAATGATTAGGACCAAAATTTTGACAAAGATAATTTGTCATTGGTGAATATATCTTACGTTCTGCTTTTTATTAGATTTTCTGATATATGTTACTCTTCTGAAATCAACAATTTTTATCTTTCAAACTTTGCAGATACAAGTATATGGACATTTTTTCCAAGTAGCAAAGATATGAAATATCTGAGAAAAAAATTGTATTAAAGCAACACAGCTCAAGATGTAGAACTAGTAAATAGTAAATGCATCATTCAAAATGTTTGACACCCAAAGGCATTTTGTATTCCTAACATTCTGGAAGTTACTTTACTTTCATTCACATATGTGAGTGTTTTCCCATGCACATGTGTAGGTCAGAGGTCAGAATTATGTTTTACCTGTCATTCTCTAACTTATAAATTTGAGATAGATTCTTTCATTGTCCTGGAACTCATTGATTTAACTAGAGTGGATGACCAGTGAACACCAGGCATGTACCTGCCACTACCTTCCCATTGGTGGGATTATAAATTTCAGCCACCATCATGACTTATTGACACAAGCCCAGGGATTGAACTCACATTCCTGTGACTGCCTGGCAAGCACTTTTATCCACAGAGCTGTCTCTCAGTCCACTTCGCTTTCAAAAACAGCATTTCAGAAACTGTATGCCAACAATGACAATTTTAGCATGAGGGTTCGAGGTCAGCAGAGTGATGAAAGCTGCTGACCTTAGCCACCTGTGCAATCTGATACAATTACCTTTCTGAAAACATGTGACTTTCCATACACAGAGAAGATAAAGTGCAACTACGGATTACTTGGCCTTAGAGTTCCCATCTAGTACCAGGTAAGGGATTCTCTTCAGTTCTGTTCTTTATGAAGGAAAGGATTCATTCAAGCAAAACAATTTAAGCAGAGTTTTTAATAATTGAATTGGGAAGGATTTATCTTCCTTATGAAATACAACTAATCAATTCTGTGGCCTAGTGCCTTATTTCCAAAGACCACAATTATTCAGTTGACAGAAGAACAGAAGGCTCCTGGATATGGGTAAAGCTAACTGGACACGTAGCTGCAGAGGGACATGGATTTGCGTACCACTATACTGCTTTCCACTCATCATCTTTGCTGAAATTATTGGCATCTACACACTACCCTCTCTGCATATGGAAAACGATGCCCATGATATGAGCTACAAATGGTTTAGATTTTATGTTTTGAAATTGTACAATATATTTTTGTCATACACTTACCCTCCATACAAATGTTTTTTCAGGACCACCAGATGCTATCGTAATGTGCAGAGACATATTTTTGAAACTATATGTCATTTACAAAACTATATTTTAATTTTATCTCTCACAGAAGGTGAGCACACAAAATTATGTAAGTCAACCCAGAGTATTTATTTGGTACTTCTGTTCAAATAAATTATACCATGTCCAGATATGTATCATTCAAAATATGCGACTTACTTCTTTTTAAATAGTACTTTTATTGTTTTCCCAACAAAATGCCCTTCCTCTTGCTGGCATAGCTCATCCCATATGTTTGTTCTTACAGTTTGTCTGTTTAGTTTGGTATGTATGAATCTTAGTGTCTGCATTCCCTGATAACTGAGCCACAGCATGATTTGTTAGGTACTGCGCTGAGAGCACAAGCTGTTATTGTTCATTTTCTGTAACCTGGCTAAAGGTGTCATTAGGAGATGAA
Organism: Acomys percivali; assembly: GCA_907169655.1. Classification (NCBI taxonomy): domain Eukaryota; kingdom Metazoa; phylum Chordata; class Mammalia; order Rodentia; family Muridae; genus Acomys; species Acomys percivali. Next base: position 18,301,630 of record OU015749.1, read on the forward strand.
GCTAGAAGAGCAGGGTGGTATCAGAAGTCCGTTATTTGTGATAAATGAGTATCTAGGTAGAACAAAATGAGTGTTTTTAAAGCAAAGGAAGAGTGGGCTATTGACATTTTCCATCAGAAAAAGTCATTACCCTTCTCCTCACAAGTGAGAAATGTTCAAATTATCACCATATCTCATAGGCAGAATAACATTAATGTGGCATGGTGCTGTACCCAAGGCATTTAGAAGTTCAGTTTTGAAGGAAAAAAAATGCTTGTCCTTACTTTGTTCCTAGTCACCTCGTCTCCACAGAAGCAGCAACTATAAGAGGATAATCAAATGTTTGATGGGACATTAGATGATTTTTTTTTCTAGTTTTCTCTGTATGACCTTGGTTTTTATTTTCCCCTTCCACTGACACATACTGCTTTTCATGCTAAAGAGGGGAAGAATTTACCATCCTTATGAAGTCTGACTCTTCAACCTCTGGCCTTACTTCTTACCTCTATTGATTTTTTTTCCCTAATACATGGCTTTAAATGAGCCAGATAAATCAGAAGATTTAAGCTCCATGAGCTATATTTAGCCACCATATACTACTGCACCTTTACATGAGTCCTACAGATTACTAAGATATAGACAAATGGGCCAAAGGCATAATAGATAACATACAGAGGGAAGATGAAAATGCCACTAAGATTATGAGATAATGTCCTCTACCATTAAAGTGATCCTAACAATGGAATCCAGAACTACAGCAAGGTGTTACTTAGTCATTACTCAGTGATTAACAAAAATTAAACAGACAGTACTGTGTGTGGTAATGGTTGCCTGAATATCCCATTCATTCTTTAATGAGTAATACTCTCTCCACTAGAGGGATACTGTATGTGAGCTCTTCAAAAGTGGAAAAGGAATGATACCTGAAATACAGAACAAAAGCTGGAAACTATATGAACTTGTCAAGAATATTCATACCTATACATTTCATATTTTATTTCCTTTGTATAGTGGTAATTAAAACAATCCAATCAAATTATAATAAATTTTTAAAAATCCACTTAGAATATGATGAAAACATATCTAATGACGAAGGATATACATGTTAGAAACAAGCAAAACATGAAAGGATTTCAGCATAATTAACCATAAGAAATATCAAGTAAGTTTATAGTGGAAGCTCACTAAAGCTACCCAGAGTAGCTAAAATACAAATAGTCAGCATCAAATTGACATTAGACTGCAAAAATTGAGTGTGTATTGTATAACTAATGAGACTATAAACTGCAACATCTTTAAAAATTAATCAATAAATATGTCACCACCATATGAAGTGATATTTATATACTTAGTTTACCCTGGAGAAATATTCACCACCAAATCAGTCATACTTGTGTCTAAAACAGCCCCAATTAGAAACAACCCATATGTACTTCATCCAGTGAGTAGATGCCTAAGCTGGTTTAAGTCTGTGCTGACACCCACCACAAAACAGGACGATTTTCAAAAAATTATGCTGAGCCAAAGAAATTTTATTTGCTTGGTACCATTGCTACTCTAGTTTTGAAGTAACAATGCTGTAACAAGCATATGACAGATGAGTGATGTCAGTAGTTAGGAAAAGGATGTGGATTTAAGAGAATTGGGGATAGCTGTCAAAAGACTATGTATGGACTATGAGGAATCATACAGTAATAGAAAGGGTCTGCCTATTGATTCTGTTGATAGTGCCATCCCACCATGATGGTATCCTGAGTGTAGGAAGTTGTTATCATTGAACTTGAGAAAGGATCTTCCCATGTTTCTTTGCTATATTTTCTTCAAAGTGTATATGATCCACAGTTATCCCAGTATAAGAGCTGAAATAAAATGAATTATATCTTCTAACTTAATTATATTGGGGGAATAATAATTATTAATTTTTAAAAAATCAAATTATGAACAGAGAACTTATTTCACTACTGAGGATTAAGGGACACAACATAGCAGAGAGAGTGGTCTGTCAGGAATGAGTGGTTGATCCTAGGCACAATGTAAAATGTAATCAGATTCCTCAGCAGCACAGAGACAACTGTGTGGTTAAGGTCCTAAGATTGCCACGCATGAAAAGCCATCATATACAACTAAGCTTGGTACTTGTTATAATATGAAAGTAGCTCTATCCATTTAAGTATCGCATTTAGAGCTATTGAATCCATAGTTCATGATATTATCTTGAAATTGTAAAAAATAATTTGAGTTTATGATAATATAGATATTGATTATTTATATGTGTGATTTAAGCAACATTGTATGATTGATATTTAGATAGTGGTAGAATGCATGTTTAGGCTTATGTTCTATTTCACTGTCATATGAATAACCCTTTATAATTATTTCCAAGTATAATATTTGTATGCCTTATTCTTTTCACAATCTCTCTCTCTCTCTCCTTCCCTCCCTCTCTCCCTCCATATGTGTATGTGTGTATGTGTCAGTCTCTCTCTCTCTCCCTACATTTTTTTTTACATTTTATATAGTAGTACAGTAAATAGTTTTTGAAATTTTTGTAAACAAAATAAAAATTTAATTTTAGGCTCTTTAATTACTTCTCTAGATGGACCTTGTACAGTTCTTTTGAAAGCCAAATAGAAAAACTTTTTTCATTACTTTAAACGTGAAAGTGAAAGAACTTTCACTTGGAATTAAGATCCAAGCCTAAAAAACTGAAAGACTTGACTAGCACGAGCCCAGTTTTTTACTTTCCCAGCTAAGAATGCATTTAAGGATGTAATCCTGGTAGTATACACTGAAAACCCAGACCGTTGGTGTTCTTTTTTCTTTCCATCCCCTTCCCTTCCTTTCCTTTCTCCCCCTTCGGTTCCGTTCCCTTCCGTTCCCTTCCGTTCCCTTCCGTTCCCTTCCGTTCCCTTCCCTTCCCTTCCCTTCCCTTCCCTTCCTTTCCTTTCCCTTTCCTTCCTTTCCCTTACCTTCCTTTCCCTTCCTTTCCTTTCCCTTCCCTACACTAGGTAGGAAAAAAAGAAGTTTAAAGGGGAAAGGCAGTGTAGAACTCTTTAGACTACATTCTGCTGAATAGGGGCATCAAATTCCCATGGGGTAACCACCAGTCCAGCAATAGCAAACTTAGTTGCAGGAACCAGCAGCAGCAGACACTGCTGAGGTTGCAGAAGCTGCCACAGGCCATCTTGGGGCATCTCTCATTTATACCCTCTCAAGAGTCCCCAGAATTCTAAATGTAAATTATCTGCAGCTGGCAAAAACTATGCCCCTCCTAGAACACAAGACAAATCATAGTTTTTGGCTTCGGACAATCTCATATCCCACTCCTGGGATTAAAACAAAAACATATTCAGTAACATAACTGGGTTTTTAAAGAAATTAAATTCTCACTATACCCTTCTTTGTTCCTTCTCTTTGCTTTCTTCCTTCATCTTTGATGAAGACCTCCTGTGAATCAATTCCATCGGATTATGGGATAGTTACAAGAATATTGATCTAAACATCTACTATACCAAAAATATAAATTTTTGTATGAGAACCTGAAAACAAAAAACGTTTTTGTTCTTGGTTTATATATTTTTCTCAGTTACATACTTCCCAATAAAATATGTGTCTATAAGTATTTTTTTTCAAATTAACTGAATTATTTTTTTGGTAGAAAATATGACATTTATTGGGTAAATAAGAGATGATTGATATATTACCAAACACAGTTTTTATTAGGAAGTATTGGGCAACAGTCATAAGTAGCAATAAACAGAAGAATAAAAAAGTATGTTCCAACATTTATTATCCATAATATCATAAGAATAAACATATATACACATACACACACATATATAATATATGCATACAATAGGATTGTAAAACTTTTCATTGAGCTACCCATTTTAAGTACAGCTAAGTAAAGATACAAAAATCACAATAAAAATAATCTAATCTATGAATATTTATGCTTAATTCTGATGATGAGTACTTAGCAAAAACCACCATTTACCAAGTATTTCCTATAATCAGTGATAGTGGCGCAGCATCCAACATATAGCAGGTAATTATTAAAGTATACTAAATGGACCAATGAATAGTAGCTAAGTCTTGTCACTTCTGCCTATGGGGCAATCACATATTTTTTAAAAATAAATTTATGATCTCATTTCATCTTGAAGGCATTATTATTATGCTTCTGTTGAGATAACAAGTCACCAGTACTCATTAGCTTGTTCTGGCTACTGTGTATGTATTTGAGCTACAGGATGCTGGCTTAGCACCTCAGGTATTTTTTAATTTGTACGAATCAGGTTTGCAGATTCCATAGTCTTCATGGATGACCAAGTGACAGTATTGGTTGCCTATAATGATTTAAGAATGAATTGTAGTTTGTGAATAAGATTGTTATTATTTAATTATGTTACTGTGTTGAGGCTCTTTTAAAAGAAAGTATAAACTTTGGGGCAAAATTGAGCTTACAGTCATTTTTTGAGACCTTTATTTTGCACTGATCATTAAGTAAATTGAAAAACATCAGCAAAGATTCTGTTTGTTTGTTTTTGATTCATTTAGTTTGGTTTGGTTTTTTGAGGCAGGGTTTCTCTGCGTAATTCTGGCTGTCCTGAAACTCACACTGTAGACCAGGCTGGCTTTGAATTCAGAGATCCAACTGCCTTTGTCTCCTGAATGCTGGAACTAAAGGTGTGTGCCCTCATTCTTGGTTACAAATATCAGTATTAACGACTTCATAGTAGAATTCTCTCTCTTAGAGATGAGCAAGTGAGTTTAAGATTACAAAAAAAAACAAACAAACAAACAAAAAAAAACAGCCTGTGGAAAATGAATATTCAATAGAGAGTTCATTAGAAAAGCTCCATCAAATTGCTAGTAAAAGCAAAAGAAAAAATTGTTATCTGATAGTAATCCTGTGTGGTACTAAACAGTCTATTAAAGAACTTTAAAATTCAGATTTACACTACAATTAAGTGAGAAATTCATATATACATTATTTGTATAATTTTTAAAAATCAAATAAAGAATTAGCCATAAAAAGAAATGTAGCCTTAGGATAGAACCTGTGACCCCCATGGGGACACAATAAAACATAACAAACAACCTTTTGAACTTTGATTATTAATGCCAATTTGTCTGATGGTTGAACTGGAAGAGAGTCATCACGGAAGCATGGGAAAAAAACCACTTAAGACAAAAGCTAATGATCAGAGGAATATAGATTTGAAGGTAGAAAGGATGGGTGATATTAATGATACCATTATGTATGTAACTTAGCAGTTTAGGGACTGTGCTTTTCCTAAGCTTATGTGGGATGGCCCATTGATGTATTTCACTGATTTTACTGGCCTTTTGTGATATGATGTTCATGAGCATTGATTGTAAGGCAGTGAGTGTTTTTTGTTTGTTTCTTTTTGTTTTGTTGTTGTTTTATTCACTTTATATCTTGGCTGTAGCCCCATCCCTCCTCACCTCACAATTCCACCCTCCCTCCCTTTCACCCATTCTCTCTCCTATTCCTTAGAAAAATGGGGGGAGTTGCATCAGGACTGAGCATGTCCTTGTCCCCTGTGGCCTGGCAAGGCAGTCCTGCCTGGGGAAGTGATAAAAAAAACTGGCAGCAAAGTCCATGTTGGAGACATCCCCCAGTCCCCTTACTAGAGGACCCATATGAAGCCTGAGCTACCCATCAGCTATGTCTTTGTAGGGAGCCTAGGTCTAGTCCATGTATGGTTCTTGGTTGGTGCTTCAATCTCAGCAAGCCCTTTTGGGCCCTGGTTAGTTAGCTCTGTTAGTCTTCTTGTGGAGCTTCTGTGACTTCCAGGTCCTGTTCTCCTTTCTCCCACTTTTGAGACATGATAAAATAACGTACCATTTCTCAAAACCACCCCACCTCCAAAAACAGGACTCCCTCTGCATCACCCAATGTTTGGCTTTGAGTCTCATCATTTGTTTCGAAGCAATGGAGGGTGGAGCTTCTCAGAGGACAACTCTCATAGGCTCCTGCCTGCAAGCATAGTAGAGCATCACTAATAGTGACAGAGGTTGTCTCTCCTATAGAATGGGAATAAAATAGACAGAGGTAGTGGATGAAGAGAGGGGGCAAGGTAGATAGGGGGCACAGAGAGATATGAGGGCGGAGGAGATCAGACCTGGGAGAGTGGGTGTGGGAGGACAGAAGTCCTGTAGAGAAAAGAGAAACTGGGAAGGGGCATCTCTATGACAAACTGGAGACCTATGTCAGGGTAGGTTCTTAGGAGGATGTGAGAAGGACACCTAGTTGAAGGGGCCATGGAGACTGAAAAGGACACCCTCTAACTAGACCAGTCTCCTAGTAGAGTGAGGGGAACACTAACACATTCACAAAAACTTCAACCCAAAATTTATCCAGACTGCAAGAGGTGCTGGGATAAGAGCAGATTAAGGGATTGTCCAACCAATGTAGAGCAGAATTTTAAGCAACATTTATCTAGCAGTGACCATACAAGCACATATTCTTCACTGTATTAATAAAGCCAGCCAACTGGCAGAGGTCGCTTCCCTCCTTCCCTGCTCTTTGCTGAGGGAGCGTTTCTGTGGCCTGTATACACAGGAGCGCGCACGCGCGCACACACACACACACACACACACACACACACACACACACACGGCTCCTATGTTGCACCTATTTAGATAAATAATTTTATCAGCGTTATTTACTGTTGTACTTGTAGCACTCTGAAACAGATGCTTCAGGAACCCTCACAATATTTAATGATGATATAGATAAAAATTAAAACACAAATGACTAGGTACAGTGTACATTATAGAATTTATATAATGCTCTCCACAAAATAGTCTAAAAATTCTAATAAAGTTGATCTTGCATTACAAACTTACCATTTTTTTTTAACGTCAGAGATTTCTGCTCCCAAGATTTTTATAAATGAGGCTTTACAGCTTTGGTGACCCTAACTTGTAATGATGACCTTTTTAAATACTTCTGGCAAGATACTTGGCAGTAAGTAGGATGTAGAAAGCTTAAGAACCTATTTTAAAACTATTTAAATACAAGAGTTGAAATTAAATATAAAAATCTTCTTCTTACTTTCCTTTGGATGAGCTTCCTCTATTTCACCATAATACTGTTTACCAGCCATTATTCTCTGAAATACCAACAGATTAAAATTCACTAATTCTTTTCTTTTTTTCCTTCCTTCAATTCTTTTTCTTTCTTCCTCTCTCTCCTATTCCCTCTCTTTCTCCCTTTCTTTGTCTCTTAATTCTTGGTGCTAAAATGAACCTAAGGTTTCATGTATATTAGGTAATTTATCTACCACTGAAAGATTTCCTAAGCCTTTTTGGTGCTTTCCTTTTGTTTTTGTTTTTGTTTGGCACAAGGTCATAAGGCTGTTTCCCAGGTCATCTTGAACTCACTCTGTTGTACAGACATGACTTGAAAATGGGATTCTCCCTGGGTGAGGTGGTGCATGCCTATAATCCCAGCACTCAGGGAGGCAGAGGCAGGTGTATCTCTGTAAGTTCAAGGACAGCCTGGTCTACAAAGCAAGTCTAGGACAGCCAAGGCTACACAGAGAAACCCTGTCTCAAAAACAAACAAACAAACAAAAAAGAAGAAAGAAAGAAAGAAAATAGGATCCTCTGTCCTCAGTCTCCTCAATATTTGAGATTATAGGCCTATGCTACTAAGTCTGACGATCTTTTTTCCTTGTCTTCCCCTGTGTGTTGGCTTGAATAAAAATGGTCCCCAAAGGCTCATATATTTGAATATGAGTGCACAGGGAGAGGCACTTTTGTTGTAGTAGTTGCAGTATGTCATAGGAGGTATACTTGGAGGTTTCAGGGCCATAAGCCATGTCCAATGGTTCTCGCTCGCTCTCTCTTCCTGCTGCTTGTGGATCTGCATATAGAACTCTCAGCTGCCATGTCTGCCTGTGTGACCTCATGCTCCCTGCCTTAAGGACAATAGACTAAACCTCTGTAACTGTAAATAAGCCCCCATAAAATGCATTCTTGTTTGAGTTGCTATGGTCATGGTGTGTCTTCACAACAATAGTGCAGTGACAAAGACACCCTTCCCACTGCCCCCATACACATACACAGTTGTTATTTCCAGCTTGAGGGCAGTCTTCATTCATGAGATAGAACGTTCAGATCTTTGCACATACGCCCTAGCACTCTCAGTGGTCTCCTCCATGTTTGAGAACTCAAGTTTCCGGAACTTCTCAGTTTGTTTATAGGGTCCTATACCCAAGAGCTAACAAGCAAGCAACAAAGACACACACACACACACACACACACACACACACACACACACACACACA
>OU015749.1:18309942-18323376 GCA_907169655.1 Acomys percivali
CACACACACACACACACACACACACACACACACACACACACACACACTTTTTAAAAGTGTTTGAGGGATTTTTCTGACTTTCTTTAAGGAAATAATGACTGAGTACTATGGCTTCTTACATAAACAACAACATCCTATTTCCCAAACCAAAATAATATGATTTTGAGGGCAGCGATTGATTAAATATGGAATGAGTGAATGGTGATGAAGCTATAATATATAAACGCAGGTTTATTGGAAGCAGAACAGGAGTGGCAGGAGAAGGGAGAGTGCAGGCTGGTGGTAGGGGCAAGGGAAAGAGAGGGAAGTAGGGAAGGGGAAAAGGGGGCGAGACAATCAAAATGTCTGGGTTATATAGGTCTCTGGGAGAGGGGAAGCCCCGCCCCTTCGTAGAGGGAAGAACATGCCAGCCGTGCCCTGCAGCAGGACCTAACAGGGAAAATCAGGCCCCCACATCACATACCTTGAGCACAGAAGCCAGCTTACCAGATCTGGTCAATTAAAGGACTAAACTTACAGCATGGTCAAGAGGAGATAGGCAGAGACCTGATGGTATGGTGAGAGCATCAACAGCTACCCCATTAGACTAGTACGCAGGCACACACGTACATACTAATCAAATACCACAAAGAAATTCAGAAATTTAGGCTCTGTTCATGCTCATGCTCTTAGATTTTAATTTATCTAAATGAAAGGCATTATGTAGTCTTCATACAGTAGGTAAAGTTGGGGTTTCATCCTTTGAGTTATTAAGCATAAGTCAGTAGTTTCAAGATATCACTCTTTAATTTTTTTTTATATTAGCTATTGGCCGAGATGATTTGTTCTCTTTTCATGGAAGGCAGGGTCTCTGTTTCTCAGGCTGCTCTTGAACCTCCTATGCACTACATTTGGACATTAGCTCCTGAGAGTTTTCCTGAGTGAGACTTTTAGGTGGTGAGATTTATAGGCATGAGCCACATTGCCCAGCTGATAATTTATACTTTCATAAACAATGTGTTATCCCACCGCCATTAGGCTAATTCAATTAATGAGCATATTTAGACACTAAAGGCCATGATGTATAATTTCTACCTGTGGGGCTTGCGAGAAAGAAGGAGTGAATCCTAAGAACACATACAGAGTGTCAGATCATTTTAATTGTTAATTTTCACTTCCAAAGAAGTGGTCTTCTAATATAGAAATCTTAGAGAATAAATGATATCTGCAAATGACAACATAAGAAGATTCTAAAAGTCACATTGGCATGGCTAGGTATAGTCATCAAGCTTGTAATCATAGCAGTTGGGAAGCTAAAGAGAAATGTTGCTACTTCATGGCCAGCCTAGACTTCCTGATGAGATCTTGTCTCAAAATAACAATAGAACAAAACAAAAAGACATCAGAAAAGTCTTATGGTGAATGGTGTTGTGGTTAATTTAGAAGTATGGCTTAATAAATATTTATTACTAGGCTAATTATCATTGCTACATTATTTTCTAACCTGCTAGCAACCAATGAAAACACAGACAGCTGATGTATTTTAGAAAAAGCCTTTACCTGTGGTAAGGCACATATTACCTCCTAAGGTATCCTCCAATAACTCCCAGTCTCCCTCCCATTCTATCTGCTTCTGATAATTTCTACTTGGGCTACCTCCCATCCATAATACCAAAAATACTTGCTAATGTTCTCCATTTCTTTCCATAAGGAACTTCAGAGTTCCTTATGTGGGGCCATGTGGCTCTGTTGCTACCCCATGATGATTCTCCTCCTTCTTCCTCTGTCCCCTCTCTCCTCTTTTCCAAGATTCTTTCTGTCCAAAGTGCAAGGGACCTTCATTCAGCCCCTTCCTTCTTTCTTGCCCAGGTATATTTATTCAGCCAATCAGGGAGGCAAGGTTCAGGCCAGTAACAAGATTTTGGCAGCCAGCAATTAGCATCGGAATACACCAGACAAATCTCCAACAGAATGGAGAGAATGAAGAAATTTTTGAGAAAGAGAATATTTCTAACATTATCAAGAGAAAAAAAGTGTCTCTAAGAAATGAATATTTTGAAAAAGTGGTTATAATTTTTGGTCTGTGTTGTTCACATATGAATCTACATAGATGTTTTAAGTTGATAGAGATGAGATATGATAGATATTGATTTATATTCAGAATTTTAGACTTACCAGGATAGGAAAGATGTTTTCTTCAAGGTTGCCAAATACAAATAGCCAAAACACTACGAATGTAATATTAATATTATAATTTCTGGTTGTTTTATGGTTCTTTTTGCAGTATGTAGTTTATTGTGTAGATGTCTAATAATATAAATGTATATGTATAAAAATACAAATATTATTTAAAAACTATTCTTCTTTTCTAGTCACACAGTATTAGACTACCCTTAGCTCACAAAGAAGACTTTGACAATTTATCATTTCTTTTTCATCCTCAAATGCAGACTGATACTGCCTTTTTCCTTTCCTTTTATATTTTTTGTTTATTTGACCAGTATCGAGTTAATATATTTGACTTGAGAGATATTTTGCAGGTTTGGCTTGGGTACAGGGCTTTTAGTGATTATAGCCAACATCACTCTGTCCTTGCCAGGAAGAAGGCTGAAAGGCACATATGACTTGGTCCAACTGTAGAAATTGCCTTTGATGATGCAAGAAAAATAATGAAAACACAACAAACGGTGGCAAATGATCCCAGTAACAAGAACAATCCTTAAAAAGCCCAGTGAAGACACTGGTGCAGAAAAACAGCATTTCCTTGAAAAGGACATTTTGAGAGACAAAACCCATTTAGAAAATACTCAAGCTCTTGTGTTTGCTCAGTCCCATATATTTTTATTTCTCTACTTCATGTTGGCATTAATAATATTTAGTTGAATTGTCTCTGAAGCTCTGAGATGGAGCGCCACTATGTAATATCTCTGCAACTTTATGATCAATAAGATATCTCTGTTACACAACACGGTAGTCAGGGCATGAGAATTGATTTTCCTACCTAACAATAACTAAGACACAAGCAAAATAAATAAATTTTGTTAAAAAGTGTCACATGCAAGAACAAACATAGCAACACAGAGACTAAAGCCAGATGAACAGTATTTGTAGAAGACACGATAAGAAGTATGAAGAATAATGAGAGAAAATGTTAAAAAGTTTTACACACAGCAAAGGCACTAAGTATCTCCCCACAGTATTTTTATACAGTATAGTATTTTGACTCAGGATTTGGAGATACATATATGTATCATATTGCACAAGTGAGAATTGTACTTTTGTACTTAAAGATGACAGGTGATGTGCCCTTGACCCATGGCTTACAATGGCAATATAATTACCAGTTATATAATCTTCTAAGATAGATTTTATTTTCTGCCTGAAATTCTTTCTTGAAGTTTATCCTGTATTTTCTCTTTTTTCTCCTTCACTATCAATCCCAACTAATTGGTCTGAAATTTTCAAAAAGGAAAGAAAACAAAGTGAAGAGTAATGAGACCATTCTTCACTTTGGGCTCTGAATGTGCCCCAGGAGAACCAGTTAAAGCGTGTACCTTCTGTCCTATTTGAGTACCAGGCCACCAAGAATCAATCTGCTCTCATAGGATTACAATTTGCCAGGAAAGAAGTCCCTAGCATGTGCCCTAGGGTCACAGTGTGCTCACAATGGCCTTATTGATTTTGAGTATATACTGGCTCATGGAGGCCAGGTAATCTGATTTCCCTAACAATGACAGTCCAGCCTCACAACATAAGTGAGTTGACCTAAGAAGTTGAGTCAAACAGAATGATAAAAAAATATGCTATTGAGTAGGTCATATTGATTATTTATATTGAATGGAATGTAATTTATACAAAATAAAATATAAAATGTAGGTGAAAATGATTAGAGGAAATATTGATGAGACAAGTACAGTCTACAATAAATGAAAAAATGATAACATAGGTTGTCTATATATGCTCATGCATTTATCTAAGAATTTGGAAATCTAGTTTGTGTTTTTGGAAATATGCAAAACATGATTGTATTATGGTAATTCCAGTTGTAAAAAATAACCTAATGCTTCCTATGTAAAACATGTAGATGATATCTACATCTGTGCATGAAATGCTGAAAAATATTCCAGTAATGTAATACATCTACAAGGAACACATTAAAAATGTTTTTTTTTCTTTTTCTGTCAAGAGTCAATGCACTATTACTACACTAGCATTCAGAAATTCATCCAAATTTGCCGGATTTCAAGAGCAAAATTTTTCTTTAAAAATTACAGTTGATTTTATTCTCTCTCTGGCTCTTGGAGTGGCCTCTGTCCAAAAGCAGTAAAATCCTGACCTGAGTTTGCTTGGCAGCCCATAGGCAGCCAGACCTAACCAACATCAGGTATTAGAAAATGTCTGAGTCTGTAACTGACAGAGGGCAGCCATAAAACTGAGCATCAAGAGAATCAAAGGGTGAAATTAAAAAGAAAAATGGCGCAAAGAAAGACATTAATTTGAAACAGACATCATTTCCTAAAAAAGCCCATGTTAATAGTTGGACATAAATTACCTTTTAGAATTATCTTTTAATATGTTATAGTTGTACAGTTAATCATATTATTCAAAGTGTGTGGTGTTGGAGAGCTGAGGAACTTCTGTTTCCTGTCTTTCCGTCTGCCAGAACAGGGTTCAAAGAGGACACCAGTCTCCCTCTGACAGCTATTAAGTGAGGATGTACAAAGTGCACCCAGGATTTTTGATTAGCCTTTAACAACCACTTGTTTTCATATTGGCCTTAATAGTACAGTAGGATGCGTCTTATCTCAGTTCAGTCTTGTTGTGTTGCTCATAAATTCCCTTCCTTAGTGTTCGTCATCAATAATGAGTCATTCTTATGTGGAAAAATAGGGTGCCTGTTGGCTCATGGGAAATAGCATTGATTGGATCATGGTGTGTGTGTATGTGTGTGTGTGTGTGTGTGTGTGTGTGTGTGAGAGAGAGAGAGAGAGAGAGAGAGAGAGAGAGAGAGAGAGAGAGAGAGAGAACATGATGATAAATATATGGATATTCATATATATAAATAAGAGGTTGACTAGCATGGATTGGGAGAAGGATAGGGATTGTGGTAAAGTGCAAAAGTCCCTGGACACTGCCTGCTTGCCTTGCTGCAAAATTGGGATCTGTATTGTTTTCTTGGATGATTAAAACTAGACAGAGAAGAACTGAAATACATCTAGCTCCATATTTTTATAGCATTAAAATCTTTGTGGTTCAGGGCATTGTAGAATAAGTTTGATTCAGGGGTAACTTTTTGCTCTCCTGGTCTCTCCACTAAGCAATAATCTACCAGCTCATTTGCCTCACCAGTTTCCTAAATTCCAAAACTTCTCTAGGTCATAAGAAATTAAGATGCACCTGTTATGTTGTCTTTTGTTTTCATCACTTATTTTTAAGTACTTAGTATTTATGTTTAAGATTTGCATTTTAAAATTTTGATTTATTTTAGAAATATATATTTCCATCTGTCAAAACTTGGTTTCTTTTAATACAATATATCCTGATTCTGGTTCCCCTTCGCCGATTCCTCCCAGTGCTTCTCCTCCTCCCCACCTACTAGATCTACAGCTTCTGTATCTTTCCTTAGAAATCAAACGGGTATCTAAGAAGGTAAAATACAATAAAGATAAAATAAAAGCAAACAAATTGGAATAGGACAAAACAAACAGGAGAAAAAGAGCAAAGCAAAAAGCACAAGAAACATATATAGATGCAGAAACATACACATTTGAATACAATATGTGGGTTTGTATATATATATATATGTATGTGTGTGTATATTTATACATATATATGTATATATATGGACTTGTAAAAAAAAAACCTCAAAACAAAAACAGCAACAAAAAGCAAGCAAGCAAGCAAACAAACAAACAAGCAAAAAACTCTAATACTCAGTATTAGGAGACAAAGAACCTCTAAAGATGTGAGTAAGTTTGATTTGTGTTGACCATCTATTGCTGGGCATAGGGCCTACCTTTAGGAGTGGTTTGTTTCCCCAGTGAGATTCCCTTAGAGAAAACTAATTTTCACTTGAAAGTTATTATCAGTTAAAGATAGCCTTTTAATTTCTCGTGATCTTAACAAATATTATGTATTAATATATACAAGTAGACCATTCTTTATATCTGCATACCTGGATTCATATTGGAAACCATGAACACTCAACTTCCAATCTCTACCTAAAACTGCAAGATAAGTTTGGCAATTGCCATGTTTCTGATGAGATAATGAGGCTTTTGATATTAATATATTTTTTAGGTTTAGATAGTTGTTTTAAGTTGATAGAGATGAAATATGATAGATATTGATTTACATTCAGAACTTTAGACTCACCAAGATAGGAAAGATGTTTTCTTCAAGGCTGCCAAGAACAAACAGCCAAAACACTATCAATATGACATTTATATAATTCCTGAGTATCTTATGGTTCTTTTTGCTGTATGTAGTCTATTGTATATATGTATAATAATACAAATGCATATGTAAAAAAAGAAAAAATTTAAAAATATGTCAGATTTGTAGAACGTTGTTTAACTTTAATCTATTGAACTCCATATACAGTAAAAACTGACAAATTAAGATGGAAAGTCATGACAAAGTTTAATTCATTTGTCATTCTCATACAACGTGAGAGTAGTAAATACTTGCTGCAGAGTGCAGTAATGTCTCCAAGCCAGCTCTCATAATTGATCATGACATTTTCCCTCTGAGCCCACATGCATGGTAAGCTTGTCAAGTCCTTGATAAATTAAAAGAAACTCTGCCACTCAAATCTATAGGTAGAATCTTAGTTTTGTTTCAATATTTCCCCTAAACCATCTAATTACATTTTGCTTTTTGGAATCCCATGATTCCACCTGTAGTATGCATACCTGTATGGATGTGAGAGTAAATGAAGTCTGTAGTCAGCACATAGGACCCAGAGCATGCTAGCATTTGCCTATTTTAACCACATGGACCTCCTTCTAACCAGGTTTACACACACTTCTATCTTGTTACACTCCAGTGTCTCCATTGCCATCCATGAGAGAACATGTGAATTAATAGATTGAATAATTATTCTTTCTTTCATGTGTTCTGGTCCCTGGAAAATATCTTGGCATTTGTTACTAATTAATTCGCTACCCTATCTGTGGGCATTTTGGTCCCGTTGTTGTGGCCCAGGACTTTAAAGGACAAACACAGCTCTTTTCTTACATTAAATCTTAATGAGCCTGGATCACATCATTTTTATATACATAATAAACTGAAAGGCTAAACCAAATCAAAGTTTCATTTTCAATTCTTACGCTGCCACTTCAGCAATTAAAATGTCCAGAGGACAAAGGTAGAGTGACTGCTGTTATTTCTTTTTAAGGAGAAGTCTATATTAACAATGGCCAGCAGGATCTCACCCAGGCCTTGCCACTGGGCTGTTAAATGGTTCACCACTTCTATACAGGGTAACAGTATGGATTCTGCAGTCAAACAAATATAGCTTCCATTTCTGCTCAACTTTGAGCTCTTCCTTGTGTGCTCTCAATCTACAGTTTCTTAAACAGTTTTAAGATTATAACTCACCTGAAATCACAATGGGCAAAACTGACACAGGACTATTTGCAGTCATTGGTGTATTGAATATAAAGAGTCACCGTTGCCTTGAAATCATTACTATGCTTTCATATGAAACTGCTACTGTTAATGTATGGGAGCATTACCTTGAAGATATGGTATGTGTAGTGTTATTAAAAATCTAAAATTTGAATTAATAATAACTAAGGTTAGAGAGATGCTTTAGCACTTAAGATCCCTTGCTGCTTTATCAGGGGAACCAATGTTCAACTAAGAGTACCCATATTGGTCACTCCAACCGTGGCACTGAGATGCCGAAATAAGATGGTCTTAGCCTTTGTACCTGGACTTGCTACTTAATGACTGTAATTCACTTATGATAATCTCATTCTATCATTCTTCTGGGGATTTACAAAATATTAAAACATTTAAACATTCTACAATTTGTAATAATGTGGTTTTCTTAGCTTGAAATAACCCTTCCTTTCTTTGTTAAAAATTAAACTGTGCCCCTTTTGAGCATGTATAAAAACACTAATTTTAATTTATCTTCTTTTAAAATATTATATCAACAAGTAGAAAGGTCATTGCACAAAGTTAATGTTTAATATATGAGTTTAAAAATACAAAATGAGGTGCTGGGGATTCAGCTCAGTGGCAGAGTACTTGCCTAGCAAGCAGAAGGCTCTGGGTTCGGTACTCAGTGCCAGGGGAAGAAAAAAGTTGGAAAAGAATACATTTAACATGTTAGAGTTTTAGGATCTATTTAATTAACATTTATCAAGTTTCATTCCAATTCTTCATTAATTAATATGTGAATTTATCTCTTTTATAATTTGCTATTGCTTTTTCTACCTTACTCCTATGTTTTAATTTTATACCTCTTTATTTAGTCTACCTGTTTTATCCTTAGTCATAAGTAAAATGGTGGACATTTTACTTGTCTATATCAAGAAAGTACAAGCCAGTGCTTGCTCTCATGTACCCATTGAATTGTTAAAGCAAGAAAACTCTTAATGCATGTCAAGTATATAGTGTTCTGACTAGAAACAGCTTCACACATTTCATTCTACAAAATAACCTCGGTTTACAACTACTTCACCCAGAGATTTTATTTTTATACTTGGTGAAAGAACTTTATATATGGCTTGGCAACAATGTATGCAGTTGTTACTTTGTGAAGAGAAATTTGCAGAAGACTCAGCCTGATGCCTGCCCCTAGTTACATGGGATCCCTCCCTTCAGAGCATGCACTTGTGCTTTCTCATTATTCCTCCCTCCTCTCCTGGAAGGTGAGTGAGTTGATTTATGTTCCCTAATTTCATCATGAAGTGCTGTCCTTCTGTTTGCATTGACTGCCTATCAGCCTTCATAAGTGACAGTTGGCCAAGGGACAGACACCATCATTCATAACTGACATCTTGCTTTTGACCTTGCTGCCTTTTCTGATTATTCTTCCTGTCAAATACTTTCTAGGGACTTTTCATTCTTCTTTTTCCGTTGTTCTTCTATATCCAACCACATGGTTTTTCTTTTCTCCTTCAAAAACCAAATGTAGTGTGAAAGACGACAGAATTGAACACTGACCACTAAGTAGGAAATCATCTTGAATATCATAGATTGGGATTTTAATTGGCTTAGTGAACCTTTTCTACACAGAGAAAAGCAATGGCCTTGCCAGAGTCCTGCTGAAGGACACTCTGTCAGAATGCCAGCTCCACTTTATTGATACTTTCTTAAAAGACTAGTAGTGTTTGATTTTACCTTAGGTCTCTGGGCTGTCTCCCCTCTGGTTCTTGGTTAGCTAAGCAGTATCAGGCACGAGCTCCCTCTCATGTACTGGGAAAGGCCCTTGTCTTTGTGGACCATAAGCTGTACTGGAGAAATTACCCAGTGTAATTTTAGAAAATCCAAAACGAATCCAGTTTTAAAGATTAAAGCTAATGGGTGCAACATGAGTGAGACAGAGCCCACGCTAAACATTACAAAAACGTTTCTCAAAGGGTAACATTAACAAAAGAAAAGGAAAAGCACAATGGAAATACCCCTGCCCAGAGCCACGTGAAAGACACCCAGAGACCATGCGCACCACTCAGATGAGAAAGTAAATGGTGGAGAGATGGGAGAGAAAGGGAAACGGAACAGAGGAGCAGAAGAGAGGTGGAACTGGAGATGTGAAGGTAGTGAGGAACAGCCTGATGTGAATAGCCTTGCCATGTCTGGGACTATGGCCCTGCAGCAGCGAGTGTCTGTGATGATGTTCATGACCCATGCTACTACCAAAGGCCACGTGGATATCTTGGCCTGGTCAGCCACCTGGGCCCATGTTGATATCCGAGGACTATGCATAGCTGGCTCCAACTCTTGTCTTGACAACCTGAGAGCTAGCCAGGGTGTGAGAACAGGAGAGCTGGTCCCACCCTTCCCTGCACACAGCATTTGGGAGAGTGCTCTTACCTCACAGTAGGCAGGGGTAGGGATTAGCTGGAGAGTCAGCAGTTTGCATCTTTGGCTTCAAAACCTAGGGAGTGGGCCATCTGAACCTTTTTAACATGAGATTGGGTCATCTTGTGATTCAGCCATATCATCTTGAAAGCTTCACATTAGGGGTTCTGATTTTAAAAGATTACCTTACAGGCCAGCTGTGTTAAAGAGACATGTCAGTCACGCTAATAATGAAGATGTACACTGGTTTTTTTTTTTTTACACATGATCTACCTCATCTCTAAAAGATACTATGCAGCAGCTGTGTTACTACATGATGTGCCAGAATATGACATTATTGCCTGATGAATATCTCAATGACACGTCGAGTGGATGATTGAATGTCCACAGACCTCAAGTACTGGATTTCTTGACGTGCAAATTCAACATATGATGACAAATATTAGACTATTTTGGAAGAAAATGTTTAACTCCAGTAACTTTATTTGAAGCTCTAAAGACATCTGTCATGTTTGTATCATTGACTCTGATCATAAAAATGGAATATAAAGTCAAAAAAGAAATTAAAAATCTGTCTGGCAAATGGAAAGATTCAGATGATGCCATGTGTGAGATCATGGAGAATGTTCTTGGTCACACTCAAAATGTTCTTAGCCAGGTGACGGTGGCACACATGTTTATTTTTTCTTTTATTATTTAATTAATTTATTCAGATTATATTTCAATTATTATCCCATCCCTTGTATCCTCCCGTTCCTCCCTCCCTCCCGCTTTCACCCTTTTCCCCTCCCCTATATCTATGACCGAGGTGTCATGTGTGAAGGCACACATGTTTAATACCAGCATTCTGGAGGCAGAGGCAGGTAGATCTTGAGTTCAAGGCCAGCCTGGTCAACAGAGTGAGTCCCAGGACAGACAGAGTTACACAAAAGGAATGATTTTCTTAATGCCAAAGGAAGACCTTTTGAGGGATTTTTCCAGCTTTGACATGACAAAAACACACATTTATGCATATAAGGGTATATGCGTGTTATATTTATCTTTGTGTTAATGGGAGAAATTAAATGTTTTCTTATACCATGTGAGATTATGATGCTATAATTAGAAATCCTCAAGGATACAGCAAGTTTGGTTAAAATGAGCATGATCTCAAGAAATGATTTGCACAACTCTGGCTTCATTGAGTTTTGTATTTTGCATTAAACTTCCTGTGCCACTTGAGAGTCTTATTTTGGATGCCTGAACCTGTGAAGAAATTTTCAGTAAATACAGGTTGGATTTATAGTATTGCCCTTCTAGCAAGAAAATGAATATATTCTACCTTAAATAACTTCATAACACACATAAAATGAAAATATTTCATGAAGGGTCTTTGGCCACATATCCATCCAAGGATGCATTGCTTTGCCTCCCACATCTTATAAAGACAGGAGCCACTAACTACAGACTTGCCCTCAGATATTTCATAGAAGTTTACAAGATGTCTTTGTGCAGATTATCTCACAAAACTTTAGGTAGACTAAATACTCTTGCTTTTTTAAAATGTAACCTGACACTAACTCATTAAACATTAAACATGACATCATGTCTATAGCTTAGCAAATGAGTGTAAATTCTAACTTTCTATATTAGTCAATTTACTTGAGATGATTGATACCATTTGTTTAAATATTTATTTATTTTTATACTATGTGTATGTGCCTGAATGTTTGCATGTATACCACATACACATGGGTACTCTAAATACTAATCATTTCTTTTCTATTTCTTAAAAGATATGGTTTTATAACTGTAGAGCATTTTCATGCTAGTAAAATCATCCATATGACTTGAATCATGTAGTTTTCTAGTCTTTCTCTGGGGAAGAAGGATCAGTCTTTGTTTCCATGGGGTGATTTGGTGAACCTATTTGTGAGGTGAACTTTATTTCCCCGTTGTTTAGATCCAACATGATCCCTGCATAGTGTCTATTGTTTGGGAACATTATTTATTTCCTTCTCCTTTTGCCATCATGGTTTAAGAATATTTAAAGTTTTCCCAGTTGACGAATTCAAAAAAGGTTAAGTCAAAAATAATTTATGGACAAACTAGATATACAAAATAAGTCTTATTTAATTGGAATGTTTAAAAGCTATTCCCTCTGTGTCTATTATATTAAATTGAGTGAAGGTCAGTAGTCCTAATAGTTATTACTTTTCTGGCTTTACAGGTTGTATTTCATAGATCATAGCTAATAATCAGATTTGCATAAATGTATCATAGTATTTAATACATATACTATATGTAAATAAGCAAAATATTAAAACTTGTTGAGTGATTTTTTTTTATCTTATAAAGGTTTAATTGATATAATCAGCAAAAGTACAGGGATTGTCTATTTATCTCTCACTCACTTATTATTAACACCTAAAATCCAACTGGCTTCACTTGTCATGATTAATTATCCAAGATTTTCCTGATGTTGATACTTAAAATGTACGTTCTCAATTTTAAAAATATTGTAGCCAGTATGCACTTCTAACTTCACATAGTTTACAATACCTTCTTAGACTTTTATTGTTTGGGATGACATTTGCAGTCTTGGGGAATATTAGCCCAGTACTTTGTGTGGTGTCAATCCACTGGCATTTATGCTGGAGCTTCTCAGAATCCTACAATCTAAGGGTAAGAACTGAAGCTCCATGTTCTCAACAGCAAAATATTTCTGTCAATTTTTCAAAATTCTTTATCATAGATTTATCTGTTTCTCACAATTCATTTATTCAATATATAGTTTATCTATATCTGTTGAACTTATTTAAATTTGTTCTTACAATATATTATAAAGCAATAGTACATTATTTATTTTGTTCAATTTTTCACACTTTGGGGACTGGAACTCTTCTACTTTGCCTTTGGATCCTTTTAACACATGCCCACATGGGGGTCTCTATTTTTGACCTTTTCACTTTCTGGTAACACAAGGCACAATAAGTTCCTTACTCACTTGGTCAGGCTCTAGTACCTGCTGTTCGGCTATGGTGCAGAATCCATTTATTTGAGAATAAGATATAAAACATATATCTGAGCACCAAGTGTGCTTCCTGATGATCTCTTTTTCTTATTTATATGGCCTCTCAGTTGGTAGCTTGCAGAGTGTATACATGGCTATATTATAGTAATCCACATATACAGTTCTATGCAATAACATACATATATATATATATATAAATTATTTCTACATATAGTTATATCTTTAGACCGATCTTAACATAAGTCCATAGTATCTCTAAATGCTGTCCATTATCACACAAGTCACTCAGGTCTCTAGTGTCTTATTTCTAATTTTCTTTTTATAAATTATTTTATTTTTGCACATATACTTATACACACACACACACACACACACACACACACACACACACACACACACACACA
>OU015749.1:18333013-18349285 GCA_907169655.1 Acomys percivali
TCGGAGGAATTCTTTGGTTTGAGTTCCAAAATAGTCTAGTGTGATACATACTGCCAATGAATGACTCTCCTGTGGTTTTCTACACAGACTCACTTGGCAGCAAGCCTCTGGGAAGAAAAAAAAAAAAAAAAAAAAAAAAAGAACTAAACCTGTATGTAAATTAATTTCATTATGGCTCTCATAATAAAATATCATTTCACCATGGGAGCTCAAAAATGCAGCCTTGGTGTGGATGATGTTCTTATCTGTCCGTTTTATGAGCAGGGCTGCTTCAAAGTTCTCTGGTTCGGTATAAAGAACCCTTTTAAAATTTACCCCATCCCCTATGATTTATAGGAACAGCAGGTGCTGCTCAGTTGTCTGATGTATCTACATAAGGTGAAGCTTCTTCATGTGTCCCTTATGACTGTGGGAGTACATCCCTCTGTGTCCTGAAGACGTGCCTGATGGGACTTGGAGATGTTTAGGAGTTGAGGCTTCAATAAACAAAAGAACAGCTATGCACAATAATAAAAGGAAGAGACTCTTTTAACTGTGCTTCACTAAGTAATTTCTTAGTAAATTTCCTAGTGATAAGTTGGTTAGGTATCAAATTCATTTAAAAAAAATAAGCAAAAAGAGTGACTCTATTATATAGTTTCCTCAAGCATACAACATGAAGCATGTGTCTGTTTGGAGAAGTTAATATACAAGCAAACAATTTACACACAAAAAGATAATGAAATTGATGCCTTATTTATATTCCATCTGCCTTAAGTATGGTCCATATACCTAGGCCCCAACACAGATGTAGCCAATGGGCAGTTCAGGCTTCATGTGGGTCCTCTAATAATGGGAGCCTGTCTCCCATTATTATAATAATAAAGGGGTTGTCTCCTACATGGACTCTGTTGCCAGCTGTCTGTTCACTTCCCCCTGGCTTCCCAGGCTGCAGAGGAAGAGGACGTGCTCAGTCCTGATGCTCTTGATGAGCTGGCTCATGGATAAGAGTGGGGAACTGCCCTTTTCTGAGGAACAGAGAAGGAAGGATGGGAAAGAGGGAGGAAAGTGTAGGACTGGGAGGAGCGGAGGAAAGAGGTTACAACCAGGATGTATCAATGAATAAAAATCTTTAAATAGAATGGTCCATATACAAATCTTATATAGCTCGACATCCATTTGATAATATTGGGAAGAAGGAAGAGAATATATACAGAGAAAGAAATGCCCATCTTTATAATTATAAAAGAACTTAATTTACAGGGATACTTCATTTCAATGAGTTACAATTTAGGTACAACTGTTTCTTGACTGTAATCATTCACCTGACACACCCCTTTCTATTCATGCTAAGTTGCATTTTTATCCAGTTCTGCAACAAGACCTTGGGTATCCATTTACTCCACGTTTATTAGCTTAAGGTAAGGGACATCACCTTTTTTGCCTTACTTTTCTTACTTATAAAATAGCAATTATGATGTTCCTATCTCATAGAAAGCATAGGAGGATTCAATTACTAACTCTAAATAAATAATATAAGGCATATTTGATGTCTTAGTAGTTGTTAGAGTAAAAAGCATATACAAACAACAGTAGTAAAAAAAAATTCTGTATCCCACTGACTGGCTGTAGTTTATAGGAAGATTCTTGTAGTAGAATAGCCAGAGCTAACACACTGGTTGTGGAGGTAGGGGTTGTGAAAATCAGGAGATGGGGGTTGTAAAAATCAAGACTGATGCAATGAAATGGGAAATTCATATTCATATCTGATTCTGCTGCAAACTCTCATTTCCACATGCTTAGCAACATCTATTGGTTATGAAATTGAAGAAAAGTCTACAGGATTTGGAGCATACATCCTCTGGGCAGGGATGAATATGTGTCCCTTAATGTTCTGGCATATAGATTTTAAAAGTCTCCGCCTGTTTGCATCATTCTTGCTTTTCACAAACCCCACTCCACTCTAGCGTGTTTTCTCTGAATATTCTATTTTCAGGATCTCTGTAAACTACCTCCAAATCTCCAATAAACCCAGGTTCTTTTCTTCTTAAAATCTAAAAATCCAATTGGGTTATTGCTAATTTCCAGTTTAGGAAAAAAGAAGGAGAATATTTAGGGAATAGAAAATATTTCCAGCAGTCAATAAAATCTACTAAGTATAGAAGAAAATCTCCTCTGTTTCTTTATAAATTCAGAACAGCCAATCATATCATTCCCATCAAGTAATCCTGACTATGAATGGCTAAAATAATTTGAGGAAAAATGCAAGAATCTAGCACCAATTTTAGGTGTCTAATACATTGTCTGCACACCTAACCAAAGAAGAGTTTCTCTTTTGTTATAGATAATCTCTGATCTTTCATTTTCCATCTCAGAGCCTATAATTAAGAATCCTTACTATTCCTGGAAAAAACAACTGATCTGAAGTGAAAACAGGTGACATGATTACCATGATTTTAGTCCTGCATCAGCCTTGATTAAAATTGAAATCAGGAGATTATAAAGCAGTGATTGCTGTGTATAAGGTTCAAGAATAAATAAATCTATACACAGAGCACTGTAGAGTTTGATGTTAAAATGTAGAGTCTTCACTTAGTTTAAGTGGTAAATTTTGTTTCTGTCTAACTTGCAAGTGTTGCATTATTCTAAAATATTGAGTTAAAGGAAAATGATACCATGTATAAAAAGTAAATATCTCATTCTATTAAAGTAACTAGAAATTAATATTAATTTTAACAATGAATGGTTACAGAGTGTGTGACACTTTAAAATATAACTCTAAACAAAATGAGGCTTCTAAGTGGAAGGTGGATGGGCTGAAGAAAAGATGAAATGTATCTGTAGAGACTCTTTGTTCAAATCTTAATAGAGTATGAAAACTAAGTATAGACAGAATTCCTTTTTTCAAGGATTTCCATTCTGATGGCAGATTAAAGGACTTAGAGTAACATCCAGTGTACCATTCAGTGATGACAGGTGTTATAAATGACATAAAAAGAAAGTAAGTGATAGATAATCACTACCTTGATAAGACTAGCAAGAAATACTCAATTTAAAAGTCACAGTTGGTCAAAGTCTAAGTAAGTCACCATAAAAACATCTCAGGAAAGAATAGCCCCAGTCTGGAGACAAGGTAAGCAGATTTATGAAGAAGCAAACACATTCCTAGAGCAGAATAAGGGTGGAGAAGTAGCTATTGTCCATGGGATATAGAATTTTGTCATTAAAAAAGAAATGCTTGCTATGTACAAAAGGGCTCTCCCAGCAAGGGGACTAGGCAAGGAGGTGCTAGAATGAAATTTCTTCAATGTAAATTTTGGCTCGTCAGAAGACTGAACAAATCTCATAAACTTTATTTTACTGATGGAAATAAAAATAGGAGCTACCCTATGAGATAGATTTGAGGATATAACAACTTAATATAAACCATGTGCCTTTAGCATTATTTCTTAATGTCAGCTTCTCCTCTGATATTAAATGATTAACAGTATTACCATTATTATCACCATAATATTTAAATTTATCCCCACAAACTCTGAAAACAAAGTTACATAGAAATCACTCTGAATCAAGTCTCTTCTTGGTAGCCTGCTGTCCTTCCTTTCAGTCCCACCAGGTCTCCCCATGCAGGGGACATGGTCAAATATGAGGAACCAGGGTACGTGTGAAAGTCAGACCCCACTCTCCACTCAACTGTGGAGAATGTCCTGTCCATTGGCTAGACCTGGGTGGGGGTTTGAAGTTTTCGGCCTGTATTGTCCTTGGCTGGTGCCACAGTCTGAGACTTGATACCCTATGAGCATATACGGGGGGAGGAAGTCCCCCTCAGTCACAGTCATAGGGGAGGGGAGTAAGGGGAAAATGGGAGGGAGGGAGGAATGGGAGGATACAAGGGATGGGATAACCACTGAGATGTAATATGATTAAATTAATAATAAAAAAGAAGAAATCACTCTGAATATCAGCCAGATTGGTTATCCCTCTAATACTGAATGGTAGCTGTGCATTGTTAAGCTACTCCTGAAAATCTTATTGGTTTCCTGGAGGGGGATGAACAGCTACCTAGCAGGTGACTTCTCTGGTTGCCAGTGTGAAAGGCTTTATGAGTCTAGTGAAAGAGAAGAGTCAGTTATGCGTGAGTTCCAAGAAAGAAATGTATTACAACATAAGGTGACAAGAAGAAGCAAAACCTATGTTTCACAGCAAACCAAGCCAACAGGCTCGGGGAAAGGTGCCCATCATTGATAGAGTTTGAGTCCAATTCCACATCATTTACCAATTGTCCCACAGTTGACGGTCCTGCGATTGGAGCCTACTTTGGCTTTCATCCTCCAGGGAAACAGGACAGTATAGCAGGAAACCTGAGAACCCAGAGATGGAGGCTGAAATATTCATGCCCTTCTCTCTTATCTTACCATGATGCTTTTTCAGCATCTTCTTCAGTTATTATTGGAGCTGAAAGCTAAGGAGTGAGGAGACCAGGATGCACTATGGCCACCAAGAATACTCTCCTACAAAACCTGTCAAAGATTGCAACAACTCTCAGCGGGAAGTGTCATATCAGGCATAACACTGGTCCTAGCAGAGGCATGACTCATATTAATTAGTTCAAGGCTTTTACAATAATGCAAATCCAAGTTTAATTTTTTTTAATATTTAGACAATCTTTATTGTAAAGTTTGCTCTTGCTGGTGGTGGTGATGAAATTGGTTTTCTTGAGACAGAGTTTCTATATGTAGCACAAGCTAGCCTTGAATATACTGCTACTGAGGAAGAAATACCACATTTTTGTATTTATGCTATATGTGACAGAGATGTGATTTTTTTCAGAAAATATTTCAACCATGTCTCTTCAGTTAGAGGAATCCATCTAGTAAGATCTTGCCAGCTTGTTGTAACAACTGGCATGTGTTGCTGGAGAAAGAAAGTCTTTGAAATCTTGGTTGCAAACTCTAATGCTATAGATTCATTTCACTCCAATTGTTTAATTTCAGATATAGATCTAGCCTAGATGTTGCCGGTGTATTAAAAAGGACCCCGTGAAAAGTTCAAGATCCTTGGGTACTAATATCCCTCAGTTTACAGAATGCCTTTAGTCAATTTCTTTTGCATATGACAAGATGAGTGAATCATCCTGATTTTCAAAATTTGTGTATTGTGTTTAAGTAAAATATAACTTCACCAGTTCTGTTAAAAATTCAATGGAATTTCTTGTATAATATAACGGGACATTATTTACAATCCAAACAACTACAAAGTCATTATGTACATAAAGCTGTATTCTATAGTGAGCTCCCCAGCATTATGATCCAGGTGTGCAAGCACATTACTGCTAGTAAGGTCGCATCCTAAGGACTGTTGCTGTTTAATGAATGAATGGAGAAATGACATATGGGTAATCAACACTTTATAGGTTTATTTAGTGTACAGAGCAATTTTAGAATTTTAATTGTCTCTGTTAAAAAACTGATTTAAGCATCCCAGTTCTACACTGCTAGGAAAGGCTGAGTGTGCACACAGTTGACACTAATACAGTTCTGAACTAAGATACGGAGCTAGGCCTGGTAGCATATTCCCTCTGCTCCCAGTTATCAGCAGCTGTGCCCTCATCAACTTCTAGTGCTGGATTTGATTTGATACAGGAAACAAGGGGCCACATTGTTAGGGTCAAACATCCTCATTGATCATCATAAAACTTAGAAATGTACTTTTTAATTACTCTAAAATTATAAAATAATTATTAAGCCTACCCCAGATCCATATTGTAAACAGAGGACTCTATGATTGAGTTCACTATATCTTTAATCAGCTATTTTAAATTAAAACAAAATCAAGGCCATGGATGGGTTTAATTAGTTTAATAATTGTATTCAAGTAAACCATTTGTGGCATACCGAGGAAATATCAGATAGTGCTTTCTTTTTCAATTGAGGAAAATTAGCATTTTAATGTTAAAAGGTCTACATTTGAAGATGTAATTTAAGGATATCATAAACATGAATGGAATATTATAATTAATGTTATTGTATTTTATAATAATCAAAGTTCGATGATAAGAATTAGTTATTTGTGATATTAAGAAAAATAATTACTGGAGCAAATATTTTAGTAAAAATTAAACAACCCTTGAAATAGCCCTAGGTTCAAATGAAGACACTGTAAATTTGGATGCTAACATTGGCCCCCCTTCATGTGATTTCTAATTAGAAACTGTCTCAATTCCAATGAACTTCTCTGCATATTTTTGAATCAGACCATTACATAGACAACACAAGGCTGCAGTTTTTGCTGGACTATATTTTATTAAATAATATTAATGTTTTTCAATAAAAATTTAACTTAATACTTATGCATTTTTCATTTCTCATTATTCAGTTATGAGCTGTGCTCCCCAGACCTGAAATATTTTTGACAATGTAAAAATATTTGTTTACAATATAGAAAAACATCTAAACTTAGAGGGCACTTCAAAAACAACCTAAAACTCTAGAAGATTAGATCACTAGACTATGGATAATGGAACAAATAACAATAAAATTTCTTTATATTTAGGCATATGCATATATTGAGCTAGATCTAGAATTTTCTTAGCTATCGCATCATATATATATATATATATATATGGCCTTCGCAATAGCAAATGCCTTATTTTATGAAATAAATATGAAATAAATATGAAATGTTATGAGTCTATGAAAAGTAAGCTTTATAGCAATATAGGTTTGGGACAAACTGCTATGAGAAAAAGAAACAAAGTAATGCGACACAGCGGTTAAACCATAATTAGTAATACTAAGATGATTAAAGTATTAAAATTACTAATGCATAGAAGAACGTTAGCAAATGTGTTACTTTAAATAAGCTAGGTGGGTGAAAAGAAAGAATTCTGTTGAACAGTAATATAAAAATGGGTTCAGCGATGTGGAATTATAGACTGCAGGTTTGTAGCCTCCGAAAGACTAGAGAAAGGGGTCTGGAGACTGGCTCAGGTGTTCAAAGAACTTGAAGACCTGAGTTCTGAGCCCCAGGGACTATACAAAGCTGGTGCTGTTGTGCAACAAGCATCTGTAATCACAGGGCATGCTCAGGAAATGGGAGGCAGAGACAGGACATTCTTCAAAAGTTCACCCACCAGCTTCCTGGCTTGTATGACAGCGAAGTTCCCTGTCTCAAACCAAGTGGAAAGACAAAACAGGCACACAAAGGCCATCCTCTGACATCCACACATGTGATAAAGTACATGCTTGTCCTCACTAACACATAACACACACACACACACACACACACACACACACACACACACACACACCTTCAAACAGTACTTCTGCAAGATAGTGTGTAGCGTAAGAGAGCAAAGGATAGAGGGGAAGCATGAAAGTTAACAGGTCTGGATTCCTCAGTGAGAACTTAGTCCTGTGTATACACTGCTTTGTGGTCACTGCTGAGCTTTAGAGCTACTCATGCCGTGGTGAGAATGACTAAGGCTCAAATCAGCAAAAGCTCCGAGCTCATTATACAGTTTCTTCGTTGGTTTGTTGGATATGAGCTTCTTTGTTTTATAATACACGTGTTGTATAAATATCAGTGAAGCCAACAAAGAAACCTATTAATTCTATATATTGAACAATAAATGGGTGCCAAGGGAAGACTAGCTGTAGTGCATATGTGATCTGATTTGTGGAGGTTGAATACAGAATGGGGTCTTGGAGGACTCGAACCAAATGAATCACACAAATTGCCTGGAGAATCGCCTCAAAGGAACTGGAGAATGAAGTGTTTTAGATTGTTGATTAAAGGGTCAGAGAGAAGCTCAGGGAGAAAAAAAGAAACTAATTGTGGTTTATAAATGTGGTTTACATTTCTTTCCACTAGCATAATCTTAGGTTGGAAGACTTTCTGCATTCTCATGATAATTACCGTGAATCTTTATTTTAATGAGGTCTTCTCTAATTGCCTATAACATCAAGCATGACGACGGTTTATTTAAGGACACGGGAAATCTCAAGGAACCCAGGATCAGAAATGCAGACCAGCTTCAGGATGATATTAAAATCAGAGACCAAAACATGGGACTGAATTAAACTGCTCTTTATGTGCGCATTGTCTCTTTGGGCCGCATGATTCCAACCTCATATTGTACGGCCATTTCCTGAAATAGGATGTCTGTGCTTTACCATTTAAGTTGAACAAACCACTTTCAGTGGGAGTCATACCCTCATCTGTTGGCTTCACGGAGTCTATCAATTCTTGTGTTAAAGTACAAGCCAAAGAGGCTCACTGAAAATGTATTCTTAAGATGTTGCATTACGCATTCAAACAAATATGATTGAAGTGCTTTGTTGTAAATAAATGGCTAAGGGTGTTTTCCAGATACGTTGCTTAATCTAGTTGATGGCTAGTTAAATGTTTATCTAAAAATTAATGGAAGGAACTAAAATGGTAGAGTGGGAATAGGGTGTGGATGAGAACGTGAACTATGGTGGGAGAGATGAAAAGGGCAGGTACCAGCTGCGTCTGAAAACGTTTCGTTACAGCTGTTGCACATGATTTGTATTTATACCAAATGAACCAAAGTTTATTTGTATGGCCAAACCACAAGGAAACATGCCTGTCCAAAAACCCTTTTTTGTTGTTATTTGGGAAGAGGAAATATATTTTCACTACATACCATGTATCCGACTGCAATATTCTAGAAGGTTATCTGTGGGGTTGAGAATAAGAGTGATATAACTATTTAATATATGCAGACATGACTGGCTATCCACTAGAGTTTGGTTCCTGGGACCCCCCCACCCCCACCCCAGGGCTAAGAAAATCTAAGTATGTCCTTCGTTCAAGATGGCATACTGTTTTCCCACTACCTGTATATGTCTTCTACACACTATAAACCATTTCTAGACTACATATACTTATTGTAATGCAAATGCTACGTAAATGGATATTACAGGGTATTGTTTAGGAAATGATGACAAGACAGAAAATCTTGAACACGTTCAGTACAGATGTGGATATTTCCTGAGACTCAATGTGTGGATTAGAGCACGTAGAAACAGAGAGCCAAGTGTTGCCTAAGAAAGAAAATTGCCTGTCTCTTCTGCTTCTGTTGGTTGTCTATGGAGGTTGCTTACTGCTTGCTTCTCCATAGACTTTGGGGATGACTCTGGCTATAGCTCCGAACACTTAAACTTTCTTATACTTCTGTCACTTCCAGCAAGACTTCTTTTTATTTAAAAATAATTTATTTCATGATATCCTCACAAACAGTGGTGTTTGTTAACTTTATAGAAATACATTTTCCTAACTGCATGGATAAAATAAAGCATTGTTTGTTATAACCCTCTAAGATTAACATTGAGGCTAAATCACATTGTTTTAACTCCTATCATGGTTATAGATCACTTTTTCCCATGAAATTGCCAATTGAATCTTTACCAGACATTTGTGTGGCACTCTTGGCTTTTATTATTATTTTTTGTATTTTATATACCCCTGGGTTTGTAGTCCTGGGTGATCCATAAGTAAGCAGGCTTGTAAGAATCCATGTTAGCAAGCCACAGAGAGCAAGCCCATAAGCAGTGATTCTCCGTGGGCTCAGTTCTTATTCCTTCCTTCATATTTGTGCTCCAAGTTACTGTTCTGGCTTCCCTCAGTGATAGACTCAGAAATCTTTCCCTCCCTAAATTACTTTTGGTCGTGATATTTTTTATTATACCAATAACTATGACAGCTAAGATACATATCTTTGTTTTTTGAGACAGGGTTTCTCTGTGTAGCCTTGGCTGTCCTAGCCACCCTTTGTAGACCAGGCTGGCCTCGAACTCACAGTGACCTGCCTGCCTCTGCCTCCTAAGTGCTGGGATTAAAGGTATGCCCCTCCACGCCCGGCTGCAAGATACATATCTTTATGTCTAAATGTTTGAATTAGTTTCCCATGACTATTATAACCAAAACCAAAACCAAACAGATCAATGCCCCCCTACAATCTAGTCAGCTTAAACTCTAAAATGTATTTTCTCAGTTCATCAGGCTGACAGCCCGAGATCTCAGTGAAGTTTCATCTTGAGCCCTCTTCCCATTCCTTGTTGTTGGCCACCTTTATCCACTGTTCTCACGTTATCTTTCCCCTGGCACAAGTCTTGACACTTCTTCCCTCATCTGACGAGGATATTACCAGTAGAACTGCATCAGTGTCCTTGTGTCCTCTGCTTCACCTAATTACCTCTCTGAAATCTCTTTGTCCAAACACAGTTCCATCAATTACAGCACTCTCTTGGGACTTCATTCACCGTACAGTTGACTCTTTTTGGGCATACCTGTTCTTCAGTTTATTATCCACAGCCCAGTGCAGTATCTCATCACTTTGGTTCCAGCAATCCTTTGCTGACCAATGGCCCAAAGCACCTGAGGGGGAAGGTATAATGTTGGTGTGGCAAAAAAGAAGCCATGAGCACTTCTCTTTGTAATTTTGTAATTTTTTTCTCTTAATATACTGCATCCCAGCCATAGTTCCCCATTTATCCACTCCTTGGCTCTCCCAAGTCTTCACTCTCCCCCAGATCCATTCCCCATCAGGTTCATCTTCAGAAAACAGCAGGCTGCCAAGAGAAGACAGTCAAACAGGACAAAGCAATATACAATTACATAAGCAGAAAGCCTTCTTACTGAATGCTCCTTATAAATGAAAACCAAGAAGAAAAAAACTCGTATGTTGAGGAGAACTGAGATCTACAGTGCAATATTTTGAAAGATGACACAGGAATGGTTTCTTTATTAGAAAATTATAATTGTTTTACTTTATGTATCATTAACTATCATTAACCACTTTATATGCCAAAAACTCTTATTTAAAATATCATACAGATGTCTGAGAAGAAAAAACTATGTTTAGGGTTTGTTTCGATCCATACCTTCAGCCATTCATTTAATGCAGACATTTAAATATATATTTTTGAGTACAGGGACATTACTGTAATTATGTATTTTAAGTCATTATGATTAAATATTAATATATTGTATATAAACTTGTTAGGGTATCATAATATAAGTTTTTGACTAAGAAAAAACATAATCCAGCCATTGACTATTTATACTTGTCTAATTTTATTTATGTTCATGTTATCATTGGTGATGATGATGGTGGTGATGTTGGTGATGATTATGGTGATGATAGTAATGGTGATGGTGCTAATGATGATTATGGATTGAGTCTCACATGGTCAGGAATCCACCATGAAAACTAGGTTGGCCATGGGTGTACGGAGTTCAACCTGCTTCTGCTTCCCAGAGTGCTGGATTAAAGTGTGCACCACCATATCTTAATTTTGCACATATTTTTAGTTATATCTTTATTTCTAATTCCTAAACCTCCTATTTTATGATGGGCTATAAATTTATTTTATTTTTCATTTTTCACATTATGGAAAAATGTTATTCATGTACAGTATATCTTGATCTGTCTCCCTCTGTCTCCCCTCAAGGCTCTACCACAAACATACCTCTTTCCAGCTTTGTGTCATTTTTTTAAATCTCTCCGAGTCCAGTTATTGGTGTCCACATTTAAGTGTATGTGGGGACAGCCATTGTAGCATGGGTCACCTACCAGGGTCAATGGCCAAAGAAAAGTATCCTCCTTCCTCCAGCATTAAGTGACAGTAGCTCTCTTCAGTTATAGTTGGGACCACACACACACACACACACACACACACACACACACACACACAGAGCTGGAATTTATAATTGGCTTGTTCTTGTGAAGGCAATCGTAGCAGCTGGGTGTACATGTGAGCAACAGCTATGCCATGACAGCATCGCAGACCTCCTCCTCTTCCTCCTCCTCTTTCTTTCAGCCTCTCTTCTGTGATGCTCCTTGAGCCTTGGGAGGAGAGATGAATGAACCTTTTTCTAACTGAGCACTCACTGTCACTTATTCTCAGCAGTTAGAACTGCTCTGTGCCTCTGTATTAACCATTCACCGCTTTAAAAAGAAATTCTTCTGACCAGTGCAAGTCTATGGTTATAAAATGAATGTTTAGAAGGCAGTTTGACAATAGGATCATTAAAAGCCAGCTGTAGAGGACAGAGGTGCTGGCTACAGAGGATTAATTATAAACTTGAATCCCTTTGTATGAATGACCTCGTTAAACTCCTCATTAAAAATAAAAAAATAAATAAATAAAAATTAAAAAAAAAAGAAAAATGCACCAATTAATTTTCCCTTGGACTTATGACTTCCCTATCCATGGGGTTTACAATGCCGCATATGAGTGTCCTCTAGTAACGAATGCCTCAAACCTAATCAAGAGAGGGATTGCTTGCTCCCATAAACAATCTTGCCACTATTGCAGCAGTGAATCCATTTTGTCTGGCAAGTCAGTAATGTAGCAAGTATGGTTCAGCATTACATAAGACCACTGATGTCCCCTGTCAGGTAGCCTGTAGAGTACCTACCAGCACTATGAAAGCCATTGTGCAGGGAGAGAATTTTCTGGTCAATTCAAGATTCATTCTTCTAGTTCCTACATCCAAATGTGTGGCGTCTTCAGCAATATGCGTTTACCATCTACTTATAGTTGGCATCAAGAGCAATGGCAGTAACCTGTGTTGTTTGGATGCCTCTGGAACTTTCTGGAAAACAGCTCATAGGGTGGTACCCATAACCTATGCCTGCCAGTGAGATTTAACTTAATATCCTAGGTTTTCTGGGAGCAACACTGTTCACCCATGTTTTTAAAATGATAATTTAAATACTCTTAAAAGCTAGTGGAGTTTCACAAAGGCTCTTCATATGAACGTAGTATCTCTTAATTCGCTGTATTTTGCTGTTTTGCCACAACCCCTGCTTAAACCATCAGCTCCCAGAATGGCCCCCATACGTATATCCTTTCACTTCCATTTGTTCTATTCTGCCCTCTCATTATATGATTTACTTTCATTTCAAGATCATAGGTTCTTAAGTCAGCTCTTCCTGCACATCCCAAATTGGTTGGCCCCCTTTCCGTGTCCTTTCATTCTTCCATCATCATTCTGCTGCCTGGCTGAACCTTTCTGCCTCCAGTATCTCCTGTGTCTGTCTACTCTCAGTTCATCTGTGTTCTGCAATCCCCATTCCTAACTATATACCCTCCTACAATCCATTTATAGTTCCTTGGATCCCACAGATTAAATACACAAAGCAAAAGATTTGAAGCTAGCAGACACGTATAAGAGAGACATACCACATTTGCATTTTGAGGCCTGGTGACTTCATCCAGTCCTTTGTGAGGTTTTGTCCTGTGTTTCTTAAAGTTTTTTTTTTCTTTTCTGCCTACAAAGCTCTGATTTATTTTGCTTCCCTAGCTGTATCATCTACATATTTCTTTTTATCCATTGTGTTCTGCTCAAGGGAACACCCTCAATTTATTTTCATTGCTGATTTCTCAGTGGTTAATTAGAATGCTCTTAATTGTCCCATTCTGGTGGAAACTCAGACGTGGAATTAGGTGATTATCCTGATTATCTGGGGCTCACAGGAACTCATCTGGCTCGATGATGCTTTCATTCTCTTAATTGCTTTAAATATAAGCATCATCCAAAGTATTAAATAGGTTCTTTTAATCTATAGTAAGATTAATATGTAATTTGAATGATTAAAATGGGAAAAGAAGTGGAAGTATTAAGAAATTAATAATTTCATCTCCAAATAATATCTTTTTAAATCTTGTTAGTGTATCTCTAGCTCATCATTATGTAAATTATTTTAAGGTTGCATATATTTGGGGGAGTAGAATCAGAGAGTAAAAGTTATCTTCTATACACTAAAAATTAAAACCACATTGCAATAAAGCTTGATTTAGTTCAGCTTTCTCTGATCACCACTTCTGATTTTCCAATAATCAGAGGAGTTTATGAAAGAATGAAAACATCTTCTTCCATAAGGACCACTTAAGGCATCAACAGGATGCCAAGGCCTTGGCATTCAGGTAACTTTCACTTCTGCGAGGCTCTGGTACCCTGGGGAGGTAGAAAGCTTATTTCCAGGAAATTGCTGCATATTTAACAAGTCTTACTTTACTGTAATTGCGTTTATAACAATATTATTTGGTGTAGAGCACATCTTTGTTTTCAACCTGCTATACTATTGACATTCTGCCAATCAGTGGTTTCTGTCATGACCAATATTTACAAAGTCCATGATGCCATTATCCTAAATCATTACTAAGAATCATTCTAGTATTATTGAAAAGTAACATATGATTAATAATAATAATGCATATAATATAATTGAACTTAACAATACTAAATATTTGTAAGTCCAAAAAGTAAAAGATGATTTAAAATATTATTGAAAACCGTGGTTTGTGCTGGGAGTTATCCCGGCCTTTGATGGAGGTAAAATGATCAGGACATTTAGCATTTTTCTCTTTGGTTAAGGTTTTTTTTCAACTTTCTGTATTTTACCTTAATTAATCAAACTACTTTAAAGATATAAATGTACATAAGATATAAAAGTAAATAAAATAAAGAGTAAGAATTTAAGGAAAATGTAAAAAACAATAGTGGTAAAGCATTTATCAAACTTTAGCCATATGCTGAAACGTCTCTATGATTAGGTCATTTAATGCTCACCAGCCTGTTTCATTCACATACAAATTATAAACTGTCCGTTTACCAGATGAGAAAACAGAGGCTCATGATTAATTAAATCAAACAGTTTGAGATTATATCCTGAGAGGGTTAAAGATTAGCTAAACTTTTTTCAATTCTTTATTATAATGCATTTGTTAATTATTATAAATTTAAATTATAACATAATATATGTGAGTGTCTCAGTTTCAAAATTAATCCTCCTTTCTTGGTAAGCTTACAAAATCTGTGGATCTGACTGAGATACTAACTCAAAAAAATCTTTCGGATAAAACTTTTGTGCATATTCAAAATACAGGAAAGTTCAGTGAAAGGTCAAAAATAATACTGTACTTTGCTTAAAAGAATTTGTATCTATTTTATTCAAAAAAAATAAGTTGATCATGCTTTGACCCTGAAATCTGCATGTAAATTGAAAGTTATATATTATTATCCTGAAATGACCTCACTACAAAAATAATATACAAACTGGACTAATTAAAAGTTCTAAATCAGATTGTTCAGCATCTGAAAAGTCCCTTTCTTCTTGAAAGCCCAATAGTGACATAAAAGTCTGAGGGATCCTAGAATTTACGTTTTAGAAAAGCCATCTATATCCTTTTATATGAGATTGTTTTTTTTATTCCACTACATGTTATTGATTATTAATAGGTTTTCCCACTTTTCAAGCAAGAGTAACATGGAGGAACAATTTATACCACTCATAGTTATGATTGTAGAGTCTGTATAGGAAAACATTTTCTTTTTCTTAAAAATCCAGGACCTTTTATTACTAAAAATTCTGAATTATAGATTGTAGAACTAAAGTAATTAGTGAATGGGCCAATCTTGAAAGGAGAGTGTCTAAGAGCCAAATTGGGGGGGGGGTGCTCAAGAGCACTTTCTTTATTGAGTTTCCATTATGTAGCTGTAGCCACATGAGGAAGGGTAGCTGACACAAAAGTTAGTTCAACATGGAGCGATCCTGTTGGCATATATTTGCTGGGTTGTTTCAGTGTATGTACCAAGTTTTTTTTTTCAACACACACTCACATTTGTAGGTTTCCTCCCTTCTGAGTAGATCCAGACGTTGAGAAATGATGGGATCCTAAGAACTCTCAGTTAATCAAGAGATGGTCTCATAATATTACAGAATTACCAGGAAGAGACTTATTTTGAGCTAGGTCTCTTGGCCTACGCTGGAATGAGAAGGCTGTCCCTTTCTGTTTCTTTGCTTCCTGTCTGCTTTCAGGTGAGCATCTCTGCTCTGTCACTCCAGTTCTTTCCTGTCTCAGGCCATAGTCAGTACAGCCAGGCTATGATGAACCAGAGCCTCTGAAGCCTCGAGCCAAAGGAAACGTTTCCTTCCTTGTCTTGTTTCACCAAATCCTTGTCAAAGTGACAAAAGTCTCACTGGCCCAGTTATCTATTGTGAGATTAACTGTGTGTTCCAGTCTTAAGATTCATTTTTATATATTGACATAGTTTTCATCTGTAAATTTAACATTCGAGAACCGTATCATCTGGGTATTGATTTCACATTTCTCATATTATTTTAAATTTACATGTTCTTGCTAAGGTCCAATCATAGCTGTTGTTGGCCACATGTAACTCATAGCCTGTAGTTTGGACATACCTTTAATGTTCTCTCTCTCTCTCTCTCTCTCTCTCTCTCTCTCTCTCTCTCTCTCT